>PDGT01000036.1:2886382-3075224 GCA_003671415.1 Megathymus violae
CGGAGACCCGCCCCAGCTGACAACACAACACGTATAAGTATTAGTCTAATAGATTAGATCGATTAATTAACAAATCATCCTGTTAATTCAGAAGCATCCTATTTTTTTTATGGTAATAGCCGACAAACGAGCAGACGAGCCACCTGATGGTAGGTGGTCACCGTCGCCCATGGACATCAACAAGACCAAAGGTATCAATCACTGATGCGTTGTCTGCCAGGAAATTAGAAGAAGGTAAGTAAGAAAGTACTGGCTCTCAAGCCCCCAGCCGGAATACACCGAGTCGTTTGGCGGTTGACTCAGGCAGGAGGGTGGTAGCTAGCCAGGCAGGTTTCACGGAAAGATAATAATACCAATAATAATATTAATGGCTTAATAATAATACTGATAATATAATCCTTACGCGAAGCCCTACCACCAAGCAGGCTGGCTTCTGTCGCCTCTTACGACACCCTTTTCTGCCAGCATGGGATTGGGGGGAGTATTCTAGGCCGCTCCAATACGGCTAAAAGTTCAGTTGTCCTCTACATATAACCAGGTATCTTTGACTATACTGATAAGGATTAATTTTAAAATATCAGTGTAGAAACAGTCTGGAAAAAATTATGGCATTATTACATATCATTATTTCTAGGTTGATTAGAATCTTAATTACGCCCACCTGTATTCCGTAATTTTAAAAATGTCGTTTTGTAAATATTTTTATATGCGTACTATAGTAGTAACCGGCAATCGCTTTGATTGCGAAAACGAGTTTTAAGTTCACTTCATCATTTTAGATTTCAGAATAATACATCTCGAATCAACTTCAAGCAATCTAATTTAATTCTAGTGTCCTTGGTTAAATGATAACAAATATTCTGTTAATAAATATTCTATGTGGCTAGCCAACGTGAGGAACCAAAGATGTAAGTCTTAGTATGTATATTTGAGCGGCTAATCGGTTGAATTACTGAATGCTACAGCGTTCCAACAAATGGACAAAATATGAATGATGTGAGCCAAAAGACTAATGACTGTTATATACCAAAAGTGTCCAATTAATTTCGGCCAATATCACATCAATTTATTCTTCTCTCTTCTATGGAAGATATAAAACAATCACCTGTGTTGCGGAGAATGTCCTGCGTCGTAGTGGTCGGCCATGTCGTCGTCGGAGTCCGCGTTGTCGGCCGCCGCCGTGCCCGCACCCTCGCTCACGCCAGCCGCTTCGATTTCAGCCTTAAACATTCACGACACAGCACATATAAAACAAGTTAAATTATTACCTTAAATAACAAACAAACTCTCCAATAAGCACTGAATTCCGGCTGGCTAAGTTTTGGTTTTGAGATCTCCTCAATTAAAAGGAGATAATACTACAGTGCGACGCTCAATTTTTGAATCTAGTTATAAACCACAATACAACAAAGTATATATATATATATATATATATATAATTCTTGAAAAATATGTAGATATACGAGTTGAAAACGTACAGCCCCCTACTAGATTTTTGACAAAAACTGACAAAAAACAAGGTACTTCGATAGACTACTTCGAGATTCTAACGTAAGAATTATAAGCTATAAAGAACAGCTACTTTAATTTCATTCAGTGTTTTACCTGAGCAACGAGATTTAGACTCATTTAATTAAGATTAAAAATCAAGTTTGATTGCTCTTCACAAAAGCACTGTGTCAATTTGAACTAATAATATACTATGAAAACTACTAGTCTCGCTAATTTCACACACAACTTACCGCTGCTTCAACAGCAAGTACTATGTTATATTGTTGAGCTTTAAAGACGTTATTTTGCCTTAATATTTATATAAAAAGAGATTACCTGCAATGACTGTGGCTGCGCCTCAGCGCCCGGCAAGCCGGGTGCCGCCCCGCCAGCCGCGCTGCCCGCGGTCACGTCTCCGAATAGATCACCCTCGAAAAGCCCGCCCGCATCTATTACATATATTATCCATGAACATCTTTCTCACTGACACAAAGAGTGTACATAAATGTAGATGAAGTTTACCCTTTTTTTTATGTTAAAAGCCGACAAATGAGCAGACGAGCCACCTGATGGTAAGTGGTCACCGTCGCCTATGGACATCAGCAAGACCAAAGGTATCACTGATGCGTTTCCGGCCAGGAAATGAAAAGAAGGTAAGTGAGAATGTACTGGCTCTCAAGCCCCCAGCCGAACACAGTCGTTTGGCGGCTGACTCAAGCAGGTGGCTGGTAACTAGCCAGGCAGGCTTCACGGAAAGGTAATAATACCAGTAACAATATTAATGACATTAAAATAATACTAATAATATAATCCTTACCACCAAAAAGGCTGACTTTTGTCGCCTCTTACGACACTCTGTTCTGACAGTATGGGATTGGGGGAAGTATTCTAGGCCGCCCCAATACGGCATAAAATGTTTGGATACGCGTTTGATGGACTTGAGACTGAAGAGATCCCCGCGTTTGTTGAAGCAGTACGAGGGATAAAACACCGTAAAATTCTATTTTCGCATGAAAAATATTTTACCGTGGAGACGAAAAATGAAGAAGCCAGCAGGAGCATTCAGCGTGTCCAGCGCGGCCATTTCTCATAGTCACTCATGGTTTGGTTGGGATTCTCACATTTTGGATTAACACATTTTGGGTATATTTTTGTGAAAAAGGTGGACAAACAAATGCAGTTGTATATTAAAATGAAGTCCTCACAAACCTAGTGGAATCTCTATCTCATACCATGTTCAATAAGAGAAATTCTGCGCCGGCTCATGGAGCGAGAAGCACGCAAAACCGGTTCGTAGTGCGTGAAATTGACTTCATCCGGCACGAACACTGGCCTCCTCCAGTCCAGAATTAAATCCATCGGATTAAAAAATATGGAAACACTTAGAGAAAAAAGCCTGCTGAAAGCCCCACCCTGACTTGTAGTCACTCCAGGCATCCTTGATCAAACCAGCCGCCCATATTGATATGGACCTCGCTCGTGTTGCTATAGGCGCAGGTTGAAGGCTCGTATTCAAAATCGCGGGGGTCATTTTGAATAAGCTTAGTTACAATAAGAATCTATGTTTTAATAAGTTCCTTTTGGTATATAAATGGTTATTGTAAAAACAAACATGTATCAATTATTTCACAATAAACATAATGAAAGAACTTATAACCCGACTAGGTATAGTAGTAACTTATTACCACAAGCACAACTCACGTCCAAAATCCGGCACATCGCCAATGGTCCCGCCAAAGCCATCGTCCATTGGTCCGTGGGGCGCAGCCTCCATCCGCGGCTCGTGTGAAGGCGCCGCGAGAATCGGGACACCCGCTGCGCTGGTGCTCGCCACTCCTGGCTCCTTGCCGGCAAGCTCTAGGGATGACCCATCCGCAAACAGCAAATTACTCTGTGAACATTAAAGAAATCATTATCAGAAAAATTATACTTTCATACACAGATACATTAAATAATAGCGGACGACGTATATAGTTAGAATGTATATACTGTGACAGGTTATATATCCATATGCAACGGAACTGACACATTTAACATAATTAAACTTAATACTGATAATTTATTTAAGTATTTTGTTTATTTAAATATTCTATGCTAAAAACATCAAAAAGTCACAGATAAATTTATTGTAGTTACATTGTCAAGTTACTGCAGATATATTGTTATATGAAATTACAAACAATTGCTTTCAACGATTTATACCCAGGGCCCGGAAGCGCTTACCCTGCACTGGTTTTGAGAAACCATTACATACTGGTGAGCCTTTCAAAGATTAGCTCAAACGGCTAAGCCCTTTGTTTGAATTAATTCGAGTTAACTCAAAACCCCCTCCAGAGGTTTTTTCGGAAACCGGTTTTGGACTGAGCGCATGCTATATCGGTCTTAAATCTATACATATTCGATTTGTTTTTTTTCCAAGGCTGCTAAGCCGTTCATTTGATTAATTCGAGTTAATTTAAACCCCCTCCAGGGTTTTCAACGGAAAATTGTGTAATAATAAAGGTAATTTTTAGACCGAATTAAGCTATTATTATTTGGATAGAAATATGTTATGGAAATACATAGAAGTAGTAAATGAGTATTTACTTATCATATTTCTTTTTAATAAGAAAAATTAATATAGGCAAATATTTGATTGTGATTGCTAAAACAAACATAGTCTAGGTACTAATGCTATGAAGTTTGTAAGTCACTCCATGAAATGTTTCTCTAACCCCAACGTAAGCGGTTAGATTAAGCAAATTGAAAACCCTATAACAAGACTTTAAAAAAACCCTTTATAAACCCTATCCCTATACCTTTGACGACCCCTTAGCCCAGTTAGTAGTGACCCTGCCTGCCGAGCGTGGGGTCCCGGGTTCGATTCCCGGCCGAGGCAGATATTTATGTGACAGATAAATGTTTGTTCTCGGGTCATGGGTGTTTGTGATGTGATAATTGTGTATGTCCATACCACCTGCAACACAGGGAATCATAGTGCGGGGGTGTGAGTGTGTAAACGTTTATTTATTTATTTATTTATCCCAAAACAACTTCGGTTGGTTAGGGTTAACCCGATCCGAAGGCTTATCACTATACTGGCTAAGTTGATTGAAGGTTAACACAAACAAATGACTAACACTCAAACGCCTTAACCCGTTCCAAAAGCTTAATCAAATGAACGGGTTTTCCAGGCCTTTTCATACCAAGGAATATAGAAAAGTTACATTCAAATTCTGATACTAAGGAGAAAGTAAAATAAATTATTTGTGTAGTTAGTTTGTTCTTATGGTTTGTAACAGTAATAATAGTACATTTAAAAAGTAGATGATCATCGTACTCAGTTTAACACAACATAGTAATTTCACATGATGAGACAAGTTAGAGCCATAAATTGGCAATCCAATTGCAGGTTGGCAAACTCAATGTGCTTTTCAAAAGATTATAGAGAACTCTCAGGGATAAATGCATGCTCAAAATGAAAAAAATTAGAGGTGCAGATTCAAACTCACATCTCCCATGGGGATGACATCCATTCAAACCACTCAGATAAAGCAGACATTTATGTGTCAGATAAATATTTATTCTCAGGTTTTGGGTGTTTGTGAAGCCTTATTTGTATATATTCATCCCAAGTGCTGTGTTAAAAAAGTGGTCTCCTACCTGTTCTAAACCCCCCTCACTGCCAATGGCTTCTCTCATTATATCAGGATTATCTGTGTCAAATCCCATATCTCCAAAACCATCATCATGTGTGACAAGATTCAAAGAACCATAATCTTCACGCATGGTAATTTCCTCGGCTCTTGATTGGTTGAGGGAAAATTGTGCCTCAATGTCCACTTCACTGCAAAATTATTATTTTATAATCAATCATAATTTATATGAAGGTCCATAAGATTATCAAGGTATACTAACAAACAGATTCAATACAATATTACAAATGATATATATGAAATCTCATAATCCAAAATACCATATGTGATTTATTTTCAAATTTTATCTAAAACTTGTCAATTATCTACAATTAGTTATCCAACCCAATGGTTGAGAGAAAAAACCTTCTCTTTAGAAAATTCAGTAGGAAGATATTTATGACCTGGAATAAAAATTATCCCATTGTATAACAGTGTAATATGCCAACAATCATCTGAATCTATTCACTGATTTCAGTGCTACATGTGTACTGACAGACAGACAAACAAATATTCCACCAAAATATGTTTAAGCCTATACATGGATAACAAAGTTTACCTAAATTAGAATTTCAAATTATATTCAATGTACACATTCAGCCACTTAATTCTTTTTTTAAACTACAAGCATAACTATAGAGGAGAATATTTCATTATACTGGTCCAGTACCAATTGGTGAAGAGTTAAAGAGGTTGACCATGGCAATTGCTTGTGTAGAAATGCTTTACTCACTTAAGTTCAGGCATTGCTGTGTCAAAGTCATGAAACACCTCTGGTAAAGTGATAGCATTCATAGCTGCCTCTCTATGCTCCTCAGGTAAATCCACCATACCAGGCCTGAAGGCCATCTAAAAACAGGAAAAAATGTTTTTTAATATTGGTCACCATTATAAATAACTTTTAGAAATCTCTTTTCCACACATTTTGACTGTCTTCTCATTATAAGGAGTAAAAGTAATTGGCTAGATACTTCAGTATAATGGTGAATTTACTTCTTTGTACAATATAAACTTTAACAAAACATTCAATATGACACAAAAATGTATTTGAATAAATTTAGTAAGATCCATATATAAAGCAGTTACGGGATTTAA
Organism: Megathymus violae; assembly: GCA_003671415.1. Taxonomy (NCBI): domain Eukaryota; kingdom Metazoa; phylum Arthropoda; class Insecta; order Lepidoptera; family Hesperiidae; genus Megathymus; species Megathymus violae. The sequence goes on from PDGT01000036.1 coordinate 2,892,643, forward strand.
TATTTTTAACATTACCTAGTCATAAAATTTGCAAATTGCCATGTTTATTGAATTTTTTTCAACCTAATAGATACAGCTACAGAACTGCGTACACTTCCATAAAGGAATAGAGATCCTTATGAATAAAATGTTCAATTGTTTTAAAAAATATAGATTCAATGCACTGTAGACTATTACTACAGTTCCTTACATTGGACTGGTCAACCCGTTTAAATTTTTTATTTTATACACTTTATAACAGTCCATGTAGCATTAGGTTTGTTCAATATATATAGAAATATATCAGGATATTTGTGTCAGCTTGATAATTTGTATTTTGTAATATATTTATTATTAGTATTTTTTAGTTCAATTTGGACATATTCTATAACTACATAGTAATTCACATTATGTTTGGTACAGAGTTTAATGCTACAATATAACCATTTAAGCTTAATTTCACTCTTGATTTTTAGTCGCTTAAGAGGGAAGCAATGGTCTACCAGACCTTGACCTTATTTGTTTTAAGCAATTGTTTATTAATCATATCTTTTCATATTCAGCAGATATGATTTATTAAAAAATAATAAACAGCTATTTCATTGTTGCAAAAAACAATTGATAATTAAATCACTACACTGGGCAAATAAATTGGAATTTTATTATAAGATAAATTTCTACAAAAGTATGCAATTGATATTTGTATTCAATATTTAATAGTCTATCCATCCTGATGTTCAGCCTAAATAAATATGAAACCCAAAATTAAAAAACAAAACTAATAGAGTTATTAATAAAATAATAAACTCGGAATAATAAAAAACATTCAAACATCTTGAAATTAAACCAAGGTTTTCATTATATATCAAAATCAATTAGAACTCTAAACAAACCTTAATCTTAACAAATGCTTCATTGCAGTCCTGCAGCAAGTATTTGGCCTTCCTAGAGTAAATCCTTACAACACCAAGCAACAGATGGCCAGAAGTCCTCAAGGCCATTTTCACTTTGGGCTTCAGGATGCCATCAACAGACTTTTCGATATTTGTCTCAAATACATGTGCTTTTGTTAATTTCTTATCCCAGTGTGCCGCCAACCATATCTTGGCCAATGGGCCCTTTTTGGCCAGCACAAAATGTGCGTAAAACATTTTGACAACCCACTATATCCGGTCAGTTACATCAACGTTCTTCTGGAAACAAATAAGACTTCTTTTACAAACTTTGATGCTATTTACAAATAATATCCACCTTTCACCCTCATTCAACTAATAATAAATAAGTCCGAACGACTATGTAATTTGGCGCCTATTCTATATTCTCAACAATACGATTTCGGAACTGAATAATATCAATAATAACCATTTTTTATACACTTTATTTATTTTATATACTGAGATCCTATGTTAAAGACTGAGTTTTACCTAAATTTGATATCAGATATTATAAATTTCCCTTTTCCAACACCACACAACGTAAACATGACAAGAAAACAACTACGCTTTCAAGATGGCGGGTGCTGCAGTTACGTTGACCTACGTCCTACGTCCATAATCGTTGTTATCGTTCAAAAACCCGGTGTCGTGTATTATACTGACATTAAAGCTAAAAATTATAATAGATAATAATCGTATTACCAAATCCAACCAAGTATAGAAAACGATATAATTAAATGTTTAATAAAATAATTTTATTTAAACATCGATAAAAAATTATTTTTGGATTACACTATTCTGTGGTTTGAGTTTTTATAGTGTAACTCAGTAAAAAACCCCTCGATAATATTAATTATGAAAGAAATATTGAGCAAAGAATAAAAAATAAACCAACTTAAGAAGAAAAACTACAGAATGGCACTTAAAAGCAAAAAAAAATTAATATGTAAATACGTCACGACATGCATTTGCAGCTTAACATGTTTGTATGGAAATAGTTGCAATGCGTTCGTTATCTATATTAATCCGTTTAATATGTATACTTGTTTATAAGGAGAACTGCGAATTTTGTGATTTTGCGAAGTTTGTGTATTACAGAAAATAATCTCGGGAACAATGGCATCTATTTGATAATTCATTTACTATTTAAAAGGTACATTATTCCGAATTGAATTAAGCTATATCATAGCATATAAATTTATTTCGTTTTGCAACTCGAACGAAGCCAGGGTAAGTGGCTAGCACATTTTATATCTAGGGTGCAAGTAAATGAACTGTTATTACCCGTAGTAAAGATATAATTTTAAATATATTATTTTGTCATATGAAATATTTTGTTTCTTCCTCTAGTGGGGACCTAAATAAAATAGTCATGTTAGTGTTGTGATTGCAAGAAAAAACTAACACACCGTACAAATGAAATGGAATAAGAGTATGGAACATGGATATGAAATCATTTTATAAAATTACGTAAATTAATTGACTTAATAAAGATTTCTAAGTAGTATACGCAGTAAACAAAGTTACTTTTTAAAAGTGTTTATTAAGGTATTTTTAGTCACAGCATGAAACGGTACCCACATATTATTCACAGCAGCCAAGTGTCAGTCATGTGTCAAACTCAGATAAATTAGTAAAATGAGGAGTATTAGTTACCTGTGAACAGTTGACAACAGTTTAGTTTAGCTAGCTAAAATTATAATAATCTGTGGTTTAGTTCAGTATTCTAACTTCTCTTTCCTGGTTTACCTGTGAGCAACGCGAGACGTACGTGCCATTTACATCTTTAAAAATCGACCTGATTATAAATATTAACTCAATTTTTCTGTTTTAGTCGTTTTTACATTAATGTTATTTGCATTATTAAATGTGTATTTTTTGTTATATGTTAATGATGGATATTCATATTACAGAAACTTAACATGTTGATGACCGGTTTGAAGTCGCCCTATTTGTGGCCAGACCGATGATGTGACTTCTGATCAATGTGTATTGATTTTGTTGCTAGGTCTGCCACAGGCTTCCCAAGATGGGCGCGTACCGATATATTCAGGAATTGTATCGCAAAAAGCTGAGTGATGTTATGCGTTTTCTGTTGCGCGTAAGGGTTTGGCAGTATCGACAATTGACTCGCATGCACCGTGCTCCAAGGCCCACTAGGCCCGACAAGGCCAGAAGATTAGGATACCGCGCCAAGCAAGGTGGGTTAGAATTTTATATGTATAAAATAAAACGTGTATCATTACATTTTAACTTTGTCTTTAATTATACAACGTGTAAGGCCTCGTAATTTGCGCAATTAATTTTAAACCTCGTATTAATTATTCATTTCCCAGGTTACGTGATCTTCAGAATCCGTGTACGTCGTGGAGGCCGCAAACGCCCAGTCCCCAAGGGAGCCACCTACGGCAAACCCAAAAGTCATGGAGTCAACCAACTAAAGCCAACCCGCAACTTGCAGTCTATTGCTGAAGTTTGTATCTTCTGTATATGATATTATTTATTAATATGAATTTTCAATGCTTCAGTTTCTGGAAAATTCATTTCTTCACTTATGCATCTTAAAGTTAATACCTATAAATATAATCAGTAATTTGATAAATAAAACTGATCGCAAATTACACTAAACACTTACATTTGAATGTTAATCCTTATTGTATTTTTACATTTATCTCGATTTTTTTAACTCAGTTTGAAATAAGTACATGTTTGACATTGGATTGTTTGCTTAACTTTAGAGTATTGTTTAATATATTTAGGGGCATTTTGTTGTCTTATGTTTGTTGATCAATTTTCTGTAAGGCCGAGCTTTCTAAATTCATCAAAATATATAAGAAGCTTTATAGCCCACTAGGGTAAACCAATAGTTTAACTACTAAAATGGCCTGTGTAATAGACTGATAGATAGTTAGCTAGAATAAAATTTTTTGATTTTTCATTCTTCATTATCTTCACATGAAATTAAAGAGTTGAGTATACAATAATTTAGTTGACTGGATGGTTATGTGGAAATTTATGTATCAAAAATGTCTACTTTTCAAATTATCATTAATATTAGTACTTATGAAATAATAATACTGGAATCTAAACTTAGGAACGTGTTGGACGCCGCTGTGGTGGTCTACGTGTTCTCAACTCCTACTGGGTAGCTCAAGACTCATCCTACAAGTACTTTGAGGTCATCCTTGTAGATCCTTCCCACAAGGTAAGAATTTCCCTTTGATCTAAATTGTATTCAAGTTTAATTTTGTACTCTTATATAATTTTCTTACAAAATGTCAAATATATCAAGTCAAGTGCAATTTTTATCTTTTTAGCCTCTCATGATAATATCAATGGCAATGCATAATAAACCTACCTTATGATCTCAATTATCAAATCCTATCTAGATGTTTATTAATAATCATATAAAAACCAATCTCCCTTTCACTGCTTTAAAACAATGTGAATTGTGATCGAATAATTTTTACCAAGTTATTTTCAAAGAGTATGTTTAGTTCAGTATTATCTTTTTAGAAAATAATTTACTAAATTGTATTTTACATAGAATCAATTTGTCATATCTAATAGAAATCTTCACAAAATGATGAAAAATTCATGCACCACTCTGAGAAACAATGCTGTGACTCTATCCATCTGTGACTGATAAGCTATAAATAATATACGACTAGATTTAATTTTTTTTCCTTTCTTATATATCTTAAATTTCTACAGGCAATCCGTCGTGATCCCAAGATCAACTGGATAGTAAATGCAGTGCACAAACACCGTGAAATGCGTGGGCTCACATCTGCTGGACGCAGCTCTCGCGGTCTTGGCAAGGGTCATCGCTATTCACAAACCAAAGGAGGCTCACGTCGCGCCGCCTGGATAAGACGCAACACACTGCAACTTCACAGGAAGCGATAGATTTATTCTTCTTAGTCACTGACTTTTTATTTGTTACTCTCTCTATTGCATAGAAAGCCAGCGACTTAAATAAAACTACCACCCAATTTGTGGTTTCTTTTTATATAATAATTAACTATAAAAGAGTGGGTACTATGATTATTAAATTGTGAGTATATCTTAATATTATTTATTAATAAATTTGAAATAAAGAGCGATAATAAATATAATAAAAATCATTTTCAGGTGATGCATATATCTGTCTGCAAGTCCAGCTTTACATTTTGATGGAATAGGCATAATATAGGAGCATAGGACGCCCCCCGACCAGGTGGACTGACGGCCTGAAAAAGACAGCGGGCATCCCCTGGATTCAGAGGGCTCAGGACCGATCAGACTGGCGCAAGTTAGGGGAGGCCTATGTCCAGCAGTGGACCTCCAAAGGCTGATCCATGGATGGATGATAGGCATAATATAAACAAGGTAATTATGTTCAGTATAAATATATATTTTTTAAATTTCCTTTTTATGAATATGATGAACTTTTATGTCATGCACCAATCTGAAAGGTTTTGCTGAATTGTCACCTAACAATTTTTCTGAAAATCTAATTATTTTATCATTAAAGTTTATATTTCACCTTCAAGACAATGCAGTGTTTTATTTCTGTTCCAGATTATTGTAATTGATGGGCGAAATATTCACTCACTTGGCCACACCTTCAGATTTAATTTTGAGACATAAAAAGGCAATTATTTTATTTATTGTTTAAAAGATGTTTAATTTTCATTCAATCATGTCTGAATTAAATGATGATATAATGCTTTATGACTGCGCAACCATGATTACCACGCATTTTAAACTTCCTTGGATGGCTGACAGATTCTTTAACAATAGTTATGGTAAAACATTGACTTTACGTGGTTTTATAAAGGTTTTTTTCGTTACAGCTACTGAGATGTATGCAGATTAATAAAAAAGGTAAATATATTTTAACTCCATACACATAACATACACCAAATTTAATTTCTTTTTCTTCAATATATCTTGTTGATGGAAATGTAAATTTGGGAATAGAAAAATCTCGTTTAGGTGAGGTTATTGTAAGTTAAATTTCAATAAACCTCAATCCAACGGGATACAATGGTATTTTGTGTATGAGTAAAGAATATACTTGTAAAATTTTGTACATACTAAAACCAATTTTTTTTTTCAGATTAATAGTAATGGCCATTTAGAAGTACATAAAAGAATATTTAAAATAAGAAAAATATATATAACATATACGAGAGGGCGTTTTTAAGTTCGCAGAATGGTAAGGTTTGAAGGGGGGATAGCAGGCTCGTTAAGGGCGGTACGTGTTTAGTGACTCATAATTGGTGTAAATATTAAGTTTTGTCACAATTGCATCATTAGTTTTAAAACTATCGACGATGAAACAACTCGACCCAGAAGAAAATTTGAAGTATGGAGAAAATCGAGTATCGCGCCGTTATAAAGTTCCTTACCAATCAAGGATAGTATGTGCAAATTATAATGGAAGAGATGTCATTCGTTTATGGGGACTCTTGCCCTGGAAAAACGATGGTTTATAAGTGGCACAACCTTTTTAAGCAAGGCAGGGATTCACTTGAAGACTACCCACGACCAGGACGGTCTATTGAGGTGACCACTCTGGACATTGTAGCTAAAGTCGAAAAATTTGTATTGGAAGATGCTCGGCTAAAGAAATACAGCTTGCAGATATGGTTGTAGTATCGAATACAACCATTTTTAAAATTCTGCATGACCATCTTGGCATGACTAAGGTCAGCGCGCGGTGGGAGCCGAGAATGCTCACGCTGCCGCAAAAACAACAGCGCGTTGAATGTTCTCGAGCGTTTTTGGACCTCTATGGAGAAGACAAGGATATTGTACTGAATCGAATTGTTACTGGAGATCAAACTTTGGTTCACCATTATGAACCTGAGTCTAAACAAGACTCCATGCAGTGGGATAAAAAGGGTGCACCACCTCCTAAGAGGTTAAAAGTGTCACAATCGGCCGGAAAACTCATGGTGACAGTCTTTCGGGATTCAGAAGGAATTTTGTTAATAGATTAATAAAGATAAAAGGTGTCTCTATAACCGGAGAATATTATGCAACAATCTTGGAGCGGTTTAAAAAAAGCCATCAAAGAAAAAAGAAGAGGAAAATTAAGCAGAGGTGTCCTTCTATTGCATGACAATGCGCCCGTACACAAGAGCCGTATTGCACTTGCTGCCCTGCATAAGGTGGGCTTTGATAATTTATGCATAAGGTGGGCTTTGATAATTTAAATCACCCACCCTATAGTCCAAACCTGGCTCCGAGTGATTATTATCTCTTTCCAAAAATGAAAAGAGCTTCGTGGAAAAAAGTTTTCCACAGACGAAGTAAAGGACGCAATTTCCTCGTATTTTTCCGACAAGGACAATACATTTTTTTATGAGAGTTTAAATAAGTTAATAGAAAGATCTGAAAAATGTATTCGTCTTGCAGGTGAATATATAAAAAAAGAAAAATTTTGACATTTTATTTTCCCTCCTTGCCCCTAATTCCGCGAATTTAAAAACAAAATGTCATTGTAATTTTTAAATCACTCTCGGTGAATATTACATTAATCAACTAGTTTGTATGTAATAGGGTGAATATTTAATTTCGTGCATATTATGATGTTTTTGAAGAAAGATAAATAATGAAACGTTATTATGTTCTTTATACGATTTTTAAGAAGTGAATAATAATAGTAAAAAAAATCTTAGAAAGGGACAGCAATCAGACTTACGGTTATGGAATTACAGAGCTTTTTATTTTTTTACTAAACGGTAATGAGATTTATTACTTATGGGAATTAGATACAATTTATGGTAATGAGAAAAAGGTGAAAATGGGAATTAGAACTAAAATAGTGAATCAGCCTTTTACTTATTATAATTACTTTAAATTTACATAGAAACTGTAGTTTTAATTAATAACATAATTATGATCCCAAATCTTAATAGTTACAATAAATAAAAATGGAATAAAAAGGAAAAGAAATTAGTTTTCCTGAAATAAATTAAATCAATAATGGGATTACTTAAATTGCTCATTAATCCTTAATAATTTAGTAGACTTATTAAAAATTATATGTATAGTTACTAGCTGATCCGGTAAACGTTGTTTTGCCATATAAATTATAAATTACATATATCGCTACTTATAATAAGTATACTAAAAAACAATATCTTAACGCAATAGAGTGCACAATATTTTTTGTTATCCCATCTTTAGCTAACACAAACAAACTGGATGGTGTGCCCACTCGAGAGCATGCCACGTACAATTGTCCGTGTGAAAAACATGGTGTGATATGAATTAACGATAAATTTATTTAAAAAATAGCTGTGCCCGCGACATCGTCCGCATGGAATTTAACAAAAAAGTTATATGGTAGAAATAAAAGTACTCCTTATTACATCAGCTACCTGCCAGTGAAAGTCCCGTCAAAATCGGTACAGCCGTTTCCGAGATTAGCCGGAACAAACAGACAGACAGACAAAAATAGTAAAAAATGCTATTTTGGTATATGTACCGTATATAATACATTCATATACATGTTGTAAAAAGCGGTTATTTAAATATTACAAACAGACATTCGAATTTTATTTATTAGAATAGATATAGATAACACTGAAATAGTAAAATGATAATTGTAAATGTCACTATTACGATTGATGCACAAACAATAATAATAATGGCCGAAAAGTGTAGGTAATGAGAAAAGAGATCTCATCCCTACTCCGTGATGTTTACTGGGTCTCAGAAGTGACACCGGTAGACGCCTGGCGGGGATAACTGATCAAGTGATAATTAATCAGTACCTGGGTTGAAAATTATTAATTACTGATATCGCTAGTAAAAAATAGGGGTTTATGGTAGAAAGGTGAAAATGTAGGGTTGTATGTATTTTTAATGCCACCACCTAAAAACATGAAAATAAAAATTTTTATCCAAAAAAATAAAAGAAAAAAAATTGGGGTAGACCACCCTTATCACTTAAGAGTATAAAAAATAGATAACAACCTATTCAAAGACCTACTGGATATACATATAAAATTTCCTCAAAATCGGTCAAGCCGTTTCGAAGGAAAAGTATAACTAGTAATGAATAAATATTCTATTTATTATAATAGCTGACAAACTAACAGACAAGCCATGTAATGTCACTCACCGTCGTTCATGAACATAAGCAACATTAAAGGCATCGCTTAGAATTAAAAGAAAAGGAATATAGTAATGATTCTCAAGCTTCCAGCTGATTCACGATTGGCACTCAACAGGGGTGCCGGCCTCTGTCGCCTCTCACGACACCGTCTGCTAGCATGGAATTAGGGTCAATACTCTAATACCGATGGAAATTGTAATACTAAATAATAATATAAATAATTACCATTCGAGTAAAAGAGAATGGTAAATAATGGTAATAAGTAGATTGGTAATGAGATTTTCCAGTATTTTTAATATATCAACGGTATTCTGTACGTATACAGACTTGTAAAAATTATAGAAATAAAAAAGCACTCATCCATATTAATCCCATATTAATTATTGATAAAATATTGAACATACATACTTTATATAAAATGAATCGTTTGTAGAAATATTTTGAACAACGTTAGAATTTCATAGGATAATTTTAATTTCTGTAGCCATAAACTCTCTTTTAGGCGTGTGTTTGGCTCGGTGGCAAAGGGGTGACCGTCGCCGAATATATTATGTTAGGCACGATACACAGCTACGCGAAAATATTAAAATATCAGAGCGAAAGTATCGTTAGATGGTAATTATAGGGAACTGTAAGGACATTTTTCAAAGTGGTAAGATACCACTTTAGTATGTTCTTCTATTCATAAAAAATGTACTATGAATAGACTGCCTATTGTATTATATTAAAAAGTGATAAAACATCTGTTCTTCATGCACAGTTTCTAACAAGATGTAACAATAAAGTAAAATCTGGGAAATGGGACATTGCTGGTAATTAGAATTTTATTTTTTGTTTTAAAATTTAATGTTGTTTTAATTAAAAAAATTCTTTTTTAACGATTGCACCTAGTAAAGACTCAAGTAAACTATACGAAAATAATATTAGGTTTTAATTCTATCAATATTTTATATATTATTTATCGTCTGACGCGTAATATGCACGAAATGAAATATTCACCCAATACATAATTCATCAAGCTTGAGAATGTATGCCAAATAGTTACTGGCTGTACACTAGTCTACGGCTTTTACCTTTAAATCGAAAGAGCTGTACACTAGCTATGTCATACCCAAACCTTTAGGGGTCCAATATTAATAGACCTAATTTAAACAGGTTGTGATTTGGATTTTGCCTTTCCTTGAATGGAATAATCTACATTTTTTACAGATATTAGGTACCTATTTCATAATACTTGTAAATTAATACATCTGTACAAATTGTTTTTTTTTCTGTTCGTGTGAGTTGTATTGTAAAAAATGTTTTTCCGCGGTAATTTTTTAGCTAAACCTCCGACTTTGTGCAAAAAAGCACGGAGCACTTTTGCTTAATTTTTACATGAAAACTTAATAAACAGACCTACCTTACCACTCGGTTTAGTATACAAGCTTATTTTCACAATTACAATGATACTAGCGAAATAGGGGTATTATAGTGCACAAAACAAATGAAAATAATGGCTGCATTATAAAATATTCTTGATTTTAGCTACAAGTTAGGAAGACCAAAATTATCTCTGACGAAGTAAAAAATTTTCTCTGCTTAAGAAATTTTTTTTCTCACTATAAAGTTTGTTCACACTTCACAATTTTGTTACAAATTTAACCTTTCAAAGCGGATAGCACTAAGACCAACTGTCAAAAACATTATAAATTGATGAAATTGCAAAAAATCGATAGGTAAACTGGGGGTCTACCTGAACCCGAAAAACATTTCAAGTGGTCAACAAAGTACAGAGCTTGGGGAGCTCTGCTCTAACTTGTAACACATTTTAAGCATTAGAATTTCCCTTCTTATGTACATATTTATTATTTATATGAAAATAAATAATAAAAAACTTAGAGTTCAGACAATTAGTTATGTTGAATTACTATCACAATTTTAAACGAATAACATCACTACGGAATTTGAGAGGCAAACAAGTAAAAAACTTCGTTAAATGAATATTTTGTAATCTTAAAAATAATTAACAACATAATGACAATAGCATATAAAATTATTTTACAAAGCAATGACTACACAATCGACAAGCCGTTGCGAACATTTCGAAAGTAGAGAAGAGATTTGAACTACGAAAAATGTAAAATAATCTTAATGCTAAATAAATATAAAACAGTTACATGCCTACGATCATTATTTACATACTTTATTTACGTCAATAAATTCTGACTTACCCGAGATTTATATATAAAAGCATAAGATTCCGGGTTGACTGGTAGATTGACTGTTAAGTTCATTCAATTAAATTATCAATATCTTAACAAACACTGGTCTGCCATGTTATAGGGAGTACGTGACAAGTAAACTGATACAAAACCGCAGTTGACATTTGCATACTTTAGTCATAAATATCTGGGTTTAATATTAGTTGAGTGCAAACAGTACAATTTTAAATGGTCATTAAATTTGGTATTATGTATTATTTTTTTATGTTAATAGCCGACAAAACGAGGAGATAAGCCATCTGATGGTAAGTGGTTACCGGCGCCCGTGGACAACCAAAGGTATCACTGATGTGTTGTCGACCAATAAATGAGAAGAAAATACTGGCTCTCAGGCTCCCAGCCGGAACACGACTCGCTTGGCGGCTGACTCAAACGGGAGGGTGTTACCTAGCCAGGCAGGCTTCACGGAAAGATAATAATACCAATAATAATATTAATGACTTAATAATAACTGATAATATTTGCCTTACGCAAAGCCCTACCACAAAGCGAGTTGACTTCTGTCGCCTCTTACGACACCTGTTTTGCCAGAATGTGATTGGGGAGTATTGTGTCGCCCCAATACGGCCAATTATTATCTGCATTTTCTTAAGTACTTCGCTTTGAAATAGTATAAAAAAAATAGTTTTATCTACTGAACCACAGTTTGATCTATTGAATATTTCAATAAAATGTTTCTTCGAAATAATAGTTTAGTATCAGTGCGTACTGCGTATGTATAACAATCTATAAATTACTTTAAACGTGTATTAGTCTACTAGCAACACCGCTCGCTTCGGAAGGTACCCGTGCAGTATTAGGGTCTAGATACAAACTATACTGGATAATAAGTTTAGAATATATTATGTACATATACAAAACTAATCTATAAACCAAAAACCTACATGTTTAACGTCCACAATACTAATTAAAAATCAGGATAATTACAAATCCCATGTTTTAAAACAGGAACCTCTAACAGTAGTCTAGTTCGATATCTATAACCTTGGAACGAGTTGAAGTTTAAGTAATATTGTATAGTTCTTAAGTTTCAAATTTACAACAATAGCCCGATATTTTCCAGAAGTCTTAGCTACTTCCCAATATTTTATAAAACACACTAGGCACAATATTAAAAAAATCTTAACTAGGCGTATCACAAAAAAATTACACACGAACATAAATTTCCTCTTTTTTTAAGAGTTAAAAACAATGTTAATCTTTAAATTTTTATTAATTTTTATATTACAGACTGACACCCCAAATTGATTTTTTAATACCTTATAAAATAGATGAAGCGATGAATAGAGACTGCTTTTATTACTAATTATTATATTTACACAGATCAAACAGATTTGGCAGTGATATTTAATTTCGGCGATGTTGGCATTCAATTTTCTTTCATGTTACATTGAATGTACTATTAACAGCTTCTTTTTTTAATAAGAATTACTTATGATATTTTAGCAGAGAAAAAGCACCAAATGATTATTATAATTATATATATTATTATACAATGTATCCAATGTAATCACATATAATTTCTAATCTCATGCCGCAGGAGTAAGGAGTTTTACATCTACTTAAAGCACAAAACAGTCACCGAAGGAAAATATCACAGCGCATAAAAAACCAACACTATGCTTATTGAAGCACGTCGACGAAGGCGAAACCATACTTATGACACCAAATTCTGTGAATTGAGCAATGTCACTTATCCCGCATAAAAACTAGGAACTTTCATAAGAACTGCATTAAAAATATAGGATTAAAAAAATGTCATACACCTACGAATTTCGTTATTTCCACTCGATATCCATAGGTGTAGATTGTATCTACAGATCAATATAATATTATTATTGTTATCAAGAAATTCCAATACTAAATACAACATATTTGTATTTGCAACCATTTCAACGTTACGGCCAAATTGATTTACAGTTCTTCGATTGCATCTCACATCTGCATCGAATCAAAATTATATTCTGAATGTATCAAAACTGTTAAGTTACAGAGAGTTAAAAGGGCTAGATTTATATATTTAATCTTTATTTATTAAAATATTTAGATACAAATGCCGATTATCAAAGAAATTAAATGAGATTGTACGCACAATTTCATTGTTTTAAATACTATAAAGGACTATATCACATTTAGATCTTGGCAGTATATAATCCCTTGCTACATAAAAGTGTCATAAATTCTAGTTTATTCCGTATATTTTATTTCGAAGACAATAACGTAAGATGATAAAGATTATCTTACATTTACATCGTTCGCTCCAAAGCGACCAAGTACAACTTTAAAAGCAAACTCCAGGCGTCGTTGCAAACGAACTGTATGTGCTATCATTGTCTCTATTAAGATTCCACAACACAGGACTTAAAAAGGCAACTTTACTGTGTCACAGCGTATTGGGTATATAAATGGCCTTCGCGCTGGTCGTGCTGTTCGCAACGTCAAAAGTATGTTTTCGCCGCTATTCCCCGCACCCCTGCTAAACAGCGGGAGCCTCCAAACCCGGGTAAAAACTATGACCCTTTTAGCCCGTAGACACCTATGACGATAGAGAGGTGGCGATGGAAAACCGGTTATTGTTGTTGTTGCTATTCCCCAACCTACATATATCTCGTTATTAAAAAATATAGTTGACCCCATAAAACAAGGATACAAAAGGTAGTATTATGAACCCCGCAATAATCCGACATATCACTATTGCTTAACCGTATTTCCACGTATATTGAACAAACAATATGATACACCACATAAAGGGATTGCTGTTAATCTAAATCGATCCTTAAAGCACGAAGTCCACATTACGCGCAATCAACTACGCAATAAGGTCTCTTGTTAAAATGCGTGAATTGATGAACCCCAACTAGTTCTGTTCTTATTAATAGATGGCGCTTACATTTATAGATGAAAACATGCCAAGTAATTTTGACGTTTGGGCCGTTTACAATGGTTTGTTTTATTAAAAAATTAAAATAAGAACACTGCAAGTCGCATCGCACTTTACTCACTACCTTTTTATATCCTGGTTCCATAGTTGGCCCGAAGTTATTACAGCGAATGGCTAGTTAGGTGGCGCGGGCTGAGGAGGCGGTCGTCTATCGAAATGGAATGTGTCGGAGAGGTAGAGGCCGAATATCGCGACGCTGTAGAACACCGTCAGACCAAACAGAGCCACACTAGCGCTCGCAGTAAACATGTTCGAGTACTCACACCTGAAAACACCTTTACTTATTACGTGGCAAACGGTGAATCCATTTTCTACAAGTGATTAACAGCAATGACAGCGATATAAGGAATTATGAAAGCCCCTGCACGTACCTCCAATTTTAATTTTAATTCATTATCACTTGCTCCGGCGAAGAAAACATCGTGAGGATATTGCATACCTGAGAGTTGTTCATAACGTTCTCAAAAGTGTGTGAAGTCTGCCAACCCGCACTTAGCCAGCGTGGCGTGTTAAAGCCTTAAATGTTGATAAACACATAATTAAATATTTAATTAATTCTGTAATCAATCTTATGGTGCCAATTCACACAGGATTTCTTTTTATCAAAAATCTGCTCGTTTGCCCTAAACAAAATATAATCCTTGCGGAATAAAATATTCGTTGGCGTAGACTAGAATAACTTTATTCAAATTTGTAGTAATTGAAAAAAAGTAAGATTGTCAGTTGACAAAATGGCCAGAATACGTTCCGAAAGATTTATATTTTACCGCGAAATTAAAGTAAAACAATAAAATAATCGTTAAAAATACCGTTCACAAATTGTACGTTCCATGATAATTGCTACACAATTGTATAGATAAAAACCTGTTAAAATTTATGGTGTATAAACATACACCTCCTAGAACTTTAGTCTCAGGTGATAGTTCAGCATACATTAAGTTTACGTTACAGTTTACGTTACAAATGGTTCTCGGATACCAACGGAAATTTGGTGACAGGGTTTGTTAAATTACCGAGATATATTACTGAAATACATATACATATATATATATATATAATACCTACCTAAAGAACCAGACTATGGTAAGGGCAAGCGAGACGAGAGTCATAAGGATATTCTCGAGGTCCCAGTACCGTTCAGGGTTTACCATCTCCGTTACCAGCTCGTGCATGCCGGCTCGCTCGGGAGTGTCTTGCGGCTGTGAACACATCGACATACAATATTAATATAACATAACACAATTACATCGAACATAAATAATATTAGTCAATATTAAATAATAGTAATTAAAATCTATAATGTCATAATTATATATACATATAACATTATAAAAATGTATGATATAAGTTTAAAATCATACGTCTAACGTTTTTTTTTATGTTAAAAGCAGACAAACGAGTAGACGAGCCACCTGATGGTAAGTGGTCATCGTCGCCCATGGACATCAGCAAGACCAAAGGTATCACTGATGCGTTGTCGGCCAGGAAATGTGAAGGTAAGAAAAAATGTACAGGCTCTCAAACCCCCAGGCGGAACACGACGAGTCGTTTGGCGGCTGACACAAGCAGGAGGGTGGTAGATAGCCAGGCAGGCTTCACGGAAAAATAAAAATACCACTATTAATACCAATGACTTAATAATAATACTGATAATATAATCCTTACGCGAAGCCCTACCACCAAGCAGGCTTGCTTCTGTCGCCTCTTACGACATCCTTTTCTACCAGTATGGGATTGAAGGGGAGTATTCTAGGCCACCCCAATATGGTCTTCTCGTCTTTAACGTGTTTCGTTTGTTGTGTCACAAAGCCAAATAACTAACGGCATCGTAGCCTTCTCGTATGGAATCATGAAAGTGATGTTAATGATACCTATGGTGGCGGTGATCACTTATGATAAGTTGGTTCATCTGTCTGTTTATCAACTATGGAGAAAAGCATACCTGGGTGAGCGCAGGCCGTCCTGGTTGCACCAGACAGTGCACCACAGCTCGGTGATGTAAGCCGCATGCGCGTAACGTTGCACCTTCATCCAACAACACCCGCCCGTTGAATATCAAACGCACGCGACTCTCCGAGCTCAGCTCCGCGGAGAAATGGCGGCTGATGGGCAAATTGAGATATTGTACACACGAGTAGCTATGTAAAAGAAAACTTGTACGAAACTTGGCCAATAGAAGATTATAGTCATGAATCCTTTGAAGGTGAACGGAACAATATGATTTATGGGTTGTAATGAAGTCTCAGTTGCCGAGCGAATGACCTTGGGATTAAATTCAGCACCGACACTTACGTGACGGGAATACGTTCATTATTAGATCTTGGTAGTTTCTCACGTCCTAGAGTCTATGAAGGAGGCGTTGACGTAATTTATACATTAAAACGCGCTCTCGCGGTGCGACAGTTCAACTACAGTGATGATGGGTATTTTCATAATGTGTGACCATAACCATGGAGAGGTTTCAGGTTCTGTATGATTTAAACCCATTATATCCTTCTTGGTCATCAATCCTGGCACATACGAGAAAACTCCAAGATACTATGTTTTCACACCGCGCTAAACTTGACTTACTTTATTGGCCCTTTCAAAGCCCGTAAGCCGTCACTGCCATTAGCGCTCACTCGTTTATTTATTGGATATAATTACCATTTGAAGTCCTTCAGCGGTTCGTCAAGGCTACCCTCGACTTCCTTTAGGGTGTCATTAATATACTTTAGCTTTATTAGTATTTTCCTCTGATCGCTTGCTTCAGGCTCCAGTGGCTGACTGGTTTCCACTGAGTCGGTAGTGCTCGGAGCTGGTTCTGAGTACTCCTCATTTGTAACTTTACTATCTAACTTGTCTTCTTTACTCAGATTGGTGTCAGTTGCATTGGCATCACTTTGCAATGTAGAGCTGGCATCTAAAAATTCAACGGAATGAATCCAAGCAGCTCATACTTTATATTTGTAAAATATAACTAAGGTACTTAGCTACACAATAATATAATAACACTTTAATATGACCACAGACGCTTCTCTGGAAACACTAATGATTACAGATTAGCTTATCTTTAAATTCTGCATATTTTTTTGTCAATTCATAAATATCAATAGCTGTCAAATGAGTAAGACAGGCCAACTGACGTTAAGAAGTCATCGCTGTCCATGGTCATTCATGCCACCAAAGGCATTATCGAGGCACGGCAGGTCAGGAGAGAAACTATAAACACATTTATTAACCAGCTTTTAACAGGGTGGTAAAGAGTTCAGCTAACTCTAGCAGGAGGGACTTGGCACCGTTGCCTTGTGCATCTGTTTTCCAGAACCATGTGTGGCGTGCAGGATAGGTTTGGCTTAGATTTAATAATGGATGGTGCTCTTTATATCCTTAATATTTCTCTAACTCCATGTTGGCCTTTACATCGTAGGAACGAAAACAAGTCACACCAGTATTGGATATGTGTTCCTGTCATTATTGTTACAAATATTATTAATATATCCATTGAAACGTTCAGTTCAACCAATAAACACGAAAAAGATTTAACATAGGTTTTCCTGTAAGTAAAAACCAATATTCGGCCGTAAAGAACTTTGAAAAGAATAATATTCACCGTTGTCATCAGCGACATCGCCCGGGACATTTGAATCTACGAGGTCGGCTTCCATCGCGCTGACGATGCTGTCCATCTCTCGCATCTGAGCGTTGCTAGCCGGCTCCGGCTCCAGCTCCTCGACTGTTTCCGACGTTTCGCTCGTCGACTCTATCTCTTCCGCGGTTTGTATAGCCGTTAGCCCTGCAACAGACAGTTTACGACCGTCATACACTGTAACGATTTACGACATCATTTTTGAATACTAAAAACTGGCAAACGACAATTTGAGCTTCTCGAGAGACCGGTAATCGCCGCACACCGATTATAGCTTCTCGACACGCTCCTACCACCGTTAAGACGTGTTAGTAGGATCTCTTTAGTAATAGAAGAAGGGTGTAGTTTTGTTTTTTACAGTTACCAACTGTGAACTGGTGTAATAGATTGTGACAGTCTGTATGATTTCGTAATAGATTATAGAACGCAAATGATGAATTCATTGTTTCTACACATTCCTTTGTAGGCGGTTCCGATTTCCGTTGTAACTTTTACTAAATTATATTCAATTTAAATTTTTACATTTATATAGATTATTTTTGTCAAAATCTACCGTTCGTTGCTATTATTATTATTTATCAACTTATGATATAAAAAAGAAGGTAGTACCACGTTTCATAACACAATCTTGAAACTTGAAGTAAACGTATTTAGATCCTACCTTCAATCCTCCTGTAGAAATGCATTCGATTGTTGTTTATCATAGCCATGTCCGCATCGACAATGCTATCTATCTCTTGCAGGGGTATGACATTGTTCTCCGTTTGGTTTGAAGAAACGCTTGTGGGCGGTCTGATATCTGACGAACAATCAATGATTGCATTGTATTGTCGCTTTATGTTGATGTCACATACGGAACGTAATGTATTAGAAATAACCGTGAGGGCCGGGAAGAAGGTATATACCAAAGATTACGTTGATCTAATGATTGTTGTTTTAAACTTGTGAGATACCATTCTAAAATGAAGGTTCCTTTAATAGATACAACTGTAAAATAATGAATCTCAATCCGACAAAGCTCAGTTCCAACACTCCGGAGGAGTTCATATTTAACGCACCTGGATGCTCAATATCGGGCGCTTGTGCAACAGGATTTTGAGTACGAGTATTCCTTGCACCCTGTCCTGGAACGTGGAACAAAATATATTAATCAAAGGGATCCATCAAAAGAAAACTGATCCTCACATATTATTATATGCGAGTTTAATGCAATTGTAACAACCACATCTGTACTTTATATGTATATAGACAGATGTATATGTTTTTCAAAATTTGTCTCATGCAAACACCACTGAACAAATTAATAACCCGTGAGATCTGTGAGAGATTAAATTTATATAATTCCACCGTTCATGATCGTTTGAAACGCCTACGGAACTCATGTTCCTACAGAAAGATATTTGTGTCATCGCGATGATGTCTGTGATTTGCTTCTCACATGTCAAGACATTAAATCCACTTTTAAGGCGCGTCATCACTGGGGACGAGAAATTGACAGTTTGCAACAATATTAAACGCATGAGATCATGGAGTATAAAAGATGACCCGACTCAAAGCACTTCAAAAGCCGAAATTCGAATAGTGTTTTTGAACTTCTAAAGGAACAAGTTCTGAAATGTATTGTAATCAGTCGAACAAATTGAATTATTAACGTAAACAGAAAGGGCTAAAATTTATTAATAGAAAAGGTATAATATTCCAAGATAAATACGCGACCTCATACAAGTTTGTTACTCCCTAAAAGCTTTTGCAGCTTGGGTGGAACATACTGCCACACCCTAAATCCTCCAGATCCGGCACCTTCTTATTATTATTTCTTCTGGAGTTTACATATTATTTTACACGGTAAAACCTTTACTTTAAATAAGGAAATCAAAAATCATGATATCGCCAAAAATATTACATAAGGTGTTGGACCAGAATGGATCAGTATATCAGTGAGTAAAATTCACTATAAGAAAATCATCTTTTATTTTCATAAAAAAAAACTCAATTTGTTTATATGTATGTAAAGGATAATCTCAAAAACCATGGTACCTAATTAACATTCTTTTACAATGGGGAAGATACACTTTCCAGGTGGCCATAGGATATGAATCAGGTACAAATTAAATTACCGTGAGTAGTAATGATACTCATCCACTTTGTCTCAATTTGTGGTAATTTAAATTTTATATATTTTGACCTTTAATTAAATAATTATTAAGCTAGATAGAACAATATTGTGGTGCACCACTAATTGTTTATAAACACACAACAACAATTATAACACTTGCTTTCTTAGCAGGACCCAGAAATGATATAAATTGATGGCAATCACTATGAAATTCACATAAAGGTAATAATAATAATTTCATTCAGAATTTGACCAATCTCTAGGATTGATGTAAATATTAACAAACAATATTTTTTATGAAATCATATTAAAATTAGCAAATAATGAATCATGTGTAATTTTGTGTGGAACTTATAAAAAATGTATATCAATTATAAAATGATCCCAAAGAACAATTGAAGAAGAGAAGCATTGAAAGCCTTTACTATTAATGTACACTAATATCTAACATTTCTTAAAAATATCCACACATTACAAAAAAATATTAGGATTAAAATGACTAAGTGGTTAAAAATTATGTACATAGTTTTTTAAACCATCTGTTATAAAAGTAAAAATCTTTCATGATGTTACATGTTTTACTTACTGGTGCGTATGCTAACTGTGACAGCATGGTGCCCACGAGCATGCATCTGAATGATAGCTCGGTATCGGTCAGGACGTGCATTGGTGGACCACCACGCCAATGTTGCCACTATAACCACAATCACAGCAATACCAAACTGAACAACTTCATCTCCCATTCCATCTATAAGAGGCATTGTGCTGAAAATGAATTAAAGACAATATTAAAAAAAATTGTAATATTAGGTTGGGGAGAAAGTCTTTTCGCATTTTTTATGAAAATTCAAAACATTTTTTTTTTAATTTAACTAAAGTATATAAGTACCATTTTGTTCGGTAACTTTTTGCCATCTTGAGGGTAGGGACATGATCCCATTGCTATAGAAATTCTGAGGTTTCTGATCAAAATACTGCGTCAAGTAGTTTTGGCAGTCCTCACGTGATGTTAACCTGACACTGCCTAAGGAATTCTGAAGAGACCGATACAGGTAGAAATCAGAAGGTGCAAGATCCAGGCTATACGGTGGATGCATCGTCATCTCCCAGCAAAAGTCTCTTAGTTTTTGCTGAGTCGCCAAAGATTTGTGAGGTCTAGCGTTATCATGATGAAAAGTCACACCCCTTCTATTGACTAATTACGGCCGCTTTCTCTAACTTCTTGCTTTAGTCTCATCAGTTGTTCGCAGTAAGTTTAGAATCGATGGTCCTGCCTCGCGGTAACAGCTCATAATAAATGATGGCCTTCCAATCCCACCATACACACAGCATCACCTTGTTGCAAGTTAACCAAAGTTTCGCCACAGTCTGTGAACCTTTTTCGCACGTTCTTGTCATACGTGATCCACTTTTCATCATCAGTTATCAGCTTCTTCAAAAATGGTTCGGTTTAATTACGTTGTAATAAAGAATCGCAAATGAGGACACGGTTCATGAGGTTTTTTTTCAGAGAGTTCGTGTGGCACCCAAATACTGAGCTTTTTTGTGTACCCAGCTTTGCCCAAATGCGTCAAAACTGTTTTATGATCAATTTCCAGTTCTTTAGCTACGTCGTAACTACTGATATGCCGACCTTGCTCCACTTTTTCAAAAATGGCATCCATTTTATCCGTGACAGGGTGACCAGAGCGACGTGCATCTTTGACATTAAAATTTCCGGATTGAAAACGCTTAAACCAATTTTGTGATACTCTCACAGACACTGCACTAGTTCCATAAACATCACAAAATTTTGTCGCGGCCTGCGTTGCATTTTTGCCTTTTTTGTAGCAAAATTTTAAAACGTAACGAATTTCTTCATTACACTCACTCATCTTGGCAGTAAACAAAACAAATGAAAATTAAACATTTTCCAAATTTGAATTTGCAATTATCTTCTTTAAAATTTAAACTTTTTAATGATTTCAAAACCGGCCAGATGCAAATGGTATAGTCAAAGAGATTTTACTACAAGTTCATACATACTAAAATGCGAAAATACTTTCTCCCCAACCTATTATATTTGTTAGTTAGTACCTCTGCCTGCAGAGTAGTGTATTGATTTCCTACTGAAATAAATAATGTTAATGTTAATAATGTTTACTCAAAGGTATTAGTTAGATATGACTCAGGAATTTATGGACTCCTTACACTTCTAAGTATGAGGAATGTATTATGTTGTGTTGTCATAGACATTTTATGCAACATTGAGGAATCCTAGTGTGTTCATACACACAACTTGTGTCCATATATTTTTTAAATGTAATTCTAAATAAATAGGATATTTAAAAACTCAATTGTTCAGAAACTATAAAAATAAAATTTTACATTAATGAAATGTGATATTAGTGCTAATCAAAATATTTTCAAACTTAGATCTAAGACATTTAAATTGTACTAGTTCCATCCATATCCATCCATCAGCCCTTCGAAGGCCACTGTTAGACATAGGCCTCCCCTAACTAGCACCAACCTGACCGGTCCTGAGCCTTCTGAATCCAGCGGATACCCGTTGTCTTCTTCAGGTTGTCACTCCATCTGTTCGGGGGCGTACTACGCTTCGTTTGCCAAGACGTGGTCGCTATTCGAGTACCTTTATTCCCCGACGGTTATCGGTCCTTCGAACTATGTGGCCAGCCCATTGCCACTTCAGCTGGCTAATTTTGTGAGCTATGTCGGTAACTCCTGTTCGTCTACGGATTTCATCGTTTCGGATTCTGTCTCGTAGAGAAATACCGAGCATAGCTCTCTCCATAGCACGCTACGTGACTTAGAGCTTACGTATAAGGCCGATAGTAAAGCACCACGTCTCAGATCCGTATGTCATTGCCGGCAACACACACTGCTCGAATATTTTCGACTTTAGGCACTGAGGTATTTTGGATGACAAGATACGTCGTAGTTTCTCGAATGCAGCCCACCCGAGTTGGATTCTATGAGTGACTTCTTTCTCGAAGTTGGACTCACCCATTTGGATCACTTGTCTCAGGTAAATATACTCATCTACAACTTCGAGAGCAGCGCCGTCAACAACCACCGGTATGGGTGTCACATGGACATTTCACATAATTTTTGTCTTGTCAATGTTCATTTTAAGACCTACTCGTTGTGAGGCGCTATTTAAGTCCCTGAGCATAGAAGTAAATTCTTCCAGGGAACTCGCCAGGATGACTATGTCGTCGGCATATCGTAGGTGTATGAGGTATTCGCCATTTATGTTGATACCACGTCTTTTCCACTCCATCAGTTTGAACACATCTTCCAATGCAGCGGTAAACAATTTTGGGGATATAACATCCTCTTGTCTGACACCTTTCTGCAGTTGGATGGGGTTTGTGACTTTATCGTGTACTCTGAAGGTCATAGTGGCCGATTTGTACAAACACTTCAACACCTCGATATATCGATAGTCTATCTGGCACCGCTGAACGGAATTCAGTACCGCCCAGGTCTCAATAGAATCAAAGGCTTTCTCATAGTCCACATAAGCAACACATAATGGCAGATTGTACTCCTCGGTCTTCTGTATAATTTGTCGGAGCGTGTGTATGTGGTCTATGGCACTGTGGCCACAGCACCTATTTGAAATCTTGATTGCTCAGGAGTTTGAAAGTCGTCAACCTTGCGTGCAATACGATATTTCAGCACCCTCGAAAACAACTTATAAACGTGGCTCAGGAGTACAATATGTCTGTAATTCTTTAAAAGGGTCTTATCACCCTTTTTAAAGAACAGCGTTACTACACTTCTGCTCCACGCTTCCGGGGTTGTGCCAGTATTGATAACGGTATCGAACAACTTTTGGAGCACCACTAGGATGGATTTCCCCCTGCTCTCAGTAGCTCTATTCTGATATCGTCTTAACCCGGAGCCGTGTTGGTTTTAAGCTGTTTGAGAGCCTATCTAATCTCATACAGGCTGACAGCCGGGATGTCCTCGTCGTCGGTCAGGTTAATTTAGCCCGTTTATCGCTCATCTCATGGAGAGCTGATGCTTTTGAGGATTCATACAATCGACTGTAGTATCTCTCCATTTCTCTTAGTACTTCGGGTTGCGACGAAACCATCATACCGGATTCGGTCTTCAACCTCGTCAGCTGACTTTTCCCAGTAGGCAGATCTTGGGCGAATATTTTTGAGCCCTCATTCCGATCTATTATATTTTTCACGCGTTTTGCGTTGTGTATACGCAAGTCACGTCGTCTGCACTGTGAGATATGTTTGTTGAGCCGTCTGTACTCTGCCATAGAGGTTGGAGACTGTACACAGAATTCACGTCTATCCCTCATTAGACTGAGAGTGTTTTGAGAGCACCTGAGATCTACCACTGGAGTGAGTCTTGAAGTACTTTGACCCTAACTCGTGGACAGTTTTTACTATCCTGGTATTAAACTCGTCCACTGAATTGCAGAATCCTAGGCATGCGAAACAATTTTGCAGTTGGAGTTGAAAGTTTTCAGAACCCAGTATTTGGACTGGTGTTGGGCGGAGCGTAGACTTCATCAGGCGTGTTCGTTCCAGCTTAACGTCGATATTTAATGTGGCTCTCACAAGACGATGGTCGCTACCGATTTTAAACCTGCTGATCACAGACAGATCTTTAAATATATGCCGTTCGTCTGCCAGAATGAAGTGTATCTCGCTTTTTGTGGAACCACCAGGACTTATCCAAGTTCACTTATGTTGGGGCTTCTTCTTGAAGAAGGAGTTCATCATAAAGAGGTCCTCCTTCTCCAAAAAGTTGGCTAGCAAGTTTCCTCTGTGGTTCCTTCGTCCAATTCCACATGGCCCTACTCTCAACTCCTCGCCATTTTGCATGGCCAGTTTTGCGTTAAAGTCCCGCATCACAACTGTGAAATAAGTTTTTGAGGTTATGTATGGCTTTACTGATATCCTCATACCTTACCGCAATCTCATCGTCAGGGTATGTCGATGTCCGTGCATATACCTGTATAACCTTCAGTTGATACCTTTTGGAGATACTGAGTATCGGATACGCTACTCTTGCCGACACGCTCCCAACTTGCATAATGTTGTTGACGAGGAATTTATGAACGAGAAATCTTTGGGATAGATGTTCGCCCTTCCGGTGATAGAATAAGTTTCCAGATTTAAGTATTACTGTGTCCTC
The DNA here is from genome assembly GCA_003671415.1 of Megathymus violae. Classification (NCBI taxonomy): domain Eukaryota; kingdom Metazoa; phylum Arthropoda; class Insecta; order Lepidoptera; family Hesperiidae; genus Megathymus; species Megathymus violae. The sequence goes on from PDGT01000036.1 coordinate 2,917,791, forward strand.
CCCCCGTCTTCGGACGTCGGATAACCCTAATACTCCAATTTAACTTGTCTATTTCGTATTCCAACTCTTTCAACTTGTCATCGGTTCTCAGTGTCCTAGTGTTGTATGTTGCCAGGTGCAAAAGTCTTTGGTTTTGAAAGCCTGATCTCTGCCAGGGATTCTTAGCACCCCCTGCCCTGCCGTTAGCATGGCCGCTACCATAACCAAGATAACAGAGCTGCTGGGGACTAGGGGCCGTGGCTTAGCCTTGGCTATCATTAAGAGGGTTTAGTTGGATAGTTACCACGCTTGGCTAATGTGTGTTAATATTCGTCAAGAAGATGCTGCTGCCCATCTCCAGGAATTTCCTATTTGTACTAGTTACCTAAACAATATTAGAAAACTGAAAAGCAATCCATACTAAGCCATTTTCAGGCGACTTAACAGATACATACAATATATTTGCAGTTTATAGAATTTTTTTTTTAAATTGCACTACCTTTTTTACAGTAATATTTGCTTAACAATGGAACTTTAAAACTCAGACAAAGTATTGCAACAAAAATAAATGATCTGATTAGTATATAATTCAATATTAGTATTTTTTTGCTTAATCTTAATTGATGTTAAAAAGTTAATATTAACTGTTTTTTGTAGTAAAGACTTTTGTTATGGTTCATCTAGCAAGTTAAAAACTATTGACATAACACCATAAAGTCCTTCATAACGAATGAGTTTACTGTAACCCAAACTTGACAATCATATACTAAAAATTATAATTTAATTATATACTAGATGCAAATATACTAAAAGTTACCCAACAAATCTTGTCAGCTCATAGATCGTTTTTAACTCAACAAATGATTATATACTAGTAGATATTATTGCATGTTAACTTCATTGTCATATTAGATTTATTTGTTTGCTAAATTGCAAGACAATGTAGTATTACAAGTTATATCTAATCAAGCAACTTTTAAATTAACAACCCATGCGAAATAAAAATTCAGCAGTAGAAGACAAGTATGAAATATAAAATATATTACTGCTGAAGTATAACACTAATTTTATATGATCTGCAGATATTTTAATCTTATGAATTTATATGACACCAAATTTATATGACACAAACAAATGTTCATTTAAGAAACAAGATATGTAAACTAGCTGGCCCAGTAAAGTTTTCCAACTGCCCAAATGTGAATGTAAGCCAGTGGCCTTCTTGATCACACACACAAAATTTAATAAAAATCAGTCCAGCCTTCAAGAGGAATTCAGTATACATACACACGGACAGAACTATTTTATATATAAAGATTTATAAAGGATATAAATGTATAACTGCTTCATGTATCTATCCGTCACGAGCACAAGGTCACATAAAGTAAAATTGGCATAAAACAAATATATACCCTCTTACCTTTCCCGGTAATTCCTCGCAGTCAACCAAACCAATAATATTGGGATGTTGTCACAAATCATCGATTAAAATACAAGACAGCGAAAATACATCTCGTAGCAGCTGAAAACACAAATCTATTAAATCTTCCTTTGCCTTCCAAAAATATGTCACCTCACATTAAGAACAGCTGATAAAATAAATACCACAATTCAATATGATACTAATTATAATTCGATAGTATGAATCGATCAACCATTAACGCAAATTGCGTACCTAACAAAAGTATGATTACAAATATTATTTTAATGTTATAATAATAATACCTAGGCCGTAAGCATAGTGTATAAAGCACAGACTACTTAGGGATACGTATGAGTACGGTATCGGACAGTATGGTAAAGATGTATAGATTAGTTTTTATACCAACAGTTGGTTTATAGAACTGTTATTAGAATTAGAACTTTTTGAATCGATTTTTATATAAATAAAAAAATATTATCTGTAAAACTATAGTTAACATTGAAGGATGAAAAAAGTTTACAGTATTATTGAGTACCTACATATACTATTACAGTACTCAGACTGGTAAATACACTGTATAAATACAAAGATCATTAGCAAATAACATAGCGTACCTATTTTAATTACGAATTTAATCTTAAGGTCGTTATTAGTAAAAAATAACATGCATATCCAATATAATTCAATGAAGGAATTAAGGTTCGATCGAGCGCTGGGTTAGAAGTGCGTTAGATGACCTCCCTTCTGATCCAACTCCCGATTACCATTGGCCTCACATAATTTATAATCTACTGCAGCCAAATTAAGTTACTAGTTAAGTAAGTGGATAATTAGGCAACTTAGAAAGTTTTAAATATTAGTACACCAATATAGATAAATTTACCAACACGCATACCGTCTTCTAATCGTATCATTTATCATTGTCATATATACTTTTATCATAATTGCATGTTTTCCTTTGTGGGAGGGAGGGAGGTTTCATGCATGTATAGAAGTAGATAACATCATACATTGTGCTTGCGGATCATTGCAAAGTAAATTAATACTAATAATGAATTTCCGCAAGGTAACGCCTGATATTATGAAATATTTCTAGAGCCTTAAAAACGCCGTAAGTATGGCGCGCTTCGTGATTACATCAGCGCCTGTGACAAGATATAATTCACAGAGTACATTAGTATATGATCTAATTGTTCTGTTTATAAAAATGAATAGTACGAAATCATACGTTATCAGTTTTGAGCTGTTTAAAAGCCTAAAGAAAACAGCAAACTAATTTCGAAAATGTGTCTATCTTTTTATTTACATGTTCTTAAATGATAATTATAATATTATTTATAATAAAAAAAATTGTCTTGTGCCTGTATGCAAAAGTATGTTAAAAATACTCCTTATATAAATGTTCATTAAGCTCATGGAAACAAAATATTTCATTAATTAAATTATGAATTCAATATGACAAATCCTACAAATAACCAGTAATTATAAAGAAACACTCTGCATTCCATAATATCATCTTAATCTAAAGTCGCGGAAGCTGACGTCATGTTTTTATCTAGCCAATTGCGAGCGTTTAGATATTTTAAATTTCCTTCGCATTTTTTCTGTTTTTTATTAATTAACTAGCAAATACCCTCGCTTCGCTTCGGAAAAACTACTTTACGCTTAAAAATATGCATTTTTCTGCGTTTTTCTCGTTCTGTTAATTAGAAATACATATATTAATTCATAACTTTTTTTATTTATAGACGGATTGCAATAAAACAAACGTTAAATTTAAAATGACGCTTACATTAGTGAAAACCAGGACAAAATCCGTTAAACAGACAACAATTCTAACAACTATTGTTTTGGGTTCTATTGCGTTAATAAAGGCCCCTAATGTTTTTTCTCATATAATATTCATGGACAGAAAGCGATGAGTTAGAATTTTTTTATTAGTATAGATATTGCATCTAATATTCCGTAGCGTCGTTATTTAGCCAATAAAAATAATTTGAGCAACATTTGAATAATGTGCATACTTTCTATTGGTAAAGCGATATTTTTTGAAAATTATTCCTAAGTTAAACAATATAACGCTGAATTGGAGGAAAATAGTTCGAAGTAAACTCCGAATTAATTCTTTAGAATTATTACACTCCAAATTATTTTACTGCTTTACTATTTTACTCCAATTTTACTCCCGGGTTCGATTCCTGGCCGGGGCAGACATTTTTGTGAAATAAATGTTTGTTCTCGGGTCATAGGTGTTTGTAATGTCATATTTGGGTATGTCCATGCCACCCGCAACACAGGAATTCTTCTAGTGCGTGGGTGTCAGTATGTAAACGTTTATTTATTTATTTATTCTGCGTTTTATTGTGTAACTTAGAAATAATTTTCATAAAATATAGCCTTTCCAATTTACTTCGAACTAATCCTTTACAATAAAAATAAAATAGTGATGTTGATTCAATCTTCTAGATTTTGAACACTCCTTCTGAAGCAAAATAAGATTTAAAAACAAATCTCAAAAATCTTTAACATTGCATCATCTTATTTGCGTCTCAGCAATTTTCTATTCCCGGAAGACAGTGTGTATAATAATGTGTGAATGAATGAATATCGTCTTATCGTCTCTAATGCTAAACTCCATTTTACGTATTTCAAGCAGTAGATTAAAACAATACATTTATTAACAATATTTGAGGTTAACATATGCATACATAAAAGCAAATTTATAGATTTCCTATGAAAGAAAGTTACTTAATAATAAAACATAATTTTAAATTAATGTATTAATGTAGAAACATTTAATTAATTGTAATAAAAATAACTTTTATAACAAAAACGGAAGTAACAGAACGGGTGCTACAGCGTGAGCGTGAATGTCGTAGTGTTTGACGTTTCATATTTCATGCTTTCATTACATTGGTGCATTCCACAGAGTACATTAGTATATACTATTATTCTTTGTCATTCATTCAATCAGATTGGGCCGTGACTTTAATACGTTACTTAACTATTCGTGAAATTGTAGTACGTACGAAGAATTAACACAATATTTATGTAAAGAAAGCAGTATCGTAACTTTTAAGAAATATTAAAATTATATTACTCGAGTTTTAACCAGTGTATTGTGCGTGATTAATATTCTATACACTGTTGCGTCAATGCGAGTTCTATATTACAGTAAAAAAAATATTAAAATAAATATCCAGTGAAAGAAATCCGGAACTTTTATTTATATTGGGACCAATTTATTCACTAGCTGAACTAAACCTATTGAATTTGGCGGGAATATATTTATATTTTATTTCTTCTTGGTCTTTTTAACGGTTTCGTTAAGAAGACCGCCGCTAGTGATATTTAAAAACTATAAAAAGAAAATATAAGGCAATACGAGAGAAAGTCGCTAAACAGAAGTTTAACATGAGCTACGCGTACTCGCATCAAAACAAAATCTTTCTTTACTACCGTACAATATATGAGTTACTGACTAATCATCAGGAGATATTGTGCTGTAATTATTACGGTCGTATACGAAAGGACAAGGTAAAGAAGTTTAAGGACACAATTTCTAGAAGATACGTCAGAATGTGAGTATTTTATTTTTATTTTATTTATTATTATTTTTCTACTCATATTTCTCTTCCTCGTTATTTATTTGCTAGTCGTTTATCCGCTATTGGGTACAATTCGTTAGGCATGACATATGTAGGAATGTAGGCACTAATAATAAACACTAATGTGATGATGTAACAAAAGTTACAAGTCGTATTGAAATAACTATCAAGAAAAGAGGTAATAAAACAGTTGTTGACATACTAGTTACACTGTTTTTTTGCCGATCATAATACAATTAATTCATTTACAAGTTGTGGTAAAAGCATATTGTGTAGTCTCCCAAAGTATATTAATTTAAAATTTAAAAGTTTCGGAATTTGTAACTAATCCCCTGGTGGTGTAGATTCAGATTGATGATTGTGTCTGTTTATCATCACCTGCCCCATTGTATAATTTTAGCAATGCCCAGTAACCATCCATAGCCTTGTATTATCACAGATGATACAACATCTTCGTACACATAATGTGGACATAAATTGCATGGCTTGAGATATTGACTCCTATGAGTATTGAAAAGCAAAATATAAACTGTGATATCTAAAAAGTTCATTATTGCTGTTAAACTATATAAATATAATTGCATCAGTGATCCACAGCAGGGCACAGGTCTCTTTTTGTAATTAAGAGTGTACTGCACCTCGCTTGTTCGATGTGTATTGGTGAAGAAGTTAATGGCCACCCTAAGTGTCAGAATTTTTTTATGCTGCCCGAAGTCATCCAATATAGGTTACCATTTAACTGCTTTTGCAAATAACAACTAAGATTGATGATTTAATACTATCTGATTAAATCTCATCAGACTTTGTGCCTCATTCCAAGAGATATAACAAGAAAGCTAATTTCCACTGTGGATGACTTTATAAATTATTGTTTGAGAGAAACAACTTTCAGGAGCTGGTAGCTCACTAATCATTCTAAATTTAAAATAAAAAATTAACCAACTGCTTTTTGTGGCTAAGGCTTTCTATTTTCTAATATGCATACTGTTTTTTTTGCTTAAAACTTTTTAACTATCACAAAAAAAAGCTTCTTATAAAAAGTAAATGTTTTGTAAAGAAAGGGGAGTATACTAATATTTAAATAAACTATATCATGGGTAACTTTAAACCTCTTTGTGTAAAATTACGTACTATGTGTGAATGCTAGAATTTTTTAAAAACATTTTCTTTAATTCTGCATGAAATAAACTATTATATCTATAACAAAGTATTTTCATGGTGAATTATTTTGTAATTTAATGTGTGTATTTGTAATTATAGCAATTAGAAATAAATTAGTTACAAGTGTAAAATCTTCCTATTTCAATTCCTTTTTTTCTGTCCTTGATTGTCTGTCCTGTCCTGTCATGTGATTATATTTATGACATAGAATGGTTGAATATTTTTATATTAAATTATTTATATTATACCAATAATTTGGAGTTCAGAAATGTAATTGAGAATATATAAATTTTGTATAAATATGTTATGGATATGAAATTTCGGAACTGGATATGGATACGGATATATTAATAATGTTTTACCGGTTTCGGTTACGGTTACGGATATGAAATTATTTCGGATTATCCGATTGTTTCGGATAATTTCGGTTACGGATATTAGATGATTTACGACTTGGAAAAAAATATAATATATTGACAAGGTAATAGTTTGACTTTATTTCTAGTTGTATATTGTATATCTAATATTATAATCCCAGAAAAAAACAATAGTCTTAAAATTTGAATAGTTAAAATTGTCTACAGTGAGAACGAAGCGGCTAGTGTATTGGCTCAGCCTGCGAAAATCTGTCACAACGTATTTTATTTAGACTCTGCCGCTATTTGAAATGATCCAAATTGTTTTTATCGGATTCGGTTACGGTTATGGATATATTTTTATTTCGGATATCCAATAGTTTCGGTTACGGAGCTCCTTAACATCCCTGAAATTTTGCTTCTGAAGAAATAATATATGAAGTAAAAATAAAGTGGTAGATTTAACCCCATGTTTTTGACTATATTTGATAAAATAAATTTTAGGGCACATGAAATTTGTGTTAAGTGAGCTATCAACGGATATCAGCTATATATTCTCTGTACATTGTCTACTAAATAATCATCTAACAACATTAGACTCAGCGGAGAGGTATGTTAAGAGAATATGGTTTACTTTGATTTTGTTGAAATATTAATACAAAGGACTGGCTAACTTTTGGTATTCATATTCTCTGTGATGTACAGAATACAGTATTGTAAAAGTTTTATGTGTTTAAATCAGCCAATTAATTTTTATGCGCAACAAATATCCCCATTGTTAGGATGAACAGTTTTGCGTCGTGTACATGCGGTACTTGAAAGAACTCCATTAACTAGACTGGGGCAGTATTCGTATCAGATTAAATATGTAATTGTCTTTAAAGCAAGATTGAATAGAATGTTGTTAAATTAGTGTGCATTCGGTTGTTAGTAAGCTGACTATAATATGGTGGGATTAAGCACTAACTTATAATAATTAAAAACCAATACGCACTCCCCAATAACTTTGAATCGTAATAATTTCCTTATGTATAAGAATTCCAAGCACAGTGCTTTCACCGTCAAACTCGTTCTAGAATTCTTGGAATCGTTGCCAAAGTCCGAACACGTCTCTGGCATTTATAGTTACGCGTTCGTGTTCCATCTACAGCCGGAATGTTAATTTTTTTTTAATTCAAATTCAAACATCTCTTCGTGCTGTATATTTTTTTTTATTGTCATTGAAATGCAAATGTGTTTTAATAATATCTAGTCTAAAGGTCTTGGTGCTCTCGGGTACCTTGAGTAACAATTATTGTAATCTACTGTTGTTCTTAGATGTAACAACAATTGTTCTTATAAATATAACCATAGACCCTTACTTGCATGGTGTCAAGAAAGCGATGGAATATGTTGATAGTCTAGAGACAGAAAAACTTTTCTATCCAATAATTGGCTAGTGCATATTTTGACCTTTACTAAGAACGAAACGAACGAACAAAATTTAGAATATAAAATGCAAAACGGAATATTCAAATACAGATTTGCGACAGAACAGTGTGAAAGTTCGATTCAAGGCCTACCTACCTAATTTCTCACTTTATAATATTTTAAATCAAGACCATTAAAAAAACCGGATATTAATTCTGAACATCGTTATCATACGTACGTTTTATTAATCGAAATAACTGAAAAATGAAAACAACTGATATAAATTTAGTTTATTAAATTGGATATAATTATAATTAATTTAAAAGATATTTTATGATTATATATTTTAGTAATAAAGCGGTTACCCAGTTTTATTTATTTGGTTATTTGAAAACGAATTGAATATTAAATTGTTGGTAATGGAAAAATACTGAAATGTACGATCAGTGATACGTGTAACATAATAAAATCAAGTATTTCAAGGTGGGTCTAACACCTTAAAAATATATATTCCATCCATAAAATGTTTGTTGATTTTCTTCCAAATGTTGTTTATTATTATTTAATTGCCTTCCTACGCGCACGTCTTTCTAATATATAATGAGTTGTCCTAAATATTTATGTCGCAGCTATATTTTTGTCGTTTTATTTAACTTGGTACGTGGGAACAATGGAAGATGTGATTTTACGTCTGGAATTTATTGCACATCCCTAATGTTCATTCTGTCTTGTTGGTTATGCTATTTATCTCTGATATTATTTTTTTAAAGTCCAACACAGGTTTGCTGCCGTTAATCCCCTTTAAATCCCCATATTCACGATTTTTTTTTGTCTTAAAAATGGTCTCACTGAAAACGTAGCGAATTACTTGTTTGCATCCACGATCATTATACAATAGTCAGTTATTGCAATTTTATCATAATCGTTATCACGATGATTCAGCTAATCTGCCCGCCGACAAGTCGTTTGAGGCCCGGTTGGGTGAATGCCGTCTGTATTCATACTACATAACAACAGGTCGATAGTTCTTCTGTCTCCTTGTACTGTCGAAGGTCATTTTTGTGACGTCCCATCGTTCTCCGTGTAGTTACCGTATTAGTGATTGCGTTTATTCAGCTTTTTCAGTATTGTCATTTTTGTCTGTTTGATTGTATCGATTGCCGTTTTCACCTCCTTTATCCATAATTAATTGTCTTCTTTGTATACATATTGAGGATTTTTGACTATTGCTATCAAGAAATGCAAAAATTTAACGCATGGACGCAATTCTCACCTTCGCAGTTTAACACGCTGACGTGATTACGTTACGGATAAGCTTGTTAAAAGATTACAGTTCCAAGAATCGCTTGCCATGTATATTCATAACTGGATAGCTTTTTTGCTAATTGTCTATTGCAATGATGATAGTTTATTATGTGATAAATTATTACGTTACATGAGCTAAACATTGAAATATATATTATCCAGAGCAATATATGTTTAATGATTTGATTACCGAAATTGGAAAGAAGAAAAGATCAATAAACTCAATGAATAATGTGTGGCCATGAGTCACTTCTGTTTAGGCAAATTGCGATTCCGTGTAGCACCGTTTAACAACTTTAATTTGTTTCAATATATAAGTTGCTTATTACCTTTGTCACTGTTTGTGAAATTTTATAGGGACCTATATTACATCGATTTTATAATGTATATGTTATACAGCTTGTTATGATAGTCATTTTTCATATGAATAATAGCATGTATTATTAGCAGTTCCAAAGCCGAACCAGATGTTAATTAAACATCCATTAGGTTTTGTTTGTTTTTGCATGTTATTTATTAGTTTGTTTTTTAGTTTTATAGACAGCATTCAATTTCTAGATCTATTCGACGTATAAGAATTGTGTCGCTAATATCTTTTTTTGATATTAATAAATTAGGTAGGTACTATCTTGTCTTCTTGTTATCTCTAAACCTATCCATCCTTTTGGGCCTATGGCATTAAATTATTCTTTATTACTTACTCTGTTGTTTTTTTAGGGGGGTAATTGTTTGAAGGGAAGTTTTTTTAATGTGTAGCGTACATAAATATAGTTGTAACAATTTCAGATAATTTATTACATTGTCATAATGTAGATATAACATTGAATTAGTGTACCACATAATACAGTGAGTCATACAGAGAAAAGCTCTAGGTTATTCGAGTTTAAGTCCACGTGAAATCCCCAGTGAAATCCCCTCTGCTAAACTCGGTACTTGTGTTGCGAGAGATTGTCCTATACATATATAATACAGCAATATGAATATGCGGTCTCGTGACTGTGTATAACGGGGCGATGGTATTGGTTGTTTGAGTTGACGTCATGCAAACTGGCCAACTACGAGCCAGAGAAGTTATTTTTAGAACACAAATGTGAATGGTGGGGACTGAGGAAAACTGTACGGAATACGAGGCGCTTCGTCGCGAATGTTGCACAATATTTTTTTGGCTCGTATTGAGCGCACGCTTCCGAAACTTTGAAAGTGCTTGAAACGTCTCGAAAGTTATTAAGCAATATTTGTATATTCTAAAGGCGTTAAAAGTCAACTCTTGGAAAGTTATTCTTTTTTATTAATTTTAAAGAGTGTCTTCTCCCGACTTCTAAAAGCGAGTGCACAACGGCTCTTGTTATAGGGTAAGTCGCATTTAATAAAAACACCTAAATCTCGTTACTTTTTATAAAATTTTTAATTTCAGAAGATAACTTTCACTGAGATTTTTTACTGTTGTGATAATTACTTCTACGAATATTTCCGTCGCAGAAACAAGTTTAAACCTGTCCAGTCACGTTGCCTTGTGTTGTGAGCATGTGTACAAAGCAATATTTGTCGCTGACCTTATTTTTATTACTTATTTATTCTTTTACTTTACATACTAATATAACATTGCGTGTGGGATAAATTATGTTCATTGGCACTAAAAAAGAGAATATTTATGCAAACTACATTTGGATGTACTGTAACTGGACTGGAAGCCGGCAAGGTCTCCGCGAGAGGTCATTAATTATTATGCCCACATTTTACAGCAACTATTTGATAATTTGAATCGAACTTGATTTGTGTTGTGAAATATATTTGGTAACGAAATAGGTAAAGGAATTTTAATGTATGAAGTGTAATTGATCGCTTCGTAGAAGAGTGACCTTCGCGCTGGTAATAGCACTATACTAGTTTGATATTCGATAATTACCTATGCGAAGGGTGCTGTCAATTATACACATCGGCTTATTATATAGGTTTATTCCGGCATTCCAATTATTACTGTTGTAATACTAAAAAAAATGATGCTATTTTAGGCGGCGTTCCAAGTGTTTGATGTTTTGTCGCTCTTCATGCTTAGCTATAAAACGAATTACCGACGATAGACGTTATATTCTGTTATTCAGAAGAATAAGATTTCTAGTAGTAAGTAGGTAATAATGTAGGGATAAAGCGAATCAATATAATAGCGTAGGCGTCGTGGAACGACGTCCTCGACTATCAAGTCGCCTACAATAAGCTGATAAAGCCAGTAATATGATTAGATTGGTCTTATGTCCGGCTGGCAGTTGCTCACTATGTAGCACTTGTCGATATAACAATAAGGATGTTTCTTCAATGTGTCCAAATTCTATTTAATAGAACTTAATGATTTTTGTGGAGTAGATAACAAATATAAGGTAGATAGTTGTATGTTGTTGCTATAGTGTATTACGTAATGAACAATGATAGGATTGGGAAAAATACCACGTAAACCGTACATTGTACTAGTTGGCACCAAGGTCGGCTGTGTAAATTGAAGAACACAATATTGATTTTTAAAACTTTTCGTTACTTATATTTAAAGTAAATTTAGATTAATATCTCTCTACACCAGTGTTGAGAAACACAAAAATATTTTTAAAATAATAACATTGCACGTCACGAAACCTATACTATTTCTTGAGTTTGTGTGTGTGTGAAGGTAGGGTAATATTTGGAATCACGGCACATGTTTGAAAAAATCTTTTACCATTTGGAAGGTACATAGACATAGGCCGTATTACATGTGTAAACGCTTATAAATTAGTAAGAGTCATGGATATCTACTTTGTTTGATACTATTTAGAGATTAGTATGGTAATATCTAAGTAATTTTTACTAGGTTAGGTCGATAGACATAAACTCGTGGACAAAATTAGAGGAACGCAAAAAAAAGGTTTAATATCTCGTGTTATAATTATCGTGCGTACTGGCCACATACATTAATATACTCTATGAAAATAAAAAAGTTTTGAAATGTTCTTTTTTCGAATTTCATTTGTTTTTCTGTCATTATTGCGTAATATTACGTTCTTTCGTACTGCGAAAAAATTTGCCAACTTTTGAATTTGAATGAAAAATTTGGTTTTGTTTAAATTTTTGCCTTGGCTTCCTTATTTATCGTGTAAAGTGTAAATTGTTACTGCTAATAAACTGAAAATGCCAGACCTAAACGCCACTCAAGTTGCCAGGGCTGTTACTTTAATTGAAACTGGGCACACCTACAAACATGTGGCCCAAACGTTACAAGTATCCAAATCTGTGGTACACCGAGTTGTCAAGAGGTATCGGCAGACCGGACGATTACGAGACTCGCAGGACAGGGTCGTAAACGGAAAACCGTGGCGAGAGATGACCGTTTCCTTGTTAACCGGGTGCTCAGGAACAGGACTTTAACTTCTTCTGAGGTAAGAACGGAGCTCCAAGAAGTTCGAGGGGTTATACAGTAAGCACAAAAACTGTGAGAAGAAGACTGAAATCAGCCGGAATAAAATCACATGTGCCTGCCAGAGGCCCCCTTCTTACAACATGCCATCGAGTAGTTAGACTTATTTTGCTCGCAATCACGAAAATTGGAATGACGAAGCTTGGAGTCAGGTTCTATTCACTGATGAATCCAGATTTTGCCTGAAACCAGATGATGGAAGGGTGAAAGTGTGGAGACGCTCGGGAGAGCGTTATGCTCAGTGCAACATCATTGGAAAAGAGGCATATGGTGGAGGGTCAGTTATGGTATGGGGAGGTATTTGTATGGGGGCACGTACGGAACTGCAAGTCATTGAAAATGGATCATTAACAGCAGTACGATATGTAACTGAGATTTTGGAACAAGTTGTAGTGCCATTTGCCCCTTTTATAGGACACGGATTTGTTTTTATGCATGATAATGCACGACCCCATACTGCGGCCGTGGTTGTTGAATACCTTCGAGACCTTGAAATCAACACTATGGGGTGGCCAGCGCGCTCACCCGACTTAAACCCCATAGGGCATGTCTGGGACAAGCTTGGAAAACAAATAAAGAAAAGAATTCCTGTCCCCGCTAATTTGAGAGATCTCAAAAACGCGTTACAAGAAGAATGGACCGCCATCCCTCAACATTTTATTGATAACTTGATTAGAAGTATGCCAAGAAGACTGGAAGCAGTTCGAAGAGCTAGAGGGGGCAACACTAAGTACTGATTACAGCCCACATTATAACCTTTTTAAGCATTTATGAATAAAAAAAAATTTAATGTTAAGTATAAAAATGTTTCTTTCTTGTAAATTTCTTTTTTTCTGAATTTCGTGAATTTTTATCCTTTAACTTTGTTTTTTCGACTTTCGCATTTTTAAAATAACGAAAAATAAGCAAAATACAAATTACTATACTTAATTGTCACAAATTTCCATGATATTTTGTTTTAATCGCACTTTTATTTGCGTTCCTCTAATTTTGTCCATGAGTGTATATACATCTCTAACTGTTAACGCTTTACATCTAAAAAGTGACATTATTAAGTAGCCGAAAAGATATTTACATAATCTAAGAACGTAGGTGATTTAAATTTTCGAAGCTAGACAAACTGATGATCAAGTGGTATGACGTCAACAGAAAAAAATATCGATTGAAAAATTTTTACAGTAATCTTAACAACGGTTCATACATACATTTTTTGTCTCGTTGGAAACGGAAGACCATGCATGTAGCTGAGTTATAAAGAAGAATAAATAATAGTTTATATTGTAATGAAGACTCGTTCATCAAATTCCTTCGTTCGTCATTCATCCCCTTGTCATATATTTTTCCTTGTTTCAGGCATACTGTTGAGAACGTTTCTTGGTTGGGAGCCTAAAGGGTTAAGATTTCTTTAGGAACTCAGGAAGAGTTCAAAAAAGTGAGTATCACCGCTCCGGCGGTATGTTCCACCTTAACACTTTTTCTGTTACAGAACTGGAAGAATGCTGATCTGAATCCAGAACAAGATTTACGTCGCATCAAAAATATTTTCCTTTTTTTATAAATAACTTCCTCGATTCTAATAGAACTTTTGTTAAATCCGAATAAAAAGTAGTATTTAAATTCTTGCGAATAAAATAATATTCAGGAAATTTTACAGTAATTAAATCATGGCTAGATTCATTTGGTAATTTCGACCGAATGTAATTAAAATTCAATTAAGTAATAAATTTAACGATTCGTGAATAGATTCTGTAGATATACGAATGTGATGTGTGATTAAAAAAACGTCACTCATTTATTTATAATTGAAATTTCATCATTCACATAATATTCGTTCTCTGAAATAGAATCATTCACTCATTTGGTATTTATATAAACTCATTTACCCATACTTTCATTTTTATATCCATAAATTATACTGCATGGAACATACAATGATGCGTTTAATGGAAATGATTGTTATAAATACAGTCAACCATAAAATAAAATTCACAGAAAAAAAAATTACAAGCAACCATTTAATATCGTTTATTTCATCATATTACTCCTGTTACATCTCATTAAGTTTTTTTGCGTCCGTTGTAGCAGGGCAGGTGATACGTCTTGATTTATGTTTAATGACTAGACTCGCTTCTAAATACCTACTGTAAAACGCTTAAAAATGATATATGAACGAGAAGAACCTAGACTACTATCTGGTATTGTTCGCTTTACAAAGTGTCATGTCATCGTTTCCGTTAATTATATAGTTTTACATAAACACATCTACCCAAACACGCGCACACTTGTAGCAGCTGTTACTTATACAGGTTTTAAAATGCCAAGGATATAATTAAGGAACTGTATTTCCTTGAAACAATATTTACTATGCAAATAAAAGGGCAGATTGTTTGACGCATTATAAATAAATCGTAAACATACAATCACATCGTCATATCACATCATATCATCACATCAGATCTTTACATTAAATCTATCGACCTCACCAGCGATCTTTCACTTCGCTACATATGAATATGCACATTATGTTACGTCGTATCATTTTTGTTTGTAGTTCTATTCAAAATGGTTGCTCAAAAGATCACCTGTCCGAGTCGGAGCGACAGTATCGGAACTCAGTTCAACTCAAACACCAAAAGATATGGTTTTTTCGCAAACGAGTCACAAGACTCACAGTATTTTGAAAGTGGTAGAAATAGATCGTTTAAAGCACGGAAAGAGTCAACAGGTGAACGGTTCAACTGGAGTATTTGTAGAATCACGTCTAGAACGAGGCGCGAGATCGACTTCGCCAGTCGCCACAACCAGCTTTTCAGAGGTAAGGGGCAGTCTGCAGAACTGTGAGTAAAAACAATGTTATTTATTTTTATGTTTTGTGTAAGGTAATTTATTGATTTTGGCCTCCCAAGTACTAGCAAAATGTTCACATATAAATTAATAATTTCAGGAGTTTTTGAAATTGGAGCCAGTAACCCAGAGCGAAATGTTTCACGATTCGGATTGCGAGTTCTTCCAAGATCTGATTCAGTGGTGCGCCGCGCCCGCAGAGGAGGAAGTAGTACAGTCCATTGGTAAGCAGTTGACATTATGCCATATTACAGAGGGAATTTCACTTTGATATATATATGTATGTCCGTAACGAAAATATATATTTTTTTCAGATTCACAGAAAAGCTCTGAAACGGGGACACTAAACACGAATACACTGCACACACCCATCTCACCTCAAAGTTGGGATGTATTAGACGCTATATCTCCTTCCACCCAGGCAGCAGGAATGTATAATCCAACTTCGAGTTATCCCGTATCCCCAAGCACGGACGGCTTAGCTAAGTTTAACACGGAAATGTTTGAACAGATTGATTTAATTAACGAAAATAAAATACCGTTCCAAGAACAGTTTTTAGACATAAGTAATTTACCTGTGGTCATCGGTGATATAGCGTCTGAGGAAGCCGTAGATTTGAATCCGTGGCAACTGCCAGAGTCTGTCGGCTCGACACACGACACAGACTACACTAAAACAGACACTAACTCACACAACACAATGCCCTTCATTTATCAAGATGACTCATTAGACATGAAATTCGTATCGGTTATACCGCGAGAGGTAGAAAGAAATGATGTCGTTATATCAGAATATATAATTAACGACGATAAACTACCGGAAACTATTCAAATGGAGTCTAAAACAGTAAGACGTGTTGGAGGATTATCTGTAAACGTAGCAACGCGCGAACAAGACTGGACAACTGATATCATCAGTACACCTGACGTTCTTAGCTTCGTGGAGCAGTTGGAAAAAGAAAAATGTATACCGCATAGCATGGTAATTAACTTTTATTAGAATCGCACTTGGAATTTTTGAAACGAAATTAATTTTTGATTTGAAATAAACATTCAGAGTTAGGTTATTCACTTGAAAAATTAATGTTACTGATATTGTTTTTCAGACTCAGCACAAAGAGCCAGCACCGGTCATCTTAGCAGAAACGTGTACGAAGATAGAAAATTCTCCACCCGTCGATTATGAACCCATAACTCCGAAGAGTGAATCTCACGTAGAATCAGACAACGAAGATGTCGAATCTCCTAGTAAGAGAAGGCGTCGTAACAGTGAGGATTCTGATGAAACGTATACACCTTATAGCGAACATACACCTAAAAAATATAAGAGAAGAAAGCCCAATATACCAATAAAGGATATGATTCGCGCGCTGGAAGAGTCACAGCAGCTGACGAAGGCGCGCAGAGGCCGTCCTCCCAAGCGAAGGGAGAGTACAGTCTCTTCCGTGTGTAGTGTGGATGACAATTCCTCCACATTATCAACTCACGAGATGAAATACAGAGAATTGAGAGACAAAAACAATGAAGCATCAAAGAAGTCTAGAATGAACAGGAAACTCAAGGAATTGCAAATGGAGCAATTAGCTGTAGAATTAGAGGAACGTAATAAAAAATTAAGGATAAAAGCAGATATGTTGGAAAATATGACTAAGAGGTTACGCGAAGTCTTTATGGCTGCAGTATCGCAGAAGAAAGCCTAAACTCTTTGCAATGCCTTGAGTGTCCCTTAGAGTTCCTTTTTTACCATGATCTATATTCATGGAAATAATTTACTGCTATTTCTATGAATATTATCGTGTTTTTCACATATACCATGACTTAGTTTTTGTTTTGGTTATTACCCGGACTTGACAATATTTTAATTCTGGATTTGACGAATATGTTTAGAAATAAGATTTATCTTCGTTATAATATTAGTATAACAATATCAACACCTCTATTATATCTTTTGCCTTGAGAGTGTTTGAAATTGAGTTAATTTTAGTTGTGTAGACCTTTGATGTTATTGGATATACTTTTCATAAAGTGTTAAGATTTAATGATATATTTAATCTTGAATCTATGATCGGTTAACTTTGCAAATATTGCATGGTATATATAATTATGGTAAAGTTGCTACTCTTAATACAATTTCAAATAAATCTATTTGATCTACCAAGTAGTATTTTTTATCATGACCATTTGTTCAAAAATAAAGCAGTAATAGCTTCAATAAAAGCAGGTAGTTGTCTCAGATCTATAACTCATACCTACGTCTCAAGCAGTTCTAATTAGGGATGTATTGATATGAAATTTCAAAGCTGGATATAGAACGGATATGAATAATATTTTATTGGATACGGTTACGAATATATATTTATTTCGGGTATCCGATGGTTACGGTTACGGAACTCCATACATTCCTGGTTTTAATAATGCACATTAGTCCGATGAAATTTTGGACTAAACTTATTTTCAGACTAACATTGCACTTACTGCGTAACGTGCTAGGGAATTAGAATAGAGAATATCGACGCTGAAATTAATCAAGTATGAAACTAATAAATAAACTTCATTTAATAGATAATCTAAACTAATATATACACTATGTTCTAAGCCTAATGTATATTTTAAAAGCTTGTTATTGACAAAGGTTAGGCCATAGAGTAACATATATAGGGTATAGAGTTGCCACTCGATAAAATGATACTAGCGCCATCTAACGGTAACTGACTCAACTAATATTCCAATGTGGCTTAGGGGTATAATTCATATTTTATTTTATTAATTCCCAGATGATCACGATAAAATCAAGATAGATTAATTACAATATTTCAATTGTAATGTGTTGATTTTATCGTGATCATCTAATTTAAATTTCTATAAACACAAATGAATTTTAAAACTGCAGTCTTACTTTAAAATATGGTCAAATAAAACACATTTTATTTAAAATAATATATTTCGATTTTTTTTCTGTCTTGTTAATACATATTGTTTTGTTACATTTTGTATGATGAATATCTTTGGTGCCCTTCCATTATATTATTTATATCTTTACATAAGTCATACATAAAACCAATATTCTTTTATTTATGTTCTCGCATGTTATAAAATGTATTACATTCAATATATGTCTTAGCAAATTTTTTTTTAAATAAATTAGAATGTTTACTGAAAAAAAATATAACATCTTGGTTTTCAGAAAAAAAACTTAAGTAGATATTTTGAGGGATATTCTAAATATTGTTGGCTTTTTTGTTTTCTTTGACTCTTATATATTCAATATCTTGGTTTTTGTCACAAAAAAAAAACTTTGCAAGATATACAGTTATTAGTTTTTCTTAGCAAGTAACCAGTTATGTAATGTAACTGGGCCAATTTTCTATGGTCTCTTATTTTTTAATTATATGATCTAGCATATAATTTAAATTCGTGGATGTTTTTTGTATTCCAAAGTTTTTAAAAAGGTCTTATATGGATCTAAACATAGTGTAGCACTTATCTTCCTCACAATTGGAGCATGGTGTTTCTGTAATATAATTTTTTGATGTGGGGGGGGAAAGAAGTTCCTACATCACTTGAAACAACATTTGTTATGTCTCTCATAACTACTTTTTCTACTCGAAACCCTGTAAGTAAAATGTAAATGAACTTACATCATGTACTTCATGAAGGAACATTTTATACTAATAATCTAATACATTCATATTTCATATTCATTAATTGAATTGGCGATACTGGGTTGAAAAATGTTAACTTACCTGGCAAATGTAAAGTTGGCTCAGCACCAAATACTAATCTTCTTGTCAAAATTAAATATTTATCATTAAAATGATTGTCGCATATCTTTAGATTTTTAACTATAAATTGATTATCCAATGTAGAAATGGAACTGCCTACTACAATTACCCACATATTGAATCTTTTGGTTTCTTTTCTTGAATGTGGAAATGATGCAAAACTACATTGTTAATACCTGTAAAATATACAAAAAAGAATTACAATATTTGGCTTAGATAAATCCTTATACTGGTCCTACTATTTCAACAAAACAAAATGATTCTAACATGCATTAAAAACAATACAATCTATATTTATAAATATTGGGTATTTTCATAATCATTTATATTGGGGAAACTGAAGACTGGTAGAGGCTGGACCATACTTTTGCTTTTCAACTTGGACTACCTACCATTTAGCTGTTAAAATGCACGTTACAAAATTTTTAATTTACCATGAAGCAAAAAAAGTATGGCAATATTTCGAATGAGTATCGTAGATGTCAAACCGATATTATTCATTGCGATGTGTGAAGGTTTTACTTTAATTCTGACACTACAAGTAAAGCAATTTTTAAAAAATAATGCAATTACTTACGAGTTTCACCACAATTTGTAGCACAACAAATTCTAAAAGAACCAGTCATGTTTCTAAGCAACAAAATCCCAAAATGAGCACAGCAAAGTCCAGCATAATTTACGAGGGTCAAATATAGCATAGTTTTCGGAGTTCAGAAGACCTCCAAGTCGTTAAAAATATCACCAAAAATCGTAAAGGAGCACATTTATAAAATAAAATCGGAAACAGAATGAAATAAATCGATTCTGACAGAATTCGTTGTTAAAGTTTGACAGTTTAATCCTGTCAACTGATCGAACAAGACGCCTTTTCGTTCCACACACTTGTTATAAAAATATATATACGCTGTGCAATTCACTTATATATAAATTAAGGAAGAAAAAACTCTTATTTATTTTAAATATTGTTTTATATTAAATAAATAGGTTTCGAAAAAGATTTTCAAAATTAAAACTTAACATGTCTACAAAGCTATCTAACGCAAATTGATCTTACTATTAAAACAATAGAACAAATTCAATGTACTGAGTGCCAAGACTCTGGGTTAGGCTAATAATTACGTTGGATTTATTATCTAGACGCCGAAAACACTGAAGTATTAATAGGAAAGTATTAGATTTGTAGAATTTTAAGCAAAAAATAAATTTAACTGCGTTTCTGCAATCAATGAAGTTGTTTCAATTTCCAGAACGCTAGCGTAGTCTATTCACATACTAAGCATTTTGGCACTTTCCACGCTATTCAAAATCGCTTCATGTGCATTGGCCTCGGATTACTACCCACTTCCAATCTCAGCTTAATACATTGTGGCTTCCTAAGAGTCCCTAGTCTTACATAAAGTTGTTAAAGTAGTGACTTGCGTTCCCTGACAAAGACGCCTAGGGTCAGAAGACCTATATGCTAGACTACTCCGATAACAAGATCACGG
Organism: Megathymus violae; assembly: GCA_003671415.1. Classification (NCBI taxonomy): domain Eukaryota; kingdom Metazoa; phylum Arthropoda; class Insecta; order Lepidoptera; family Hesperiidae; genus Megathymus; species Megathymus violae. Next base: position 2,938,588 of record PDGT01000036.1, read on the forward strand.
GGTTGCAAAAACCTCCGCTGAAGAACTTCCCGTTGAAACATACTACATTCAGTTATTGCGTGGCGTGCAGCCCTGATCCTACTTACTGTTCCTTTACCGGCAGATACCTTTTGGGATCAATGGACTTCGTGAAGCTATAAAGGACGCTAGGGTCAATAACAACTGTCCGTTCAAAAAAAACTCAGGCCATTCGGTTTTCGAATATGGAAGCGAAGTTCTTTTTCTCCGAGCCAACAAAATGCGATTAACGAGCGCGACTGCGGCTGTGAAAACTAGTGGTGGAGTTTGTTTTCCTACAGTATACCTAATAAGTCGTCCAAGCTTCCTGAGACAACAATACCATACTATAAATCATACCTCATACCATAGCACCAAAATCTATGAAAAGCAAATATGTATAACGAGAAAAGTGAAATAAAAATAGCATAGGCTGTAAAAAGAGTAATTTATTTATAATTCACAAATAAGACAAAATGTACCAAACATAAATCAGATGAAATTACAAATAAAACATTTCACGCCGTATCAACTATTAAGACCAATAATATCCTTGTGACCAGGCCCTAACCTGTTACAATTAAGGTACTTGTAATTTTTATATTCAATTTAATATCTATTACGATTTATTACGCATAAGGCAGGCAGGCACAATAGCAGTAAACATACTTGCACACTATGTGGACGCCTTGATAGCAGTTGATTATTTAAGAAAGTTCGAGTGTAAAGATAAATAATACAATTTAACATTCTAATAATAATCTAAATCGACTAAATATTTAATATAGACATATTCTAAAATAAAGAAATAAGATTCCCTATGGTGGCATTGCAATATTTTGCAGTGATATTCTCTAAAAAAGAGATAACACATCAACAATGTTCAATAGTAATACAATATTCACAAATAAAGTATATAGGTGAGCAGCACCTGTACCAAATACCTGTTCATGGAATAATTTAATAAATTCCATACATCTCGGCCCTGTTCGCCTCGTATCCGCTCGAGTATAATTTATGTAACAAACTTATAGAAAAATGTACACCAATCAGTTCACGGTCACATAATGAGCCCCAACCTTCGCTGCAATGTCCTGGCAAACTAAGAATGTTGAATATTAGGAAAATGAAGTTTAGGAACAGGAATGCGCGTATAGATGATTCTTATCGTAAATCACAAAGCAGTCTCACAGTAGAGTTTGACCGGATGGATGTCGCACCGAAGGCTGGGGCCGGGCTCGAGGAGGGATGAGCATGTAACGACCCTAAAATACACGTATACCACACCACACTAATGAATAACGGAGTCCTATTATATAGCACAATTTAAGATCGTCAGTGCTTTAGCGAGTCTCGCTACACTATACACACTTGATACCGGTAAATTTACACTTTAAACTCAGTCGGCTGAATGGACAGTACCAGTACAGATAGTACAGTCACTGTACTGTGGAGCACGCCGCGGCCGGCGCGTGTTAGTCGGATCCGCCGTCGTCCACGGCGTCTTCTAAGAAGCTAAATTTATTCGATGCTACGAAGTTCTGAAACAATAAAAAAATATAAGCTGTGTGGCGGAGAATGTCTAAATTGTGATGAAAAGTGACAGAGTAACACATATCACGTTCCTGTCTCTTCATTACTTTAATTATTGTTATTAACTACTTCCATAATTAAGACACAGGATATACTAATCTGCTTGTCTGTATCAAAGGATAGTGTTTAAAAAAACAAATCAACTGTGGCTTGTATCAATTGTAAGCGAGTTGTCCTGTGCTGGTTAATGGGACGAGTTCTGGTTTAGCTGGAATCATCTAATTTACCCAGCACGCCTGGTGATTTTCATGTGATATAAATTGTTTCAAGCACCACGAGTTACTGTTTAAAGTATTGAAGTTAGTGACTTAATCTTGGGGGTAGCATTATCTGTATCCAACCTTCAGGTACATTTTATAAAAACGCTGTTAAAGTTTTGTTTTTGTTTCCTTTGTACTTTTATATGGCAGTTAGCAGTTATAGCAAGCATTGACTTATATCACGTCAAAAAAATATAATGATAAAAGTGTCATCTCACAGGTTTTTCCTGTTCCTTTAATTTAGGCATCGGCCTATCTTCAGGATCATCACGGCGATCGCGGGATCGACTCGGACGTGCACTACCATTGCGTTCTTCGCGTGGTCTTTCCTCTCGCCGCCTCTCTACAGACGGTTCTCTGTCGCGTCTGTCCCGCGAGTCGCGCCTGTCTCGCGAGTTGGGCCTATCTCGCGAGTCGCGCCTGTCTCGCGAGTCGCGCCTGTCTCGCGAGTCGCGCCTGTCTCGCGAATCTCGCCTGTCTCGTGAGTTACGACGATCTCGAGAATAGTCGCGCCTGTCCCGATCGTCTCTGTCGCGCCTGTCCCGATCGTCTCTGTCGCGTCTGTCCCGATCGTCTCTGTCGCGTCTGTCCCGATCGTCTCTATGCTCGCGTCTGTCATCGTCTCTGTAGTCGTGACGGTCCCTGTCGTCTCGTGAGTAGTCGCGACGGTTTCTGTCGTCGCGTTCATCCCTGTCCTCCTTGGAATAGTCTCGTCGATCTTTATCCCTGTTGTAACTGCGAGAATCTCGACCGCGATCATCTGCAAGAGCACGTGTACGAAACATTAATGGCACATTCGAGCAAACCAATTACCTATGAATCATCATCATCATTACAACCCATATAGTTTCACTCCTGGGCTCACGTCACCCTCATACTGACAAGAGGGTTAAGGCAATATAATCCGTCAAGCTGGCCAAGCGCGAGTTGGTTGACACACCTTTGAGAACGTTTAATATTCAATCCACTAAGCTATAATATAACACCATAAGTAAAAATAATATTTACCGCGTCTCGGTCCTCCACGACGGTCACCGGAATGATCGTTCTGTAACAAAATATGTATTGCCGAAACTGTAATGCATACGAAACGAAAATGACAATTGTTAATGTTTGCCTACGGTACCTTTCTATTTATTGCTTTTTTTTAATGGACAGACTGCAATGAAACGAACTTTAAATATTAAGTGATGCTTCCTGCAATACATTAGTGAAAACCATAACGAAGTCTGTTAAGCAGATACTGAGATTACCGCGAACAAACGCACAGACAAAATTTCTAACGACTATTGCTGTGGGCTCGATTGCGTTAATAAAGGATATACATGCCTTTATTTACTTTAAGGTTTACTGGCATTCGTTTTGATTGTTTTGTTATACTTATGTAACTAATTCTATAATTAAGTAAACGCGAAACGAAAAAGTTCTCTTATTTTAAACGAATTAAAATTAATGTGTAAAGGCATTGCAACGTGTTTATTACGATTAGTACGCGAGGTAAACGTATTTAGTCGTTATGCAACGATTCTCCATCGTCACGTGCAAGGTAAAGAAGCATATTGCCTACAAAATGTTTTCATAATCAATTCGTTATCGAACCAGACAACAGCACGTCGCAACGTATTGCTCGGTGACGTAATGTTCTGGGGGGGCTTGGGGGTCAAAAGCAAATAAATAATGTTTATTTTACTTGTTACATGGTCACAAAGCACATTAAATTGCAACCTAAACCATACACTAAAATAACAATATCTTTCTGACAGATATTGATACTAATAGTTTGAAGCTACTTTATAAGCAGAACTGGTTGGTGTAAAAAATTATAACAATATAACACACTTAACAGTGTAATATATAATTACACACTTAGAAATATGCCATATATGTATATATATATATATATGTCGGAGATGGTCATTAGTATAGACGTGAAACGAAACTCAGCACAATATCCGAGTGATGGCAGCACTGCTGCGATGACGTCGATACTCGGCTAACATCGTGCTACAACAGAGCCTAGCTGGTGGAGTGACGCGGATCAAGCCTCAGATTACTATCTGCGGTCGATGAGATCGGTTCCTCCGCATTGAGAACTGTTACTGGTTTCGTTTGCCTGGTGTGAAGTGTTTGTTAACAATTAAACGATTATACGTCCACGCTATGTTCGACAATGCTGCTAAATCTACTGGCGTCGCCGACACATATATATATATATATAAATATATGAAGTAAATTTTCTTGTAACAGCACGATCATAGTATGATATGGTTTATTGATCAAACGGCTCCTTAATTGAATGACTCTCACCCTACGCCCCCAACGATCCTTCTCTTCAGTTCCACGACGTGCCTCCTCCTCCTGTTTCCGTAGACGTTCTTCTATTTCTCGCTCCCTGAGAATTATTTAAAGTTAATTCCTTGACACAGATAAGTCTCCCAATGTTAACATTGTACACGAGATGTGGGTATAGAGCGACCGAATCACGTATGTAAAAACGCGATCCGGTGTCTAGTTAACCCTGTCATGCTGTAGCACACACACACACACATACTTGCAACAATTGTAATAGCATCACTACAGCCGTGGCATTTGTGTGCAATTATTTATCTAACAATAAATATGTAATGACCACAAACGGTGATAAAGATATGGACAAATTTTTTCATACACACATGTCTATCATCAATTTTATACCAGTAAATTTTGACTTTCTTATTGAATTTACATTAAGCTAGCGTGTTGGACTTTGGCCTTAATCCCTCTCATTGTATGAGAAGTCAGAGTTCAGCCATAACACTGTGGCGTTGTGATCAAAGATGTCGTCTCACTTGGAAGCAGTATCGACAGGCTTGGCAGCTCCGAACACTTTTTCAGCTGACACAGGCTTAGGTACGCTCTTGTCTTGTTTCTCCTCCAGGGGTGCCCCATCAGCTGGCTTCGTGGGTACCTCTGTCTCGCGAGGCACCGTGCGGGGCAGAAGGTTCAGTTTTGGTCGCTCCCGAGGCTTCATTTCTGTACACGTTTTTGGTAATATAAAACAATTTTCGTTTATTATAAACGACGTAAATCTTATTTCATGTCGTGTTCTATCAATGGAGTGTCATTCATGTAAGCTCCGCCCACTAATGGAATCAATCGTCAGTCCACTTAACTGTGTCAACTCGACATAATGAATAAAAATTGCAATATTTTGATTTATGCATTACCAATAAAATTTTGTGAGGGCAATGGATGATTGTGTTTAGTAAATTGTACTTAAAACTATATAAAGACACCACTGCTCAATTTAGATTTTAGTTTGATTGCGCACCCTTAGAACGAAAGGGACTTAACTCAAAAATTGCAATTTATGGGAAATGACAAAGAAAGTTTTCAAAATTGTATGGTCTTGAGTAAATTTAAAGAGACTGATGTATGAGGTTTTCCCATTTTCCCTTTCTCACTGATAATACGGGCTCTTTTTCACCATGGGGTTTTAGAGTAGGCTTTTTTAAGTAAATTTACAGTAAAATCTGGAATTTCAGGAATTTTGAGTAAGTCACTTTCATTCTAAAGGTGCGATTTAATCACCTTGGTATAAATGGTTGAGAAATGGTAGTTGTGATGAAATTTATTCAATTACTCATGTGAGTAAAATTACACGTAGTTAAATATATAAACGGTATACACCTTCCCTCGGAAGAGGATCGCGGTCACGATCGCGGTCGCCGAAGCCCCGAGACGCGAAACCTCTGCCTTCACGACTCCTATATGGACAAGACACAATTGTGGAATACTTAATACTAATATCTGATATGTTATGTTGATGTATAAAATGCGTTGCATTTTTGTTGCTTGAGATAAAAAAATCGATCAGTTAAAATAAATATTAAAAAATAAAAAAGGATTTTATTTATTTCATAGAGACAATAAGGAGCATAAACCAGGTAGGATTAGGTTCGCTAAAATGGCGATCTAACAACATTCATTAGAGTTGATTCATGATGCTATAGTGTTTTGCTCCCAGATTTATGTATGTATTCCGCTATAAAAATTTAACTTTTTTCAGTGAAGGGTTTCATGCAAGTTTAAAACCAATCCCGTTTACGATGCACCCTGCAGTTCAGACAGAATGTGGTAGCAAACTTTATCCATCTGGCTAGCTATCATCTTCCTTTTGAATTCAACCATTAAATGTATTAAAGTTATTACATTGCAATGTTGAAGAGCCAATAGGCGAGTTCCCCGCTTTCTTCTTGGCCTTTAATTTGTCGATTATGCGTGTTACCGACGTCCATGAACAGCTCTGACCACTTGCCACCTTCATCAGAGGTTTCCAGACTTATTTTCTCATGGATCACTTTCAACTCAACTGGTTCCAGTGGACCCCCTGCAGCTACATTTCTATCATATTCCCAAAACTCGACAAAAATGTGAAGATTAGATTTAACTATGGAAATTTGCGTTGCGACTGAGTTCCAACAACGAATTAATAGTTTTCGACAAAAAATAGTGAGAATTGATTGGTTAATTAATTAATTGATTTTGCTATCATTGGATGAAAAAAAAGTAAAGTTGGCCAATCAATAAAGTGATTCCATCCAGCTTTACTTTTTTGATATCTACTCACAGCACAAGGGACCAATCAATTCTCACTTATTTCATATAGAAAACTTCCCATTCGGAGCTGTAAAAGTTTTATAAGTAACAGTCGCTGAGCTTCTTAAAATATTATCTGCTTATGTTAATAGGTGGAGTCAAGGCAACATTTTAGTTCTTCACTATCGAAAGCAGATAAATTTTTGTGGACCCCCGCTTACGAATTGTGAACCCCCATTTTTTTGTCATGCCAACGTAGACCCCCGTCCAGTCTCCCGTGGACTCCTGGGGGGTCCACACCTGGATGAATTTGGGAACTAAGGATCTACATGATGGAAGTTCCGCTCGTATGTTATTCACGATGACCTAATTGTGTGCGTTCATGTTATTCGAGTTCAGAGATTGGTAGTGCGGGGTTGTGAGTGATGTAAGAGTTTAATTGATTATTCTAAAGAAAAGTTTTAATAAATAGCAATTTCTTACCCATAGCCCCCCTCCCTGTCGACGGTGCGGAAGCCGTCACGACCGCCGTATCCACTGCGCTCATTTCTACCACTGTAAATAAACCATAATTAACAAGGCAGAACATTTAAATATCTTTGAATGGTATTGTTTAAATGTAAGCAGCAGAATGTTGTGTGTGAACTAAATTTCTGCTTAAGTATCTAAATAATAAGTAAACTAATAGTTAAAATACAGTAATTTTCTGTGGAGCTCATAATTAATAAACCATAGTGTCTACAAACGAACCATGGGTCCAAAGGTAAGTTAAATCCAAGTGCAAACTTAAAAAATAACTTAGCTTGTTTCGTTCTTCACATAGATGTGAATAACAAAACAAGTATAAAACAAAACAGTCATAGAATCAAGAAGCAAATAACATGATTTTATACCCGAATAAAGTTCACCGTGAAACAACCAATGTTAAATTCTATTCTCTTTCAAAACTATTCAGAGAATATCAAATATTTAGGGTGTAAAGAGTTTCATCTATCTGTGAATGTAAGCTTATCTGAACTATTTCTAAGGTACCTTGCTGAATGTACCAAACCAGTGGTTCCTAACCGTTTCAATATTGTTCCCCCATTATCCAGTGTAAAAGTTTAATTTTTCATTCAAGTACCCCTGGGTTTGTAATTTTAGTTAATGATTAATTCTCACAAGCAACCTGGTCTTAATATTTTTTTATACCCTGGAAATTGAAGTGAGTCATGAATGAAATAAAGCATTGAGACAAGGCACATGATGCCAGAAACTTACCGGTCCTCTCCATAGCGATCCCTGCCGAAGGAGTCGCGACCTCCGTAAGGTGTGCGCGCGGGCTCGGGCGCTGCCCTTTCACCGTCACGCCATGCTCCGGGCCGGTTGTCCGCACTCGCTGCCACACATAAGGTTACACTTCAGGTTTGAACTTCCATTACCATATTGAAAGACAAGAATCGCAGATATGTAAAACATAAACATGGATCTTCTTCTATCTCTCGTCTCTATATATCTACGTAGCAAAATGTTTCGTCCATGGAAAATAACAAATCTAAAAAAAATATGATTTCGAAACAGTCGTTACGGAACCTGCTGCCTGTTTCCGACGATAATATTGATGTGACAAAACATTTTCTTTAGTTTTAAAGAATTTCTTAATTGATCAATAACCGTGTTTACCTACGACATGATATAACATAAATGTTAATGTTAGGCTGACCTTTCAAAGTAATGAATTTTTGAAACATTAGAAATTAAACATTTATGTCATATGTTCGGTATATTCATAGTGAAAAATCCATGTTCACAATTTGCTTAAAATTATCGTTTTCTTAGTTACTCAGTATTGAGCGTGAGCGGAGCGAGCCAAAGACTAGTCTGAATTGAGTTACGGCATTGCCGCGTCACAAATTGAACTAAAATCGCTGGCCAAGGGGACTCTCAAGGGCGTAAGGTGCAGTCTCGTCCGAAGAGTCCTCAACGAAGCCCCCGAGCCCGACTTTCTGGTACCCACTCCGTCGCTCTTAGCAGCGTCTTCCGTCTAGGAGGATTAGAGCTGATTACAACTGCTAGCCTTTACTCAGACCTTCCCGAGATGAATTGAGTAATAGCATCAATACGTGATTATTTTGATTATCTATCAGGCATTAAAATACGGCTGAGTACTGCTCTGTAGGTAAGCCATCGATGTTTAGCATAAAATACCTCTCTAAGGTGTATGTATACTCTCATTACCCTGCTTACATTTATTGCCAAATCGGTTGCAATTTTTACCAAATTTTCTTAAGCTTTATAACGTCTGTAAGTGTGATCCATGAATCGGCGTACACCTGTCACACTTATAGACTGACAAAATGAAGAAAAAATTGTAAAAAGAACATTTTTGAAAAATTCAATGACTACGGATGTCTTGCGCACAGACTTGGCTCGAGTATGATTGGATTGGTTTACATTGTGGAGTTATTGTGAGAGCTCAAGAGCCTTTATAAGAAAACACTTCCACTCGTGATTTGGCGGTGTTGGTGGAGTGAAGTTATTAGTTATTAGCTACAATAAAATAGTTAAAACACCTTGAAGCGGTGCTATATGCAGACTCGACGAATTACTCGTAAGGTAAAATAAGTTTACATGACCCAAGCATCGCGGTGGTTATTACTATAAAAATCAGACAATATTGATGGATACCCTGCATGTACATCCCAAATGTAACATTTTAGCTCACTCCACTACAAAAAAAAATACTCAATATCATCATGGTAACATTACTACATAATGACTAAATTTTATAATATAAATTAAATTCTGTACTCTACTGTATCTTTAATCTATTTATTTAATTATAATAATATTTTAAATAACACATAAACATTATATGATAAAAGTGCTGTTGGGGTTCGGGGTGCCAGTCCAGGTTTAATAAATGTGATAATCTTTGTTAAAGGCTTTTGTTATATTACTCTAGAAACCAAAAATAGTTCATTTTATAAAATTGTGTAGTTTGTTTTTAAGAAGCTTGTCTTTTAGTCTAGTCTTCTAGAGATGTGTTTAATTAACTAGTAGCACAGTTGATAATGACCCTGTCTGCTGAGCCTAGCTGAGTCCTAGATTAATTTCTGGGCTGGGGCAGACATTTATATGATAGATAAATGTTATTTTCTTATGTGATGGATATATTTGTGATGCCTTTTTTGTGTACATTCATGGCATTTATTCATGACGTGTGTGCGTGCGTGAAGGTTTAAATTAATTATTTCTTTATCATTTAGAATACATGGTAGTGCTCATGGCAGGATGCACGTACAGTCGCGATCCCGTGGCTCTCGTTCGCGCTCGCGGTCCATGTTGCGAGCGCGAGGCTGCGGCTCGGGCACGGCTCGCGGACCGGAGCGCCAGTCCCCCATGGTACGCTCCGGGTCGTATTCTCTGTAAGAACATATTTTTTTAAAGTTTTGTACCTAGTGTTCCAATATAAATGTTTAAGAATTATTCCTAATTATAATTTAAATTTAATCAATGTTTCATAAAAGGGTCTTTCTTAACAATTCCGTAATTAGAACGAGAAATTTATAGAATATATGTTTTATTGTATTAAAATTTAGATGTGGACGTGTAAAGATTTTCTATCTACATTCACATATTTATGAAAATTGATTTGATAAAAAAAAAAATTCTACAACAAAATTACTGCTTTAAAAAGTAATGGTTAATAGCCTAAAGATATATTATTCATTGTTATTAAATTAGTATTAATTTACTTTGCAACAATCCGTAAGCACAATGTATGATGGTATATACTTCTATACATGCATGAAACCTACCTCCCTCCCATAAAGGAAAACATGCAATTATGACAAAAGCATATACTAACACACATACCGTCATCAACACGTTTTCGCTTAGAAACAGATCATCATGAGGGTGAGTAGACTCTACGAGTGTTAACCGCAAAGTCTATACATAATGCATGTATAGAAGTATATACCATCATACATTGTGCTTGCGGATTATTGCAAAGTAAATTAATACTAATTTAATAACAATGAATTTCCGCAAAGTAACGCCTGATACTATCAACTATATATTATTTATTCCACATATACAATTACAATGCTTATATAACATCTATTGCTTATCTCACTGTAAATATTTATTTAACTAATCTTGTTCAATACAGTATATTCTTACAGATATTTAAAAATAAATTTATACTAATATTATAAAGAGCGTGCGATTTTTTGAGTTTGGTGTATATACGAAATATAATCTCCGAATCCACGACAATTATTTCAAAAAAATTTTTACCATTTGAAATCTACATTATTCCGCATGGTCATAAGCTTTATACTATAAAAAAATTCTCTCTTTGAATGCGATAATCTCAAAGGCTAGCAACGGTTTTCATATTGCTTTAACCAATAGATAGACTGACTTACGTGATAGGTTTAAATATATGATATTAAGAATAAAATTATAAAACTCCTGATAAAACTAGGATAGGTTACTGGTGATATAAAATTGTGTTCAAGAGAAAATTCCTGATGACATTACAAATACTTACTTCAAAGTTTCATAAATTCAAGACAAGCCAAGATTCGTTTTTAAAAATGACAGATAATGTTTCTTAAATTAATATTTAATAGAAGACGGCAAATCGAAATCACCAATGATAATTAAAAAAAACTTACCACACTAAAATCTCACATACAGCACAGTAGTTTTTATAAGATTTATTTTGATTTTCAATTCAATTCAATTCAAATATCGAACCAGGTATTGCTTCAAACAAAGATTTTACAAAGATGTTCATTGTGCTAACAATATTTTTACCTGTCCCTATCCGATCTACCGCCGCGGCCCATGCGTCGGTCGGTGTCTTGCGTCGCGACATCTATTCTTATCCTTCTGCCACCTATTGTCTGCAAACAAAGAAATTTATTTTTCAATGTGCACAAAAGATAACACGAACACACAAGTCTTTCAATGTTTATATATTTATTTAATACTTTGTATATTTACTATGATTATATAAATATACAGATACCTACTGGACACACCAATACTGCGAATATGATTCTAGAAGTGCACATCTATCAAATCTACATCTAATCTCTTTTTCTCTTGTACAAAGTAAAAGTATTGATATAAAATGAGTTCGACATTGAAGTATTCAATCTTTGTTTCAAGTCATCATTATTTTTCCGAAATATTGAGTGTTGAATTTAACAAAATGTTTATGATAATACTGCCCAGCTGGCATAAGCCTGCCTGTCAGGTAAGGGATTCCATATTTAATTTCCAGTTGAACCAGTTATTTATGTGACAGGTAAATGTTTTTTTCTAAGGTTGCATGAATATTAATTGTGGGAATCTGTAGTTTTGAGATGTTTATTTTATGTATATTCTACTCGCAATATAAGGAACCCTAAAGTGAGAGTGTATATCAGGTACTATCAAAGTGGTTGATATCAACCTCAGAGAGTCGAAGTCGGGTTTCTAGGGCTCTACATAAATGAAAACTGACTTTGGGGTTTGATGAGGTCTAAACGTCAACCCCTAGCTAGTAATTTACATTCTTTTATTATATTTGGGTCTGAAGACTTCACTTAAGTAAGGGGATCTTTGGGAATTCCTGATATACAATTGTTTATTTCAATAGTTACCATATGCAATAATGCATACAGATATTGCAATGTATGAGTTAAGATAAAGTTATTATAAATTTCTTGGAAATCTGAAATACAAATGACAAATTTAGCTACTTACCAAATCAAGCATATTCATAGCATTGATGAGACTGTCCCTGTCTTCAAAGTCTACATAACCATAACCTTTGAGGCGATCGCCTTCTCTAGGCAATCTCAGGTTGGTAATCTGTTCCGACAAAAATTACAGTTTTTTAATAATTATCATCACGATGTATTGTTATATATAATTTAACTGAAGTCAAAAGCTTTTTGTTACAAAGACACAATGCAAATTATTTACATACATAGTAAAATTTTACTTTGACACAATTGTAAATTTTTCAGCTCCAACCTTTTATTCTTAGTTGTTAAAAGTTTGAAGTACTCTTGATGCCTCTATGTATAATTCTCTTGTTGATTTATGATCAAACCAAAGTTTGTTGTAGTTTGATAAGTAGGTAATAAAACTAAGTTGAAATCTAAATTATAAATTATTAAGAATGAATAAAAATACAACTGACAGACTTAATTTATTGGTTTCTTGTGTATAGCAACAGAGACTAGAATTTATCATTAGTTACTTTGAGAGACATTAGCACACTACAAACAGCTTAACCCATTGACTGCCAGCTATGACATATCTCATAGTGCATGCTGCAATTTTAGATTAATTACAAATGGCCATTTCAGTTGAGAATATTTTAAAAACGTGAATGAAAAATTTATATGGAGTAAAAAAACGTATTAATTTTCAGTTTTTATTACAAAAGTTAGAACTTATACGATTAGATTATTGCATAAAATTTTATTTATATAAATGTATGAATAAAAAAAATTACCTTGGCACCCAGGGCAAGACGCTCTAAATATGTCTGGCAGTCAATGGGTTAATAAGTTTTATGTCAACAATTATTTTCACATCAATAGATATTTAAGGCACTCGGAAGAGAGAATTATAATATTTAATTTGCTATAAAACATCTAACCTTAAGTCCAGTGAAGAGTTCCGTGATGGCACTTTCATCAACATCATAAGGCAAATTGGAGATGTGTGCAATGAATGGAGGGCGTCTAGGTATGGACTCATCGTCAACGGCAAGTCCGCCACGCGCTGCCCGCGAAGCCGATGGTAGTACCACAGGCGCGCGCGGCCGAGAGAAGCTTTCTGTAGCTGCGGTTGTAATAATATATTATATTGATATACAATGTAATTTGTGATTCTTTTAAATGATGTGTTAATTAAAAGCCCTCAGAATTAATAAGGAGCCAGCCAATGAAAGACTAGTCTGAATTGAGTTGTGACCGAAGCCATCTCGTAAATCATGCTAAAAGTGCTGGTCATGGAAGTTTCCAACGAAAGCAGCACATATGTCTCCACCGTTAGGTATCCCAGACTCTGCACTGCATCGGAATTTCTGGTTCCCCCACCTTCCCTGTAAGGGAAGCATCCCGCTAGAATGTTTCAAGGGACACATACGACCTTTACTCAGACCTTCCCGAGGCGGAGAGAGCGACAGACGCTCGTGTGTGTGCCCCATGTACGAGATTGACATTGGCATGCCATTACCCATTGCATCATCATAGGGCTTAAATAATGTAAAATATTATATGCGTAATATTTAATCATTTTACTTACGTTCTTCATCTACGGAATCCGCCCAATTGTTTATTGTAGGTATTGTGGTCGGCTCTGCAATAATGTCTGTGATGCTGGCTGGAATCCATTTTGCCTTCTTTGATTTCTTGCCTGCAAGGGTAACATGAATACAAATCAGATTACGATGACAACGAAGGGCAAATAGAACTATTAAATACGAGTAGAGGGCATGTAATGATGACGCATAGCGAGTGAACGACCTACTCCGATTTCGGAAAGCGGTTATGTGTGAACACAAGATATTTTGATTTGACGAAACATACGGTAGGCTGATGTTTTATATCTCAAAGCCTTTGTTTATCTAGTAATTCAGACTGAGAAAAATTAAGTGGCTTTAAAGTTGAGAAATGTGGCCACGCGGTAAATCCAAACGTCTGCAATGGTGAAATGATGACACGTTAGCACTAGTAAAGTTGATGTATAAGTATCAATATTATTTCAGAACATAATTTTGATGCTAGGAAACATATATGAATTTAAAAATGAGAAAATTAACGGCAAATACTAAAAAATATGGACAGTTTTTCTTATGACAAAATTAATAGAACTAACCTGTAGCGGCCATATTACAAGGCTGGGGCCAGTGTTGCCACTGTCGTAATCGTTGTAATTTATTTCACTTCACGACAGTCACACGCTATATTTTTATAAGGGATACCAGATTTTAATAATTTTATATTTTCTGTGTATTGTGTGTGAGTTGTCGTCAGAGAAAATTTGAACTGATGGTGTAGTTTGTTAATGTATCATCGGTACAAACTTAATCAGTAAATAAAAGGCGTTTTAAAGGGTTTTGTGTACTTCTAGGCTCGAGTCTTTACTCATAGATAAAGATTAAATATATATTGATAATAAGATATATGATAATAAGAAATAAGATTGTAAAACAATGATTTTGCATGCTGCTTGACGATTCCCGTGCTTATCATTAAATTCTTTACCAACATGGCTAGCTTACCGGCCATGTCTTAAAATCATACCTTAACAAGTGGTGCCATCTAGAAGCAATAATTAAGAAGATAACTGTGATATTATGTAGATGTAAAAAACATTGAGCTGTAGCTCAGCTCACTGATCTCGTATGTGAGTCAGACCATAGTCAGAGTTGAGAACCGGTTTGCAGATTATGATATTATTAATCTGTGACCTGCAAAACAGCGAATAGATATGAGAGTAAGAGAACTTGTAATATATTTTTAGGAGCGGGTTTATTTCACTAAAGTTATAAATAATAAAATATGTCGTAACGTATTTAATTTTCTTTTTATTTATTTTATTTTTCAAGTTTCGAAAATATTTAAAAATTGTTCAGGACTAATTCATAAATTTAGTTGTTCTGAAGTTGATCGAAATTTTTTAAAATATACGGTAGGATTTTAATACTTAATTAACTTCTAAAATCTTGCGGTAACTTACAATTAAATGCGTCACAAAGATTAGATGTTGATAATGGTTTGATGACATGATCTTAGCCAGAAGTACAGTATTCATCTGTATTTGATCCATTCGAAATTGAGAAATTTATGGCAGTGACGTCAATTTTATATTAGATAATATTGGATCGCACTTGGTCTTCCTAAATGAGACGCAGATTGGAGGTCCATTCAGCGTGACGTACCTGGATTATCCAGGTTACACAATCGAGCACAATTGAGGGGTTTAAAAGCAAATATGACTATGTCCGCCCAATAAGAAAAAAAAACTGTCAATGGAATTTTGTACAGTTCGTATTTATCTTTAAAATCATAGTATGCTGTGTCTGCATAACCGACTAAGTCCCTTTAAAATCGACCGAAATGAGCTGCTTTAGATTCAAATCCGCCACAGTCCACTGTCAATATGGAAGCAAAAATGCCACTGTCCGTTTTAACCAATCACAGGGCTTCATTTAAAGCTGTGGCAAGATGGCGATATCTTGCGTTCGAAGGCGGTTGTGTTGCTAAGTTTTCTTGATTTTTTATTAAATTTTCTGTGAAAATGGAAGAAAACGTAGCTCCAATGCCTTCCAGGAGTGCCAGGAAACGTGGAAGACATCCTGACCAGTGGAAACGTGCAAAGGAACGTATAAAAAGGTTAGTTTAAAAAATCTAATATTTTTTTAATAAAGTAGGGTATACGTACCTGTATAGACCACTGGGTTTTTGTGTTTCGTTTGAAAAGAGCAATATATTTATTATCTACCTATTCAATATTTGTTTAATAAAAATACAATTTCGTGGTTTTGGCTATTATGCATTATCACAAAATATCTTCCCATGTGTCCACAGATAAACAATCACATTCAGGATTTTAACCGACACCAAAAAAGTAAGATGTTATGTTCGGCGCCTATATATTTTTATGTAGATATATCAAACGGTTTTTCCGTCATTTGAAAACCGATTTTAAAAACTCTTGCAATAAATGATTTTGTTATGATGAAAGTAGTTCTGATAGTGATAGATTTTGTGATCCTTGTATTTGCAGGTGTTTGTTTTTTCTTTCAGGTACTCGCCGAAGAGTTTGCCACTGTATCCTACTTGTGAGTAGATAGTAGATAGAGAGTAATATAGAGAAAAACATAAAAAAGAAAGAAGTCATGCTGACACCTGAAGAATATATAGACGTTTTTAATCTATTTGGGAACGTCAAACTTTTTGAAGTGAACCTAGATTGGAAATCTGCACTGTATTCAATTATAAAACCTCCGGGTGCATGGCATTTTAAATTTGCAACCACCAAAAGGTTTTTCCTGAAACGGAAGTCTAACGGCAACGTTTACATTAAAGGAGAACCGCACTATAATTCTGAATCGGGCGCATTTAAATCTATTCTGAAAAAGGGCCAATCATTTAAAAACGTCATTGCTATACCCATTCCCGCGAAACTACACATTATCAAGACTGCCAAACTACACGATGTCGATAATTTGCTCAAAAAACATTTTGGTGACGAATGGCGTTCCAGAGAAGAACTTGATTATTATAAAAATATTGTGGATGCCCCTATTAGTGAGCATGCAGATGAAAACTGTGACGAAGAAGAGTGTTGCGAACCATATGTTCCTGAAGTAGGGTTAAGTGTGTAATAGACAGACAACTTATACTGTTAATAAACAGAAATAAACATTCAAATTATAACAACAATAGAACTTATAATAATTTTTATTTCAGTTTCTGTTAATTTGATTCTAATAAATAGTGATTTGCCAAAAAAAATTTTTTTTTTCTTAAACCCAAAGTTATTAATCGTGTAGTTTACCCTAATACAAAATGGCAGATTGATTGGTAGCAAACTCCACACTGTCCGAAACACTAAAGTGCTAAAGTGACACTGTCCAATAGTAATTAGCAAAAGTGACACTGTCCAATAGTAATTAGCAAAAGTGACACTGTCCAATAGTAATTAGCAAAAGTGACACTGTCCATGACTATTTTTAAAAATTTGGTTATTCTATAGCTCATACACTAAAATTATTAATCTTAAAATACTACTGATGATAATACCCAATTAAAAAATATATTTTTCATAAAATGTTGTTTTAAAATAAATCGTAACGGTATGGTGTGAATATCTCTAAATCATGTTACGTGGACATAGTCACCTATGCTTTTATACCCCTCAATTACCGGCTTCGTGCCGGAGTGTACGTGTACGCCCGTAATGACATCTGCTGTCCGTCACCTTCAAGACCCCATCTTCTCTACAGTTTGGGTTTTGGTAGATACAGTAATCGACAAGATCCTGTATTCCTGTGTCTACCGATCGCTCAGCGGTGACAAGGAGACAATTCGGTTATTTGAACACCTCAGTGTGGCAGTTGATGAGGCCCTTCATCGGCACCCTACAGCTCAATTGGTTTTTCTGGGGGAATTTGATGCGTGCCATCAGGACTGGCTGTTCCCATACCAGAGAACCGACCATGCTGGGAGAGCAACGTGGAATTTTGCCATGTCGCTTGATCTCTCCCAACTGGTAAAGCCAGCGACTAGAGTGCCTGATGTCGATGGTTACACAGCCAATTGCCTGGACCTTTTGCTGACAACTGATCTAGACAGATATGACGTGCAGGTCTCGTCTCCATTGGGTACATCCGATCACTGTCTGGTGAAATCTGTGTCGTCATACTCCCCTCCTGAAAACGATTCCCACGGAGTCCGGCGAGTATGGCACTACAGGTCGGCAGATTGGGATGAGATGCGGCATTTCTTTGCATCTTATCCTTGTCGTGACGTCTGCTTTTGTTCTGAAGATCCTTCGAGCTGCTCAGATGCTACAACCGATGTGGTACGCCAAGCGATGGATTACTTCATCCCTTTTTCTGACTCAAGGTACTCAAAACGGTATAGTACGGTTTTCTGACTCGGAGGTACTAAAAACCTTGCGGTGTTTAGACGTGGAAAAAGCCAGTGGTCCTGATGGAATTCCAGGGATTGTAATAAAAGCATGTGCACTCGAGTTGTCTCCTGTGTTGTCACGTCTGTTTCGCCTCTCCCTCAAGACTGGGATAGTGACTAAATTTTGGAGGCTTTCCAACGTATAACCCGTACCGAAAAAAGGTAGCCGTGCCGACCCTACCAACTATTGGCTGATTTCAATTACCTCTATACTCTGTAAGATTATAGAACGTATATTGAATTCGCGCCTCATGGCATACCTAGAACAAAACGATCTTCTTAGCGACCGACAGTACGGATTTCGCCGAAACCGATCGACTGGGGACCTTTTAGCGTGTGCCACTCACTTATGGGGCGAGGCCCTCAAGAAAAACGGGGAAGCGCTCGCCGTCTCCCTTGATGTCTCGAAGGCTTTTGACGGGGTCTGGCATGCTTGCCTGTTAAGCAAGCTTCCAGCGTATGGTATTTCCTCTGGACTTATTGTTCGGATAAAAGACTTTCTGAGTGAACGGTTTTTCCGTGTTGTCGTCGATGGTTGTTCGTCGCAATCGATGGCTACTAACGCCGGAGTTCCTTCGGGGTCCGTTCTCTCGGCTACTCTATTCCTGCTGCACATCAATGATCTGCTCAAACCCGGTATCTATGGGTATGCAGATGACAGCACAGTAGTGGAGAGATATCTTCCGAAACCCCGGGACGTCATAGACGAAATATAATCCGAAAGAGAGGCCATGGTTGAACGTATGAGTCTCATACTTCGGGCAGTGTCCGAATGGGGCGATGCCAAACTTGTGAGATTTGACGCAACCAAAACAGACGTGTCTGTTCAGCGCCAAGAGGAGCCCGTTCACCTTGGCTCCTACTTTTCAGAATGTATCCTTGGAATACACTGACCGTCTTCAATTGTTGGGAGTTGAAGTTTCGTCAAACCTCAACTTTGGTAGGTTCATCGAGTCTAAGGCTAGAATGGCTGCAAGGAAATTGTGGGTCCTTGCGAAGGTGAGGCGGTAGTTCACACCGAATCAGCTTTTAACCCTGTATAAGCCTCAGATTCGACCACGTGTGGAGTACTTTTGTGACATCTGGGCTGGTGCTGCCAAAAGTTATCTATCTGCGTTGGACTCGATGGAGAGGCGTGCAAAGAGGCTCATTGGTGACCGAGATTTGGCTGAAACCAATCTGCAAAGCCTTGAGCACAGGCGTAGGGTTGCCAGCCTCTCGGTCTTCTATAGGATACATTTTGGAAAATGTGCGCAGGAATTTTCGAATAAATTCCCCCATCACCGTTCTTCCATCGAACAACTTGACGTTCGGCAGGTATCCACCCTTTCGTAGTGAAACTATCACCTGCACAGACGACGCAGTTTGCGTCCTCGTTTATTATGCGCACTGCAAAGGACTGGAATAACTTTCCGCGTCAGTGTTCCCGGCTACTTACTATATGGAATCTTCAAGAGGAATAGTGAATAGGCTATTATAAGTTAGTGCGGTCACCATCTTAGACTTTATCACCACTTACCATCAGGTGGGATTGTTGTCAAGCATAAACTAATTTTATGTAAAAAAAATATCATTATCCAATTGCTTGTAGAATGTTTATGTATATAAGCTTCTAAAAACTAAGCTATAATAATAATCTTCACATATAATGACATAAATTAATATAAGGATTAAGTATTATGTAGCATGTAAGGCTTAACATTTGACTGAAAGCGATATCAAATGAAGTTGTTTCATTTACGAATTTGGCCGCAAGTGTTCCTTGTGTTCCAGTATAATATTAATGTATCGACTCTATGGTCTCAGCATGTGCCGTTATAGGCTATAGTTGCTAATCTGTTTTAAGGTCAGCACTTGTTTTTGGGTAGTTTAAGACTAGACGAGAAACCAGAATCAGTATGTAAGTAAGTCCGAAAAAGACCTTCGTTGCTTTATCGGTGCACTGTTACGGCGTGCGCTGTCAAAATATTTGGACATTGTGTACTTCAAAAATTCACAGATTTCGTGCCTCACACAACTCTCGAGCAACGGAATTCGAAAAAATTTTGTCGCTGAGCGACGGGAAAGTAGGGATACGGAAAAGGTACAAAATAAAACTATAACGTAAAATGTCGTTCTGACTTTTTGACTTTTTTTTCAAAAAGGTCAAAAGTTCTACATGGCAAACCCTTAACCCGATCGTCTTTGTTTTAGGCTCAAATTGTAAATGACTAAATTGTCCAGAGGAATTTTTGTCACATTTTTGATATGATCCTTCGTTTCCAAAATATCGAGCGCCAAAATAAAAAATTCGGAAAAAATTAAAAATTTTTTCACTATTTCGGCCATACATTTTTTCGTTTTTAACTTGCTCGAATAATTCTTTTTAAACCTTACAGCTCTCGTGAATACGCGTCTTAGGAGCCTTTTTTGAATATCATATCTTCACAACTATCCGAGATGGCACTTTTTCGTGAAATCGGAGCCTATACTGGAGTGAACGAAAAGACATTTCCAATGTCAAAAGCTGTACTACAAAAATGTTGGTCATCAGGATATCTTAAATTAAGTGCAACATAATATATTCATTATATTTAAGACACGCTGACTGTTATATTAAAACTTAGAATAAAAATACGAGGAGTATTTTTTTTATTAGGTAGGTTATTACACGAGTGTAAAGGAACTACTGGTTTGAAATTATTTATGTGACTATGAAACAGATATTTTGTCTATATACACTAGCACCCAATCTATATATTACACAAAGGCATACAATACATACTTTTTTAAAAGTATTATAATCCAAAAAGGTTAACAGAAATTCACCCAAGTTTTAATGTGCCAAAATAAATAGATGGGTCGCCGAGCGGAGCACTGGGAAATAAGAAGAGAAAGAGTCCTTTTTTATGCCTTATATATTTTTAAATTTTCGAGAGTGACATTTGTTATTCATGGGGGATTCCTTCCTACTAAAACGCCCTCGGCTGCCATCAGATGCATATGGAAAGGCTCCACCAAGATTTCATGTGTACGCTCTGGTGTGTCCCCCGCGTAACCATTTTTATTTCTTTTAAGATTTATAACGGATAGGAAAGGGGCGGGGATATCCACCGTGCCGGCCGGCGTCATTTTTTTTATGTTAATAGCCGACAAACGAGCACACGAGCCACCTGATGTTAAGTGGTCACCGTCGCCCATGGACATCAGCAAAACCAATGGTATCACTGATGCGTTGTCGGCCAGGAAATAAGAAGGTAAGAAAGAAAGAACTGGCTCTCAAGCCCCCAGCCGGAACACGACGAGTCGTTTGGCGGCTGATTCAAGCAGGAGGGTAGTAGCTAGCCAGGCAGGCATCACGAAAAGATAATAATACTAGTAATAAAATTAATGACTTAATAATAATACTGATAATATAATCTTTACGCCAAACCCTACCACCAAGCGGGCTGACTTCTGTCGCCTCTTACGATACCCTGTTATGCCAGCATGGGATTGGGGGGAGTATTCTAGGCCGCCCCAATACGGCTCAAATTGCCATTGCTGTTGGTCTCCCGATCCCGCTCGGTGGTCTCATTCTTTACCATTAGGGTTCTACAGAAAGAACCCATAGCTTTCCAAGCAGCATGGCCGCTACTTTGCTGGCGGAGATCATCCAATCCGTTCGACCAATGGACGTATTCGGACTCCCATGCTGGACACTTCTCGAGCGTGTGCTATTAATTTTTTTGTAATACAATTTTAATGTATATTTCGATGCAAATAAAATATTTTCATAAGGATTCACAAAGCAGATTGTTAGTTTGAAACGTCAACGCTTAAAAAAATGTTGCAGACAAAGAATAATTTCAATAATAAATAGGTCATATTTGGACGGCATATTCACCTTAAGATTTAACGATTTCACTTGTCAATATAAAACTTCTTGAATCTTGATTGTAATTGTAATAAAACATTGATAGAAAAGCGAGAGCGCCTTTTCAAACGTATTCAGACTTATTGTTGGTGGCCTGAGCATAACCAGATACTCGGATCTTTTCACAACTGTGCCGTTATTTGTATTGTCATATACCGGGTATAACCGGATCATAGATATGTAACAGGAATAGAGTACGGAAAGAACACCCGAGGAACATCAGCATTAGGAGTAATCGATTACGACGAATAACCATCGACGTCGATTCTCTATTATTCATCTTAGTTTATAGTAATTATTAAATATTAACACAAAAATAAATTTTGTTGTTGGTTTTCCATAGCGGCCCCATTCATCTTATAAGCTCAAGCCAAACTATCTGGGTGATGCACCCTGGTGAACAGCGGACAATGATATAGCGAGAATCGCTGTACCTCGTATTTTACTCCTGAAGGTACTTATACATGTTGACAGGGTTCTTTATCTGCCTGGCCATCTAACACCCTTTTTCTAGATGCAACCATTACATGTTTTTACCCATTTTGATTGCAGTGTTGGAGAACCAGTAACAAGAGGTTCCCCTACTTAAATGGCTATGAGCTCCACATGGCACAGGCCCTATCAAGTGATCCGTCTGATCGTTTTTTGGTAATTTACATAAAAATATTAGTAAAGATACCTATAGTTTTTATTCTCATTCCTGTTTTATTCGTGTTTGCATATTAATGAGTTTCGCTTAGAAAATTGAAGATTTTCAAATGTTCACCCTGGTGAACCAACCAACCCTGGTGGTGAGGTAAACCACGATTGATTTCTTTAGAATGATATAGATCATTCTAATGGTTCTTTTAGGTTTTGGTTCTGTTAAGAATTGGCCAGAAAATCGCGTTAAAAAACCGTTCAAGCTCGAATCTGACTTGCGTGAGGAAGATGTCCGTACTGTAAATGTACGTTATGTAATGTTTTTTTATTTTATTTATTCACTTATTCTTTACAGTTAAATGTCCATTACATTTCGCTTATTTTCCGTAACAGTTAATTATCGGGTCACCCAACCAAGCTGTAGGCGTGCATGTGAAAACGGCTAATAAAAACAAGTAACAATTGTTTCGGTTGCAGATACTGTTTATGTAAGTATGGATCATCTAATCAACTGGTTTCTATATTTTTATAAAGTTCACATGTCAAAACTGCCCTGGTCATCTTATTGTGAGACAAAATAAAAACTTATGATTTTATACTTTATCATCGCAAACATTGTACATTTTAATTGTAATGGGTACTCACGATTTTTCGCTACGAGTCTCACTGTGACCATGATCCGTGTAATTGGGTTGGTTGGTAAAATGAAAAATTTATATGTGGCCGTGTAAATTGTTTTCCTAGCTGGGACTTTTGTGGTTATCTTGGCAAAGACTTCAACGCGAAAGTCCCAGAAGAAAGGCTATATGATTTCAAAAATAATGGACCATAGGAAATACTAAGCAGTAAATAAATAAAGAAGACTCTAGAGGTAAGAGTCGAATAAAACACAAGTCTACATTTATGTGAAGTTTTTTGTATTAAAACATTAAACTATTGTGAAATAAAGTTAACATGTTGCAAAATTTATATCAAACTTGCCATACCAAAAATTTTGCATCGATTCTATTCTGTTAGAATAACTTTCAATAAATTATACACCGCATACTGGTGAATAGTAAATAAATAAGAATAACGAATGATTTTAATAACAAATCTACTAAATTGCCGATTGGTTGATCAAAAATGACCTGACCGACCGGTTATTCTTAGTAAACCGATCTCGTTCACATAAGAACCTGTGTGAGGTAGACATGTGGTAAAAAAACTCGTTTCGTGTTCTGGAGTTTCCTCTCGGGCCGAATCCTTTGTGGCGCGGGTGACTGGGCCAGTGCAGACTATCTTTAAACTTGCGGACAACCCGGCGGTCGCGGTAGATGGCATTCACGTCGCATACCGTTACCAGACGGACGTATCGTCGTCTCGCGCTCCGCTCGTTACAAATTATCGGCCGTTTTTTGTTCGATGTTTTTATTTAGCTAACTCCGCCTAGCCCTACATTCAGAAGTTCCGTCCGTCGTGAGTCCGTCTACTCCCATCGAAGTCTGTGAAGTGACGTACACACAGTGCAGTGATAACAGGGAGTGATGTGAATTGTGTTGTGTTTACGTTGCAATGTGCGCGGATTTAGAGTGAATAGTTCATAATGGGGTACACGTCTAGTGGAGCGGGGCGCGCGGCGCATGAAGCGTTGCTGGCGCGGCAAGACGCCGAGCTGCGTCTCATGGAGACGATGAAGCGGAGCCTGCAGGCCAAAATGAAAAGCGACAGGGAGTACGCGCTGGCTCTTTCCGCAGCTGCCGCACAAGGTCAAAAAATGGACAAGTGCGAGGAGCTCAATGGTAAGACCAGTTTAATCACGACATTATTGCATGGTAGGCTTCTTAACAAGTGTGTTTACCATCCACATAAAAATTATTGTTATATATTATAAATGAAACATGATTGTAATGTTTTAACATACCAACTTCACTGCTTCCTCCATGACAACGCGTTGGTGACTTTCTTGGTGTTGCTGGAAGACTAACAAGAGATGGAGCGTTGGCTCATTTACTAGCTGCTGACTTAAAGATACGAGATAGATAAAGTTGTAACAAAAAAGTTATATTCTAAATTATAAGACGATGTGTTTAATTGTACATAATGTAATTGTGGTCATATACATGACACATTAAATTCAATAAGTGTAATTTATGTTGTTTATTATCGTGAGCACTGACTGGTCACTGTTACGAGTTGTTGTCTACCCTCACACCAAACGTAACGGTTAATGTGAGTTCATTGCCGGCTGCTGCGTTGATTGTAAACAAAGGAACTGTACTTACGTGTAATAATGCACATAAAACTGACATTTTCACTACATTAAGTCATGTTAAATTATAATCAATTCAAAAAGTACTTGTATGATATTTGCAAATAAATTAATTTATATGCAGGTAGATTTCTTCGAGCCATAAGGCGATTTTGAAAGGAACTTTTACTATTCCGTACTGTACATCAGATAGGTTCGTTAATAATGATATAGTAAGTGTGTAAGCCGCTAGCTCAGTACTTCTCATTACGTTGTGAAAAACAAGCTATTCGAAGAAGGATAATGATATTGCACCGATGAAATAAATTACAGACGTCGTCTCACTTCCAAAATGTAATCTCATATTTTTATTTGCTTATTTTACACTTTATTGTCGGCGTGGATATTAAAGGTTGAGGCGATTCTATTTACACTATATATTATATATAAACGTTACTTTTGCTATTAACGAAATTGATAGTATCTTGGCAATTTCGCATAACGATGTTTCCATTAACCAATATTTGTTTCAAAAAATTTGCTTGTCATACTTTATGGTAATGTTGCATATCCGGATGTTTATAATTTTCACACCAATTTCATAGTCTCAGCAATATTAAAAAAAATTCAAAAATAATTATTATTTAAGTTATAGCATTCTTTCTTCTTTGTTAACTCATCAAATGTTTAAACGAGCTACGCCACCTTGCAGTTCTGTGTAACTGTGACTCACGTATTATTGGAATTGACAGAGCGACCAATACAATCAAATGTTACGACTTACGACTCACAATACCCTTTAACGGAAAGAGTGCATTCAGAATCCGAAATGTTATCGGTTCTAGTTAAGACGGCATTATAAACAACAAATGCACAAGAACTTTGTTCCTTATCAGAAAGTTTTTGTATAGTGATGTATGTGTGTGTTGTTGAGCTTAAGAGTGTGTGGTTTTGTTTAAGAATTGCCTAGCTCAATCTTTTGTTGTCATCATTTCGATAATCGACGGTAAAATAAGTAATGTTATAATTATGGTAAAGTTCAAAATGGTTTAAAACGTTACAATATATACTTATTAAATTTACCTAAGTGTCAATTATTCGGATGAAATTATATAGGTACATCGATTTTGGATTTATCCGTGTGTATTGTTTCCTGTTTTTGATAACTATAGATGTTGTTTCCTATTGGCCTTATTCAATTAGAACTAAAGATTTGATTATACTTGAAAACCTTACAAACGATATTATTTCGAATTTTGTTACTGAATCGGTATACTTTGTTGGTTGTGTCGGTTTTTCAAAGTCGGGTTAATTCAAATTTTGCTTCTGTATTTACAATTTTGTTTTTACAATGACAATAAATTTGTGTTTTGTGTTTTAAAAATACTAGAAAAAGCCTTTAAACCCAGAACTGAATACGACTAGTACATTGTTTTCGTTAAATTTTAATATTGAACTTCGAAAAATTTAACAGATTTAACATTATTTTGCATAGATTGAATGATGGCATGAATTCGTTTTTAAGATTTATGTGAAAGGAGCTTTATTAATCCTTGAGTCTAAGTCAAGCTTCGCTTTTCGTGGTGTACATCTGTTGAACCTGAACCTGCTGAACAACGAGGCTGAGACGAACAGTCTTTGTACAACCAAACTTTATCCCCTTGGTACTCGTAAGTGTTAATAGGGTTTCTACCTGCCTGATAAGATTAGCATCCCTCTTAGTATAAACCGTGAAATATTTTTAAGTATTTCGGTTGCATTGTTAGAGAGTTAGCAGTAAGCAAGTTCCTTGCTTTCGGGAAGTTTCCTGAACTGATATGCGACAGAAACCTTATCAAATCTGTGGCAAATATTTTTTTTTCTACAAATTTGCGGTCTATGATTACAACAATTCCATATGAACATATCTTAAAAACTTATCGAATAGTCTAGCGACATAATTTATTTATTTAATATTAATTCTGATCAGTTACAGTAACAAGAGCAAATGCTAAATGTATGTTTTCGGATATTGTTTGTGTGTGATGTCTCATTAAACCTGTTTTTTGTTCGTAATACCCACAACATTTCCTAGTGCGATGACGAAGTGAAACGAGACTAAACGTAAATTAAATGTTAATATACGTCGACCAGACGATATACAATAAAACATAATAAAAAATCCTTAATTTTTAGAATTTACATTTTATTTTCAATATAGGTTCCGTGATAGCATCAGCTTGGCGCACCATGACAGAGGAGTGGGAGAGCACAAGTCGTTTGATCAAAGCCAACGCTGAGGCTCTAGAGTCGCGTGCCCTAGACCGCCTCATCACACTCATGACGGAGCGGCGGAAGGCACGCAAGGTCTACCAGGAAGACCACTCCAAAATCTCTTCGCAGTTTGCACAGGTACGTTTAGATTTTAACTTAATAATTGAAAATTAAGGAAATAAAGAGGGATAATCTATAAAGATGACATTATGAGAAAGAGTAAAATTTTTAAGCAATTACAAAAATAGATAAATAAAACCTAAATATCGCAGTAATCAAGCCTACAAGTTAAACGATCGAGACAATGATATTATACACAGACTATATATACATATCTTTATGTATAAAACTTACATCCATTCGATGCCACTGGCCTTCACGCAAACGGCTGGATTGATTTTATGCAATTTTGTGTGTGATTAAGTGGTTTCCTGGATGGTTTAGATTCACAATTGTGCCCAGTTAGTGGCGCTACGATCGGATTCTCGGAGTATACTGTAGTAAAACGTTTGCTAGTTATTTTATAAAACGCTTTTCTTATGTCTTAAACCAACTGCAATCAACATCATAAGTAATGTTGAGCATTAAGAAAACTTAACTCACTCTATAATATTCATCAACGTAATGGAGTGTAAAAATGCCATTCTTTTCCTTTTAAGATTTTAAACAAGTGTTCTTCATATTCATTTATTTTGTGTTTAAAACCTCAATATTGTTGATGTTAACATATATAACTCACTGATTTATCAATGAGCAATATTTTACTAATTATAATATTCCTCATTTTGAGGTAAATGTACATTTCGCACCTTTAGAATGAAAGTGACTTAACTCAAAATTCCTGAAATTCCAGATTTTAATTTACTTAAAAAAGCCTACTCTAAAACCCCATGGTGAAAAAGAGCCCGAATTATGAGTGAGGAAGGGAAAAAGGGAAAACCTCATATCAGTCTCTTTCAATTTACTCAAGACCATACATTTTTAAAAATTTTCTTCCTCATTTCCCATAAATTACAATTTTTGAGTTAAGTCCCTTTCATTCTAAGGGTGCGATTTGTCTTATCCATTCAAAGCCACAAAAATAGGCAGTGAATGATTTACTTCTACAAGCTCTACATTATTTTCGTACATGCAAGTATTTTTTTTTCTTTCTATGTATTTATATCTTGATGCAAATTTGTTATATTCACATCCTGTAATCAACATCACAACAATGTCTTTAACGTTTTAATTTTCTTCTGCAATTAACTTTACATAAGCAAGTATTGTTAAAATACAAAACATTGATAACATTTATTATTGTATTGGCTTTACGGATTTGCATTTGATTCTTTAAAAAGTATTTATGAGACATTTAAATGGTACTCGAACGTATCAGACAACTCCTTTACCTTGTATTCGTGAACCATTTTTATCGGTTGTAATATCACCGTATCCGATCACGTACTAGAGCCGATATTATCAACAGCCTTCGTTTAGTGATTGAGTCATTCGCATTTTGTTTTTACTTGCATTTTCATGATTTGTTTAAATGCAATCAATCATATGTTTTTAAACGTGTCTAAATCTGACTTTGTGTATATTGATTTATAAATTTTTATGATCCCACTACAGAAATTAACTGGCGGTAGTAATAATAATATCGTTTGGTGACTTCATCTTTTACTCTATGAACTTCGTAACTTATTTTACAGTTTTAAAATAAAAATAATTTATTGTAATATCTATTACTAATGGTTAGCGAACTAACGCAAGATTCTATACATATAACCCCGTGAAGTGATCAAGCACGGTAGTTCTGGAATCTCAGATATTAGTCTCGCTGATGACTCCGTGATAATTATTTTCATACTATTTTATTTAGTATTTTTATTGTAGGTTACTTTAATCATAAAATATATAGTCATAATTCGATTGACCTTAATATTTAACAGCCCAAAATACGGAAAGTTATTTTACGTACTTGTAGACAGAATTGTGCCAGACCTGGTACTATAATCCTAGAAAACAGGATTTCATTTCAATACAAAACCAGTTTGGTTAGTTGCTTGCTTCCTCACTCATTTTCATTTCCTTTAGTAACGATCTACTTCTCGTAAATAATTAGGCTTAGAGAATGGTGTGAATGAAGATTCGTGTCAGTACCGGTTTCCTTCCTGACGATTTTCCAATAATGAGCTTTAAAGTTAATCTCTTGCAGTGTGGACCAACAGGCTGACAACGATTGACTAACAGTGATCAATATGGTCAACGGTGGTCTGTCAATGCCATCACATTGCAACGGTGTCTTACCCCTAAGCTGAATGATACCGGAATGATTTCTTAAAGTCAACACGGATACTAAAACTTTTAGTTTATTTATTTATTTTATTTATCTGAATGTTTCTTTGATTTGATAACACAAACGCAGAATGCGAAAATTGCAGAACATATTAAAATGTTATTTGAAATACTTGCAAGCAAGACTTATTTTTTGGAGAAGGACGTTTGTTCCCGCGAAAATTGAGTTTTAACCAATATTTAGAAGTTCTGTTAACGAATTAATATTTAAGGTAAAGTTTTTTTTTGAGTTAAAATAAATTTGTCTCTCGTTCCCAGAAATAAAAATAACTAAACCTTAAAAAAGGATGAAATGGAGTAAACATTTTTTTAAGACGCCAATAAAATGGAAATCTGTCTCGTCGGCATTTTGATTTGATGGCATTAAACAGGATTACGGTTTGTAATTCAACATAATCTAATACAACTAAGCTTACAAACTCGACCTGCTCGATCTGGGCTGTGTGCCAATTTTTTCGTTGATATATAAATAAAATACTAGACGTTGGCGCCATTCAACCAGCTGGCGGTCTAGTATATTCATTCGCAAAATAATACTGGAACGAGAAATTCGTATTGCAGTCTTAACAGCATAGACCTAGTTTATGTTATGTCGGCAATTCAGCGATCGTAGTTAATAGAAATCTTGTGGGTATTTTGAGATCCGTCAGTATTTGTCAGCGTTGATCTACGTTAGTGGATGAGGTTTGTTTAAATAAATAAAAACTGAATTCAATTTCCGTTCGAAAGCTACTTTTCTGCTTCAATGGCTTATGAAAAATGTAAAAGCCAACTAAGTTGCTTTTTGTTATAGCTAGCACAGAAACTGATTTGAAACGTTTTAGAAAGTTCCGTGCTGTGTAGCGACATCGTCTGAACTTGTATGCGGTACTAAGGACATTTTGTATGCAAGGGAATGCACTCCGCTTAATGAATTACTGACAATAGACTCAATAGCGACGACCTCCTGGAATGTGTAGCCCTATCCTCTAGGAATCTTAATGATAGTGCACGATAAAATGTTTTATCGGTTGCTTCGTCCCTTTCAGGGAGTCCAGTGAATCATAATACATAATAGAGTTGTAGTAGACCCCGGTAACCCCGCTCCCGTTTTGCTTGAGTGACGTGATACTAACGCTTACAACTTGATGTCGCACCGTAAGATTTGATATGTTTATCATTTTATGCATAATTACTTGGATTAATATTATATGCATAATATCAATAAATAATATGCATAATTACCGGTGGAAATTTCACCTTAACCATTAATAACGTTATTTTATAATACTTACTTACGACTGCTACTTTTTTAACATTAAATCTCGTCAAAAGCCTCCAAACAAAAACAATAAAAGAAAATTGGTGTATAGGAAAGAAAAAGCTTAATGAAACTGAAGAGTCAGAGGTCTTTTGAATTCATTGATCTTTTATTATACAGGTTCTTTGAATAAGTTATGACTTTTTACTGTGTAATTTTTATAAGAAAATTGTTTAATATTGAAATTGAAAAATTTATAAAAAAGGCATTTGCTAACATGGGAACTATCTTCTCTATTGGATGTTGGTACGTATTCCGCGCGCGGGACTTTTCCTGTTCTCTCAGGATAAAAGCTCTTTAGATTTTAACCGGGTTTAAAATTGACGTAGGTATTGACCCATATTTTTATTACTATTAATCGGTTCAATGGATTTCGCGTGCTGCCATCATACAGCCAAAAATATTTTAAAACATCTGTTGGCAACTGTTTTGGTAAAGCTAATCCACCTTCTTCATATTAATGACTGATGACAAAACATAATTATGGAAATCTGTCTGTAGCACTGATTATTACTGGATCACCGATATGTACAAACATTTCTTGGTTAATACTAAAATAAATATTGTATTGAACCAGTGAGGAAAGGACCCTACCACGTTAGACGAGTTCTGTCGGGATTAAAAATTAGCTTTCAAACTATAAGAAACTTTGTCTCAATCAATCCTAAGAAATTTTCCAATTTAAATATTGCTGAAAAAGAAATTAAAACTCCACAATGGATCGTGGTAAAAGACGATTTAAAGAAAAAGGAGATTTTAGAAATTGTAGTGTGGTTGTGGCGAACGTATCCCGCACGTTCGCGAAACATAAACTGTTTTTTTATAGAAAAGGATGGAAAACTTGATTCCAAGATTTCTAACTGCATCGCGATTGGTCGCGCGACACCTGTCACGGCCCATGTCACCGTTCATTGGCCCTGAGTCCGTGTCGCCGCCGTGCGGCGCGTGCACCGTTGCTGTTGTTTTTTAATAAACATTCGATTTATCACCATTATTTCCTCTGTTTTCGCTGATAGGGTTATTACTTTGATCGAAGCTGTTACATTTATAAACTGTATACTGGAAAATATCCAAAATATATTAAATATGCTAAATAATTCATATATTTGTTCAACCTGAATATTTAAACCATGTTTTAATTTGGTTTTACAAACATGTTCGTAAGTCGAGCTATGCCATTGCTACATAATTCGTAATAATAATTGTAGTTGCAACATTTAAAGAAATTATAAATAGTATGTGTTGATAATTAATTAAAAAATTTCATTCGATCCTGCTGAGATGTTATCATGCTCAAACTTTTTTTAACTAATTAAACTCATTAAGTTGCACGATTTGCACTCGGAAGGTCACTGATAGACGTGATGATGATGAAACGATGTAGATCCGGTAAAAGATCCGTCGATGCCAATTGCGACTTCAATCGGAGGTTGGTCGGTCGGTCGGGCCGGATCTGACCCAGTTACCGCACTTCACTAGTCGCGGATTCAAACTGAGAATCCCGTTCGTGGGTGTGTTGCTAAGCGATTAAATGCAGGAACTAGGCCAAAAGAATCGCAAGCTACCCAGACTCCTCGCATCTTGAACAGCTGTTAATAGCGCTGACCTAGTTTGGCCAGAACGTGGTGAAACGGTTTTCTTTGAATTTTCTCTCGGATTTTACATTTCATTATTATACAGCAGTAATAAAATGTGTTGGTTTTGTTGTTACGTATTTTATCAGTGTTTAGTAATAAGTAGAATAATTTTGCAAGAATTATGAAGTAAACAAATTAATCCAAAAAATTCCAATCTACATTAGACAAGGACGACGATCATCTGTTCACAAATCGAAAAGACCTCTGTCCAGTATAAAAGGTCTTTAAAATATTGTTACCATAGTTATGTATCATAAGTCATCTACATTCATAACGTAGTCGGATTTAGTTTCCTCTTATAAATTAATTCCTGTAACACGGAACGTTATGTCAGCATCGTTTTAAGATAAGAACGGTCCCATCGTACATATTTGAATAAGTGCCAACAAAATGGTGCATACACGACAATTTCTTGTCTGTTGGCTAATGGTTATATTTGGGTCGGAGTGTTCAAAACTAGTACAAAAGTTGGTTTAGTTTTATGGCGATGACGTAAAAGTATCGTAATGTTTCATGTCATGAATGTTATCGCAGGAGAATTGTTCTGTGGGAAGTCAGAGATTTGCTAGCGATGTCAGTAGCTTTAGGAAAGTTTCGTGTAATTACATAACAGAATTTCAAGTTCACAGTGTATTGTAAAAAAATTAGTAAAGCAGTTGGATCCCTGATAAATTTTCTGAATTCAGACTGAATTTCGTTTAGACCAATAAACTGAAGAAACTGCTATATACAAATAATCGGAGAATATTCCTCCTATTCTGTTGTAAGTTGGAATCGTCAACAGGTACTCTATTTCTTTGGGGAGTTTACTGAGTTATGCTCCTACATAACTACCCACTACCTACTAAAATTCCAACCCACTAAAACTCTGTCGACATCGGCACATCGAGATGTTTCAAAAATGGACATTTCCAGTAGTTGTTGCTTAGTATTACATACTAAATAAACATGAGATACAAGATTCCATAGGTTTATAGTCGCACAAAACGACTGTCGAGTTGTTTCATTAGTTGTTCGACGAGGGAAAGTGAAATCAGCTGGCGATGAGTGAAAGTCGTTCCATGACAGTTATCTAATTTTGATAATATGTCCGCTTCAATATACTGGGCATTTTCATAAATGTTTTTTCCGTAAACGGTAATTGTTAATAAAATGATTAATTCATGTTATTATATTATTAAGTAGCTATTAAAAACGCGATATACTCGAAATGTTACCTCGTTCCTGTGAATCTCATCGCTAGCGTAGTCGGATTCTTATAACTGATTAAGCAATGTATTTTAGATGTAATATTAAAGTATTTTTCTAACCATTCACATTTTTTAAATAACTGTCTGACGACATTTACCGTCGACGACCCGTCTTACCTGAAATCAGCTTCTATTTAAACCACAGATACCTCTCTCGCGAATCTCGCTTTGTTTTCAGAAAACCTACAGCTTTATCAAGTTTACAGAAAAAAACTTACATTTGCAACGATTGTTATTCGTTTTTTACAAGTATTTAATCTATTTTATTTTTGGTTCATTTTATCTGTTTAGACATCGGCAAACACATTCATTTAATGCTAAAGCCATTTAATGTATAAATACTTTGTTTTCTATCATTTTAACATAATGTTTGTTTATATTGTACTATATGCCTATGGTGCGGAAATATATCGCATACCTACAGGGTTATAAAGTGAATTAAAAATGACCCTAATATATGTTACAAATATGCCAAGAATCATCGATATACTTACGTTAAAGGATTTCCAAATACAAATAGATATAATAACAAAAACTAAAAAAAATATTGGTTTGTATGTGTATTGATCACAAAAACTATGATAAACATGTTCACAAAATATTTAAAGAAATACGTTAATTATTAGTATAGATTTAGATTTATTTTCCACTATAAACTCGAAAATCTTGACAGTAACTATATTGTTTTATTGAATAAACAATTTTATTAAAACTCGATTCTATTCTAGGACGATTAAGTCGGTATTCGTAGTTGCGAATTCAGAGCTTGCTATTATCATTGGAATTTCCTTTTACATACCAACACCGATAATATTATTATCTGTTGTTCGATGTTATCTGTACAAATACCAAGGTCAAATCATAAAGTTAATATACTTTACGTTAGTATAGTATGTTTATGGGTCAAATGATGGGTACGTACAGCCTGTTTACGTTAACAGCCTAAATACGAATTTTCCAGACATAAAAAAAAATTGTTTAACATTATGTATTTATAGATATGGAGTCAGTTTAAATATATTTCACCCTCACTGACCTATCGGTAGAGACAGGCAACGGAAGCAAGGTCAATGAAACGCCGGAGTAAATACAGAACTGGTACACTTGAAATTGCATTGAAGTTCCAATATGCCTCACAAAGGACCCAGATCACATTTAGATGTCTGGTTGATTTGGAAAGCTTGTCAATCCTGTTTGTGGTTTCTTTATATAAAACAAAGTACCATATTTATAGTTATTGTACCTAATTTATGTGTATTTGTAGCGCATGGAAAGAATAAAATATTTTAACAACAATTTAGGTAACCCGAAATTACGCCTTTCATAAAATATACCATGTACAGATTCGGCCCTGTGTTAGAGTCGTAATCTGTTACAGTTTTTTGATCTGTGCTATGTTTTTGGTACCCTAGCGTATCTGTGGTACGTTCCCTTCCACCAAAATTGTCTAAGAACATTTAATTGTACATCGACGCAAGAATAAACGCCGACGCCGATACCTAGGATTGTCTCTAACATCTCGTTACAGTTTTATTCGTGACGATAAATAATACTTTCTTGAATATTCTTCAAAGATTAACATATTGTTTAAGAACAAAAGAAAATTTTGAGAGCTTAAAGAGCTTTAAAGTTACTTTCATATTTAAATTACATATACTATCAAAAATACGTTTAATTAAACAATATAATACATTAAATGGCTTATCTTTAAGTTAATTCATAGTCTTCAATTTTTGATTTAATTTGAGTATCTGGGTTTTTACCACATCAGATAAGGGTTTTTTCAACTACATCAGAATACAATTTTCAGCTACGTAGCTGCAGTGATTGCTGAGTTTATAATTAGTAGTATTATTTAAATACGGTGGCATTTATTGTAGGTAGAATACGTGATGCAGTAAATTTTCAAAATTTTAAAGCCAATTTATTAACTGTTTTATTTATTTATTCACATACGCACATGCACTAATTCTGTGGCAGATGGCATTGAAATAAGGAAGCAGCTAATAACAAATATTTGTTTGTGGCAAACAAATATTTATCTGTAACATCAAGCTCCAGCTGCGGATGGAACCTGACACGTCTCGCTTAGCAAGCACCTTATTGCAGAGTAAGCTACAATAGCATACCTTGCTGTCATTGGTTTAAGCGAACATTATCAACATTTTACATTTGAAACACCTATCTGTCGATTTATTATCAAAGATTACGAGGTCTTACAGCTGATTTGCCTTTTATGGGAATATTTGGGTTAGACTTGTAGCGTATTAAAAATAAACTCAAGTGAACCACATCAGCCACTTGACCCTTACCAATTGCAGCGCAGTTCCCACGGTCGCTGCGCATTGTCCCTCGCTCCCTATAGTTCACGTTTCACAATACGCCATTTACCTGCGCTCGCTATTTATAGCATTAAGACGAGCGGTTAGCTTTGTCTATGCAGTTTATAGTTGTTTTATGTGGAAAGGATGGCCACATTACGAAAGAAATCAGCACTGTAATTACTTTTGCGGATTGAGGGGAATAGTACTAATTGTGTTTGTTTGAGAAATATTTGTCAA
Source organism: Megathymus violae (assembly GCA_003671415.1). Taxonomy (NCBI): domain Eukaryota; kingdom Metazoa; phylum Arthropoda; class Insecta; order Lepidoptera; family Hesperiidae; genus Megathymus; species Megathymus violae. The sequence continues at coordinate 2,974,823 of PDGT01000036.1, forward strand.
AATTTTAGACCGCTCGGTTGCAACCTTTAAGTGGTTTATTGCTGGTTTCCCCTGCAAGATATAGAACGGTGGATTGGTGGACGGGTTAGTGATCAATCCTAATGTGAAGTTCTGCCACCCAATTAGCCTTTGACCAATTAGCCACAGTCTATAATAAAACTGTAACGAGATTGAAATTAAATAAATAAATGAAACTTTAAACACTCACACACCCGCACTAGGATTATCTGTGTTGCGATTGGCATGGACAAACACAAATATGACATTACAAACACCCATGATCCGAGAACAAACATTTATCTGTCATATATATGGCAGACAGGGTCATTACCAACTGGGCTATGGGGTCGTCAGAAACACAATTGTACAAAAGGTTTATTTTTCACTTTATCGATACAGAGATCAAAACATATATTTTCAGAATTTTTATCTGTCAGTATGATCACGTATAACTCTAAAACCACTGAACAGATTTGGATCGAACTAAGATAATTTTAATAGCTTATGTTATAGGTCTATAATCTAGGATACTTTTGTTTTATCTGGGGAAATAAATATATTCCCGCGGGATAGGTAGTAAAACTTAATATGGACATTATATCAAGAAGATAGGCAGTAAATATTATTTTGACTGCCTGGCTGGAACCAGAAAATTAGGCAACCTCATTCCTAAAACAATGTGCTATTTCTAAACGTGAGGCGTATGTTTTCTGAAGCGAAGCGAGGACGGGTTACTAGTTCTAGGAATACATGGGATGGTGTGAGACGGGACATTTTGTCCCTTTCGGGCAGAGCTCGAGAAGGGCACCGCGCTCAGTGGACTCCGGTTGCGTTCCAATAGAGATCCCGAAGTCCTCTACATAGCGCTAAGGACGGCCATCGGGCGGGTTTTAGTGCGGTAAAAATCCCACATAACCCGGCGTCGCCCGCACGACAACGGGTACCTTTTGAAGGTTTTCCCCTCGACAAAAAAAGTTCTTGGAATATACATACTAAGCGTTTTGGTTTGATAGATAGCGAACATACATGTTATGTATGTATGTACACCTATTAAATACATCTTTATTGTATAGAAAACAATTAATTTATTTCCTAATCGTTTTCGTTTCATGAGAATATAATGATATCACTATACAAAATAATGATAAAGAAAATAAATAAAACATCCAATGTTGTACATAAATTTTAAACGACCATAAAATTTGAATACAGCCATGAGTATATTGCTGGTGCATGAATGTACGATGTTCGTAAATTTAAAATGATCTCCGAGTTATTTGACGATGGTGCCGTTTATTTTGATCGAAAGTAATCGTGTTGGAGCTTGGAGCTTAGTTTTGTTCGCGTGAAGCTCGTTAAAGGATCTGGTGGACCTGTTATTAGCATCGAACCGTCCGCCGTCCGCAGCGACTGTTGGTAACTTTAGACGGCTTTTTCATCTCGCGTGAAATTAACCTTTGCGTCGACGGTTTTGGCTCGTACATTGTCCGGATAAATTGGACTGCAAGTTCAGCCGTTGTAAACTCTTCTTTGTTATGTACGTCACCTTGATTTTTGTTTAACGTTTTAATTTATATCTAAGCGTAATTTACATAATCATTTTTTTAACAATGTTTTTTTTAAATACTACACGCGCTCACATGGTAAGGGATAACTGCAGTCTACCAACCTTTGTAATAATGTTAAAGAGGACGTACTCTTATTGAATATTATGGTTTTAATAATATGATCACGGACACTAACTCTGTACAACGTTTAACGTTAAGGGGAACTCATGATTTTTATGTTCGTGTTCATTGCGTGCAGATCTCGTTAATGTTATAATAATACATCTAAAACCATATAATTATAAACTGTATTAAATTATAAAAGTAATTAAAATCAATTGGGATTCTTACCACAACAATATCTCTATTTTCATTTAACGTATCAATAGAAGTATTTTAAGACGGCGTAATTTGTGTACAACATTGCGTGATGAATCCGAATGTTACACGTTTCCTATTGATGATTGTAGAGAAATATAATTATAAGGATATCCTTACACGAGTTTGATCTACTTGATTAAATAATATGCGTAAATCACGTCTTTTAAATCAACCGAGAGCATGACCGCGGCTTCGTTATTAATCATCCCGCACTTCATTAGTCTCGGACATTACTACGTTCATTACCATTTATCATAGGTCAATAAAGGGACCAAATTTGACATATTTCAAAATGACGTGTTTGTCGCTCGTTTATGTCATTTTCTGTCCTGCAAATACAATGAACATATTTTATGAACTGTTAACTTTACTATTGACGTGTCTAACAAAATCTTGTGCTCACTTGACACGTTGTGTAAATATGTTACATATGTTTATATTTAAAAGATTAAAGGATTTTTATTTGCATACAAAGTAAAAATTACAGAATATACAATAAATTTCTAAGTGATCTATAAGTAAGTGCATATTAATCTCTGGTATAATACCCATGCTAAGATCAAACTTGTGTTATGGGTGGGTACCAGTGACATTTTCACAGTAATAATTGCTACTGGTGAGGACAGTTGAATTATAAAATGATACGACACGACACAGTAGTGAGAAAAGAAAAAAAAAAGAAAAGAAAAGCCTTATAATTATTTTATATATTTATAATGTATATATTTGCAAACCTTGTAGTGAGTGCATGCTTGCTAGGGTGTAATAGTTTGTGAGTGCACGTGTGAATGAGTGTTTGTATTCTGTATGTGTGTCTTTTTAAAATATACCAGAACCTGGGTTATTTTATCAATTTCTCAATTTTTGGTATACAAAATTAAGTAATTTATATCTATTATGCTTTCTATTAAATTTGGCCTAAAACCTGAATTTTGAAAACCTTGATTTATCATAAAAAAATTACCTGTTCGGAATGTATTTGAATATAAATAATTTTGATTTATACAATTAGCTAAGAACTAAGTCACAACGCCGTCTATTTAATCTTATCTAAGTTTCATAATCTCACCTAATCAAAATATTCTATGAATTTCACGATCATCCACCAACACACTAATAATTATATGTATAATAATGAATTTCAATCGCCTAATTAAAGACACGTTTTAACTCTGTACCTGTGTGTATAAGTAAAATATTGATGTCGCACATATTCTGTCAGTATTACATCATTTTGTCCTACCTCCTACATTCCTCCTTTATTGTTTGCGCGTAACTGAATTGAATAGGTATACAAAATTCTTTATTGAAATTTATATTGAAATCGATTTGAATAACAAACCACGTGGTTATTGGTTTTGTGAATTTTTCATGTTAATTGTATTCACCTATATTTTTCATGTGAAATCATAGTTCATTGGTGAAAACCGTATGGAAATCTATGCTGTAGATTTTGACATTACCGCATTGAAACAGGCGCAACAGACTTTTAAGTAACTGTTAAACATTCAATCTCGCGTAGTATATTTGTCAACTGCATTTTAAGATAAGTGAATTTTTATTATGATTTCTTAGCAATAGTTTATGTGTGATAAAAAAATTACATGTGCACACAAAGTAAACAAACTATAGTAATAGCATTAAAATAGTTAAGAATTATACAGTGACCTACCAAAAATTTTGATGTGTATCATTTTTAGTAGGTAACTCTGTTTATGGCATTCGTTATAACATTTAGTAGGAAGTACAGATTATACCGTTGCGATCCGGTATTTGCGGTCTTTTGTCGTGGACTAATGCCGGAACGCCACCGACCGTTTAGGACTTTCTTGTTCATAAAATAAAAATATTCTATCTTATAGTTTCAAATATCCAACTGATCTGCTCTCGTTGTAAAGTTAACACTAATCCAAATCCACCAACTCTGTACATCAGAAGCGGTTGCAGCCAAAAACTTTGGGAGTAATAGAAACTAAAATAAATCAGGTAATTTAGACTACTGGACAAAAAATTATGCGAATAAATTTAACAATTTAACTAAGAAATGGGATGTATTATATTGGGCGCGCCTTTGTACAGTCTAGCATAATTTAGAGAAATATGAACCGATTCACAAAAAAATATTCAATGAGCTGTTCTCTGAGAAATTATTTGAAATAAATTATTTTTGAGTTTTTACGTGTGACAACAATATGGTGGCTAATGGAACTGTCAAATATCATGCCGGTGATGAATTATCTGTGGAGTTTCAAAATGTATATTTACGTTACACAATAATTGGATTTTACTTTAGGTACATTTTTATTTATTAATTGGCATCTTTTTTAGGTTAGATTTTCAGTAAGGTAGATAAGTAAGTCACATTTATTTATTTATCAATCCGATATATTTACATATTATATTGACGTTTGACATTCATGACGTATTATATTAATAACTGTCATATGTATCCAACTGACTATTCGCCATCTGCCATAATGTTTCAGTGTTACAATATATTATTCACAAATTAAATTATTGACACTAAACTAAGCTGAAATCAAGAATTTGTATATTAAGGAATGCTTTCGATTAATATGATCTACTTTCTACAGTTTATATATGGCGACGCCCAAGCTTCATACATTTATGAAACATCTTTATCCATTGTCCATTTTTATAAGAGTCGTTAATTTGACGTGTACGATTTTGGCGGAGAACTGCGAAGCTCCCCCTCTCGAACTCCGCTAGCTAACTGTCTATCCGGCTAGCGACTCGTGCAAACAAAATGTCACGCCTCAAATAGTGCATTGTGATGTCTGCGCGGTCATAATTTAAATGTCGTTTAAGCTATACATATATTTACTAAATATTTTAGTAATAAACCTTTAACATACCTTACCATACCATTTTTAAAATGGCTAGAATTAAAATATTGATACTAGTATTTAAATTGAGGGCTTTTTTTGTTATTCCAGACATAATTATAAGTAGGAACCGCCTTAGTATTGGGCAAATTCATAATTTATTTATTATACTTACACGTATAACGATCAGTTACCCTCGGGGCTGGATGTCTGTACACCACCTTATAGTACAATTACAATGAGAATAAATCTATTTGGGAAAATAGTCCAAAAATGAATACACGCTTAGCTGTCCATAAAGGGACTAACCGACAAGTTGATCTATGTTAAATTTATTAATAAGGCTAAGTATAAAATAATAATAATAACACGGTATATATACAATAATATACTTTGTAAAATAATGATCCTTGAGGATTATTAAATATTTGACAGTTGCCACGCCGACATTACGTGTTAACTCTAGAATATTAGTATGCTTTCACATTTAATGACTTCGTCTTGGAACGTGCGACACTTTATGGCCGTCCGTTATTTTAATAACGTCTTTTTTAATGCTACAATTTTCATGCTCATCTTACAACATAAATATGTTAATATATCTTAGTATAGAAAATGCGTAATTTAAACAAAGTGAATAATTGTATTAATCAAAATACCTATGTTAATTATTACTTAATTATAAACTTCTATGAAGTAACACGTTTGGTTTAATCTTTATATGTGGATAAATCAGCTGAATAAGTATGTAAATTATTTCCCTTGAAATAATATTATCATCGTTTATGTTACGAGTTACGCTATAGTGCAAGAAGATGTGCAGTAGTTTATCTGCTCTAATTCAACGTTTTAACTGGTTTTATCTTAAATAGATTTACATACTACGAGTGTACATGATAAATAACAAGCACTCCGCATTGGATTGGTAACAATCTATCGCACCACCCTCTTGTGTAAACAAGGGATATAAGTGATCAATTACATCCGTGATATTAAACACATGAGGGAGTAAGGATGCATTTAGTTCGAGAGTGAAATTAATCAGATATCATTTCAAGTCATATGACGGTATGACTTAACCTTACACATTAACTTTCATAAAAAAAAAAAAGCTTTTATAAAAAAAGCTGACGGTGTTTTCAATACAAAAATTGTTTAAACAGGTAAACACTGTAGTAATTAGTGCATACATCATTAGTTAAGTATTTATTTGCACATAAATCAATGTAAGTATGGTTTGTTAGGTTTTATACAGAAATGTAATGTAGCATAAATATGTTTATTTATAACCAAAATACTATTTTGGGTATTAGTTAAAAAATTTAATAGCTTAAGGAATAAAGATGTATGTATGTACCTGGATCTCTGTGCTGTGAGTAATTAATGAAATTAAATAAAAAAACACAAAAGATAGTGAGTACCCGTTACAGTTAAAATGTATAATGTCCGCGATGATATAAGTTTATAATCATGTAAAATAAAAATAATTAATAACTTAAATTTTTTTAGCAGTTTTGGGGGATGTTTTGTTAAATGGTGAACGACACATTTTTACCTCTATCGTGGTGCAAATTTAAAGAATTGATTGATATATTGCTATTGAATTCGGAAATTGAATAAGGAAATGAAAATTTTTGTGCATTACATCGTCAGTAGTGATAGAATAAATAAAATTTTGCTGTCGACCAAGAAAACTTGAATAGTCTAAGTACCTATTAATTTAATCCAACAGTTTAAGATATTAGTAACAGTCGGTGTAATTATTTACGTATTCGTACATAGAACCTATTATTTGTATCGCGTTATTCGTCGTGCAGATAGGTCGATGTATTCAACAGCTGCGTGAGGTGCAAAATTATAAACCTCGCCGTCACGCCGGATCTCATAAGATTTGCCAACACGGTAATGAATGTAACTAATAATAATTATGATATAATTGCTCAGTTCATATAGGCTGCAACTGTTGTGTTTGTTACTGTTTTATGTTGATTTTGCCAATCCCGTGAACTAAGGTTATTTTGCGTAATTCTTGGACAGAAAACATTTTTTTATAATACGAGGTTAAAATTCGATGTACGATATAAATATCGTGAGTACCCGTATCATTCTAAAATTATATTGTATTCACTAATATAATATAATATAAAATAATGTATATTAAAAATATCATAACGAGAGGGTGCGAATTTTATGAGTTATGTATGTGCAAAAGGTAATCTCTGGAACCACGGCATCTATTTGAAAAAAATACTATTTGATAGATACATTATTCCGAATGGACTTACACTGTATAACATATGTAAAACAGCAGATATAAAAATGCTACAAGCGTGATGATATTATTCACTTTATTTCGTAGTATTCAAAGATTAGCATGCATCATATGTACGTAATATCTATGATAGATTCAGATAAGATTATTTAACCTGAACGAAGTCGGGGCGGGCCACTAGTAACAAGGAGAAAAGATAACAAAACGTGTTAATCAAGTTTTATGAATTTTATCTGTTAACACTATTTATCTACTTGAATTATGTCCGGCGTTAATATATACCACTATACCAATATAAGTAAAGACCGCATGAACCAAGACGTTCTGAAATTACACTATAACTAAAAGCTGCACCAAAGCAATAACTATACATATACGCACGCACACACATACTCACACACACTTTATGTAAATTTGGGTAACTTTTAGTTTTTATATATATATATATATTTGGTTGTTTTACTTATAAGGAGTGAGTGGTATTAATCTAGTTACCCACAACACAGAGAATCCTAGTGTGGGAGCTAGAAACCAAAAATTTTGTTAAAAAAGAAAAACAATAAATAATTTTTCATTTTAATTTTTTTTTTCATATAGGGAGAGATTATCAATTACATCATTCATTTGTCCATCCGTCAATCGCAGCCGCTCTTAAGTAATAAGTAAGTTGTTCGTCAAAATAAAACCACGTTAACCACATTTAAAGCTCGTGTTAACAAAGATGTTAGAGAATGAAAGTAATAAAATTTTAGTGTTGCCTACCTTTAAACAAGTTTAAGTTCTCACGGCTGTATAGTACGCAATTAAACAATTTTATTATATCATCTCAAGTTGACCGAAACATCACAACTCGTTCAGAACACTTCCTACAACTCCCACGAAGAATTTAATTGCTCAGACAGAGTGATAAAAAAGAAAGTGCATGTTTCTTTAAAATACTTTGTCACATCGGTTTTTAGGGAAAATAATTTTAAGACTATTAGTTTGTATAAAATTTATTCTCAATAATCATTTTCATATTCATTGTATGCCTAACTTATCTGCTTTATCCGAAATACAATAAAAGTTCGTATATTAATATCTAAAATGTCAATAAGGTAATGATTTTTTATTTAAAGTTTTATTATTGATTTTAATAAGCAGTAATAGATCTGATACGAATACTTATTATATAATTATATTAGTAATTAATAATGAAACTATTCATCTACATCTGTTATAAACTTTAACTCTCAAGAATTGTAACATAATGTAACTTACTGATTGATTATGATTATCATGTGAATAGTTGCTTCATGAGTATACAGGCTATATGATCTCCGGATCGACATTACCCATGAAAATCTTATACACGAGGACGTATTGCCAACCGTCCAGCGATGAAACAGTTTATTAACTGACATCACAACTTTGCAACCGAAACACGTAAACACAATTTATGACTGAATTAAAAATAGGTCGGTTAACATTCTAAACTAGCGTAAATTGGTTGGTAATGAGTCTAAAAACAAGGGATCGAGTTTCTCTCGAGGGGCCAAAAGAAGGGATCTTGCGCCATTATTTTCTTCGTTTTTAGGAAAACAAAGGACAAGTTTGGGAGTTTCGGAGGTTGGATTAGACTCAAAGATAAAAGGATCCTCTTATACCCCAAATATTCAAAATATATAGAAACAAAATTGTTGTCTACAATATAATTATTCAACATAGTTTTATGATTCAATGTTTATTTGTAATGTAATATTCAATCAAGATATTACTTAGCATCACAGCGTTTTTAAATAACGATACATTTTATTTAGCACGGCAACACTGGCTGACTTCAATTGAAATGTCAACTGAGAGGTCAATTGACAATTTCCTTTGAGATTGGCATTGTCTAATTGCTCATTTTAGACGTTCTTTAGATGTACCATAGTTTGGAGATTTAAATGTGAACTTTCTGACTGGTGTCAAGTTTTAAATGAAATGGCTCGCAGTCTTTATTTTTATATCCGCTCGATTCGCGCTATTTTGGCGCTGATCATACGATCGTGATTGTGGCAGGAACAAAAAATAAGTAGTAACAAATATTATTCTTCGGAGGCCATGCTTTGTGGCGCTAAATCAAGTAGTTATATAGTAAAACAGACAATGAATATGGCCTGGCTCAAGGATATAATCCTAACGTATAGTCTATTGTAAAAAAATTATTATCAATGAAAGAATGCTGAGATAGATTTCTAAATTTGAATTTCTCATAAAAATACATGATTGTGACTTTAGATTTGACTAATTAATAAGATGAGCCTAAGTAATTCACATTCATTGATTATTTTCTAATTTATACTAGTGAATAAACATTATTATGTGCAGTACATGCAATATTATCTTATTTCATTGGCATGTTGAAATATATCCGAGTCTCCAGTCCGATTTCTCGACTTCATAATCCGGTTAAGGCTAAACATCAAACTATTTGAATTTTTTTTTACTTAACAAGATAATTATATTTGGATTATTTAGTTAGCCGCAGCTAATAGTTTGTGGTTATTCATACTGAACAAAATGTATGGTAGAACTTTAACTAGATATTTACAGATAAAAGTCTTGAAGTTACATATTTTAATGTTCCTTAACCAATTTTTTTTAATTTGGTTAAAAAACGTTTTTCAGGCGATTTGTAGGGGAAAGTTAGACCATCCAGCCGGCAATAAACTGTGCTTTGACGTATAAAACAATACATTAATGTTAATTACCATCCCGCATTTTCTGGAATCTAGAAATAGACGATTGAGTATAATTTTAGACACAAGGTACATATTCTGTTTTAACAGGCATTATTTTTCCTTTAAGCTCCTCGATTGCACATAATTATGCTGAAAATATAAATGTTTCATAATATTCCACACGACGGACCCGCCACCATTATAATTTCCGACCGTAAAATGGTTTAAATCGTAAACATCACTCAGGTACCACGCTAGCAAACTTGCTAATAAAAAAAGTTAAATTGACAGCTCGGTACCGACGTAATATATTAATGAAAAGATGGGATGAAAAAAGATATGAGAATTCGAATTTTACAAGGCGGCGCGTTCAAGCAACCGTGCCAGAGTTTATTTTGTTTGAGTGTTCGAAAAGAAAACAAAAGTGACGTGTTTTTTCTTCTTTTTGCCTCTGACCTCGGTTCTTATTGACAATGGCTGCCAGAATGAAATATGGTGTGCCGCTAACGAAAAAGAGATTAGGTGGTCGATATTATTCCTCATCTATTGTTGGCCATCTCCGAGGCGGTACTGTTTACCGATCCAAACGGCTCACGTGTTTTTAAATCACCATGTTATACCATGACGAAGGATCTATGTTTTCTTAGGATATCTCAAAGCCTGATAAAGAAAGACAGCAACAAATATCTTTGTTTGTTATTCAAAATTCTGATACATCTGAACTCGATGTTACTGAAGTTAGTTGGACTATTCCTAAAATCGACGTATATTTCGAATGATAATAATTTCTAGTAAAAGCAGCACATTTAGCGTTAATTTTGTACAAAATTTTAATGGTCACTTTATTTATTGATTTATTAAATCTAAGTTGTTAACTAATTAAATTATTTTCCGAAATAATTTCACGAAACTGATTGAAAATGACTTCACGGAACAATTCACTTTAAATAAGTGCAGGACCGCGCATTGAAAGCTCATTTGAGAAGTAACTCAATAAACTACAGTTAATACTTTAATACAAAGTATAAGTGTAAATAAGAATATAACATTCTAAGACCAAAAATATTAAAATACCAAATTTTTTGACAAAAGTTTAAATGCACTTTGTCTAACCGGTTGGAGTGGGATACATAGATCGCTACAGGGTGGACGCAGACTGTATCGGAGCGGCGCGTGTCGTGAACGCCAGGCACTTAAGGATATGATACGTTATTTAAGTCGGCTGTTTGCGCCAAAGAGAAAAGACAAAGAGACAAGGGCTACCCTCCAAAGATGCACGGGGACTGCGCTGGTTATGTGGGACTTTCGATAAATCTAGGGCCTACCCGCTAAACACCACCCGAGGTTAGTTTTGGCTATACGGCTTCTAAACCTTCATCGGACGCGACCCCCTTAGGGAAGAGGGGCGCTAAGTCGGCTTAAGTTTCTGATGCTTATGTAAGTTACATATCTGATAGTTCCGAATGTTTCAAATAAAACGGGTACTTACAATTTTTGTTTTTTTATTTACCGAAATTTTCACTGCTACCTTCCGGTCTCGCAGTGATCATGACTCGTATAATTGGGTCGAAATATCAGTTACAGTAAGAGTAAAAGCATTAGTTTCGACTATGTTTAGTCTGTATGAGTAACGTAATTAAAAAATGTCGTTTTGCCTTTAACCCCATTTGAAATTAGTCGAAAGTTTCGAATGTTTTTTTTTATTTCGGATATGTAACAGTTTCGGTTACGATTAAGTAGCTCGATTACATCCCTAGTTGAGCTCAGACACAATAGGCAATCGCGCCGAGCCGAGCCGTCGCGCGTCCGAGCCTTCCGAGAACCGGTCGCGAGCAGCGCTCCGCCGAAATTCGCGTCGACCGCCGACTGCCGACCACCGACTACCGACCACCCAATGTTCTCGCCGCGCCACCGACGGCATCGACCCGCCCGATACTTATCACGCCTGTATTTATGACTAGAAACGCCATTACCGATACCTACCCCGGGCGAGGGAATCGCGATGCAAGACCACCCGTTGTAGGCGATGTTGATAGAATTTATTATGCAGCGGATTCTACATCTCTTCTATATAGGAAGAAATAATTCTATAACACTAGTACAACTTCGCTTATTAAGTGCGTGTTACTATTACGATTCAGGACAGGATGTTATGAGAGTCACAATTTACTTTAAAAGCGATGTGTGAGCAGGATAGAAGATTGCACCGCTAGTCGGTGCAACGATCCCGCCTACATAACGCTCTGCTTTATGGTTTAGTGTTGTCGTGCTTACCATAGAATCGATCACTTAAACTTAAAAAAAATATGGAATAAATTAATCACCTCATACAACAATTAACATAAAATTCATGATATTAAAAATTTATTACCTTCTTTGTTTCTGTCCAATGGCGCACTACGTGACATCAATAAATCTAAATGTGTGTGATAGATACCAACTGATTGCCAACGAACTAGTTTATTGAAATCACCCTGTCGCAGCCACGTCTAACTAAGATGACGCATATACCGAAATATTCATCTATTAGACGTTGAATAATCTCGTATAGATGTGAACACTGCGTACTTATGCTTAGGTAATGTCCTAAAATAAAATATATTTCAATCGGTTGATGAAGTAATCGTTATAAGAGTATTACAAAAAAAATGTACATCATTGCAATTGTTGAATCTCAAGTATTAAAATTGCTGGGAATGGCACAATGATACTGTTATTATTCAAATTGTTTTAAATATATTAAGTGGGGAAACTAATAATAGTGCTAAATTTGAATATAATAAACGCTTACCATTGTAAAGGAATCATAGCGGCATCGAGCGATCGAGTGATTTGGACGTCAATATACACAGAATTTAGTCCATCATTAGTAGATAAACAGAATGTAGGAGACAACGGGAATAGAAGATAGTAGATATATCTCAATTTTAACAGACACGAATGACGTTGTAGTATTTGCATACTGTCGATAAATTGTTAAGAAATATGAGTAGATCAATCCTGCTGGTCGGTTCATTGAGAAAACCTGTGTCTGCGCGAGTCCGCCTGTGTCCGCCGCGGGCGACCACGACCTCACGATTGTGTGCGTCTGTGTGTAATCATTTGTTAGTTGTAAGCTCTCGTAAGTTAGGATCTCGCCTTCTCGCCGCGGCACTCGATTCGTTCTCCGGCGCGTTTCGTTAGCTTTTGTAACAGTTGTTATTGTAGATATGTTTATTGTTTTTATTTATTTTTATCAGACTTCAAATTCAAACCTCGTTTACTCGTCCATTCGTGTATATGTAATTCATATTAAGGTTTGGTTTTCCTTTAGGTGTAGGTATACATATAATACGTAATTTTATTATAATAAACGGTCACCTTGCATCGATAACAGAGAGAAAGTATGAGTTTTCCTGATACTGATCGGTAGAAAGTAAAAGTAATTTCTATGTTGCGTGTATTTAAAAAACGTTTACCTAATTTGCGTAATATCATCTATTATAGATTCGTGGTTGGAAACATTTCTCATGTATTCCGTGTGTCGAATTTTTAATACACTTACGTAAATAAAGACCAAAGCCAAACGCCGTCGAATGGTTACGAACAACCGTCTGGGAATACAACAGAATACACTGTGACGCTATTATCATTACGTTTTGAACAGTAAAGATAACAAATTTACATTTTATTATCAAGTAAATAGACGTCAGCTACATACTAAAAGGTTTAATTAGTTGTTCAAATATAACATCGACATTGATATTTTACTTTGTACTCACATGTGTGATGACGTTTCAAAGGCAGCTCTGACACCGCTCTTAAACTTTTTTTTGTCAAATAGCCACATCCAAAGGCAGCATGAGAAGATTAGTTAAACACTTAGAAATCAACGAGTGATATAGTGATGTGGGAAGGGTGCGACGAAACGACCTACTTCGGAGTGATACGAGAGGACGGCGACCACGACGATGTTATTACTTATTCCAGTTTCCCTTGCGCATGCGCTGGCGCAACTTCGTCGTAAATCGGCCATTTTAGTAAGAACTCCGCAATAAAGTCGGTACACTATTCGATTTTATAGAACTAAACGAAGTTCGAATACGTCAAAATATATGGTAATGTTTAGTAGACACTTATATTTTATTCCACACTAGTCGAAGTTCTCAAGTTTTGTCATCGCTATTTAGATGTAACCGTATCTAGATCCGTAGGTGTCGGAAGCATCTATGACTACTTTTAGTTAATGGGCCTGTATCAGGCAGAATAATATAGTCTAAGTGACGTCTACCTAGACGCTAGTTCAATTGTCGCTTTAATGGTTGGTAAGTTTTTCTTATCTTATACTATATAATAAATATATATCAGTAATATATGCAAAGGTATCAAATCAAATTATTAGAGATATTAGTATTCGTAAAGGGAACTGGACGATCTAACCATAAACATCTGGGTCATACAATGTTTTTGTTTTGTCAATGTCTTTGTTTAGAATTTATTTTGTATACTTACTTTTATTATAAAGTTTGATCATGGTGCGCGGGGGTCTACGTGTACTGGCCGTAGATAACACCGTTTGTTTAGCTGCGCAAATACAGGCGGTTTGGTAGCATCACACGCGCTCTACCAAGAAATTTTCATTTACTTACCGACACTTGAACATTATACGTATTTGTTATTCGTATTAAGATAACGGTACTTCTAAGAAGGATGGATTAAATAAATTTTTTGTTACAGTCAATGAAATGAGGGAACTTATTTCCAAAATAATGACATAGTAGATAGATATACAGCTTTTAATAGACGCATTTAATTTGGTGAGAAATAATAATATTGATATGTAAATTTTTTCCACTTTGTTGATAACAGGTAGGTACTATTGATACAGGAATAAATTATTCTACTGAAGGATGTTAACTTGAAAGGAAAAACGTTTGACGAATATTTCTTTCTGTATTGATATGTTGTCCAGTAACATTTCGTCTCAAACATTGTTATGTTTGAAGTTAAATCAATAAAATAAGTAGTTAAACTTCTGTAAAATTTTAAATTTAAACATTTCTTAGTTTATAAAAGATATATGTTTTGGAAATTATGTACCTATATAACGTTTGTTGGCATTTAAACGTAACTCCGATTTCTAAATTCTGAGATTTAGAAATCGGCAAATAGCTTTCAATTGTACTTGAAGATGACAATTTAATTTATTGGAATTGCTGTGATGTCGTCTGTCGTACTGCTATTACTCAGGGTTTTAAGAGTTTTAGACACTATCCGTAGATTCCCTTTTAAATCCTTGTTTACTTATAGAGCTTTTTACATACATATAGTCAGAGTATTGATGATTATTACGGGATATTAACGAATTAATTATTTTATTTTTATTATTAAAAATATTGTAGATTATATTGAGCTGAATCCTCTAATTCTGGTTCTTTACATTAATGTCTTCAATGTCTTGAGGTTTCCTTAGCCTCTGCGGTGCCTGATTTTGAATCTATTATGTAATAAATCCACTGTAATTCTTACAAGTATGTCCTAAAGACGAAAGACTTAAGAAAAATCAATTGTATAGTTACTACAGCTTGTGCTTTTATTGCATCGTCAACGCTTCTTTGCCAAAACAGCACTAAAAATACGCCATAACTGTTAGGAATTACTAATGTTTCATATTGGTCTTATAGGACGTTAATTGATTCATTTGCTAAAAAATCGATCAGTCAGAATGAGATGTTCGAGTGCCTCATCGGAATACATTTATTCCATGAATATAAAGTTGTATAAATTTGGAAAAAATTGGCAATCAGTATGATTATAGTCTGGAGAGTATGCTGGGTAACGGAGAGCATCAAAGGTTGATGGTAACTCTAAAGTTGGTTGCGAAAGTTCCGCTTCCATTATCGCTTTCAATTCTTCTTTACCAACTAAGTTTTTAACTATCTACGAGGCAATTTTTTTATAACATATTTTCCAAAACAGAAACGTTGGAACCAGAAATACACCGGAATTACGTTAGCGTAAGCCTATCGAAACACTCATGCATTCTGTCTATGGCTTTGGTGCCTCTGTTAAATTCCAATTCCATATTGTTACGTGTTAGGATCCGTAGGCTCGAAAAAATGCCACAATAGTTCCGCAGAGACTTTATTTTACTTCACACACACAGTTACACTCGTAGATCGCAGGTATTCGCTTCGTAGGGAGAGAACTCTTCACTTCGTATCCGGAGACCGAATGCCTTGTGGCCGACCCTGCCCGCTATTTATATCGATTTCCGGGCTTCCAGATCCTTCCACGCCCTTTGTTGAAGTAAACAACTACAACAGGAATTCCCGGAAATTGACATAACAATAGCGGGTCAGGTAAACAAGGCCATTTCGGTCCTATTCTATGCTAATCTCGCCCCTTTTGCCTGAGCCATACGGGCCAGATTGGCCTGGATTGACCCAGGTAGTTTTTATTACTACCTGGGTTTCTCTTTTATTGCCTCTATTATTTGCCTCTATTGTTTGCCTGTATTGTTTGCCTGTATTGTTTGCCACTATTATTTGCCTCACCGCAACGGTCGGCCACCCTTCTAGAGACTTCGTAAGCCTGCCGACTTCGAGAAGCTTCGTAACAATATTAATAGAATATTTACAAAGCTGTAAAACAAAAATCAAATGTCGCAAAAACAAATTAATACCTAACCAAATTGAAAACAGAAACTCTACAGCAGTAATTTGTAATAAATTTGAATTTATACTTTTGAACAATCGCCAGATACATGAGTTCAAAGTTGCGAATTGTGTATTGCAAATCGACAATATATATATAATTTATAATTTAATTTAATTAATACATAATTTAAGACAGACTTACAAAGTTTCTGAACGAAAGACAAAAACTAGCACGTTACCGCACAAACGTAACACGAATAATCACTCATATTAAATTGATCATATTGACAACTAAAGGACAAGATTGATAATGCGTAGGCTCCCTTATCTTAAAACGATGTTTACTATGAACGTGCCGGCACGCTGTGTCAACGCCCTTACCTCCACATAATGCATTTACAATCTTACCTACAGCAGACCAGCAGAGGTACCTGTTATGAAAACGATGACAATAAGATGTTGTACGTGCGTAATTGTTGTCAACTTTAAAGTGAAGGTGACTTAAGGTGTAATGTAAGATGTCATCTATATATTTAGTAAAATATACAATGTATCGAATTCATGTTATGTATCGAAATCTGGTGAGAAGATATCGGAACAATAACATCGGCGCTGATGCGGGATCGTAATGTAAATATGTGAATCTGTGCAGAAAATATGAGGCGATTAAATTAACCATTACATATAATATTTATTTATACTAATAAATAAAATTGGAGTGTCTGTTTGTAATATTAAAATTATAAATTATTTTAATGTAATATATGAAATAGTGTTACATCAATGCGTAGTAATAAAATAAGTTAGGCTGTTAGATTTTATGTATATGGTGTGTAATATTAAATTAAAACGCTATCTTCATTTTAAGATCCTGCTTCCAATAAATAAATTGTAATTTTAAATTTGATCTTTTGACATCCACCTTTTTATAGTGTACGAAAACATTGTATTTAACGGGTGCCAGGACAAATCTAGATTCTTCTATAAGATATAAATATTGGGGGGCAATGTTGGTTTTCATCTACAGTATTTTTTTCACTTATATGAAATATTATATGAAATTTACCAACTTCAATCCTCGTGGACTTGAATTTGTAAATGAAATAATATAGGTATTTTATTTTTATCTATAGGATATTTAATTTAGTAATTACTTCTGTTAATGGTTTTGATTTATGAATCAGTACCGCAACTCCAGGATAAAAATAATGTTTTGACGTACGAACTGTCACGTCATTAGTGACCATTCAATGAATATGCAATTTATAACACCCTGTACCCACAGATGCTTTTGTTGCTTATAATAATCCATTTGGGTTATTTTTTATACGTAATTTCATCCACTTTATTCCTCTTTATTATTAAAAAAAAAATAGAAAATTATATTTTTTTCAGTCTACAAGTACGAAATTAGTTATTAAAATTTACTTTTAAACATCACAATCTACTTTTAATATAACTGTGGTTTTATTGACTAGACTTATTCTAGCTGTAACTATATCGAAATTGATTAAATCGAGTAAATTAAATTATTCTTAGACTTCTTTGGAAAAGGATTTTAATAGTCCAGTAATATCAAGCTGTTTCTCTGCTGTGGTATCGTGGGAAAATGCCGGGGGCGTTTGTTTCAATGTATGTGTCAGAGTTGTGTCCTAGGTTAGAAATATCTTATGAAAACTTCTTTCTTAATATGAAGTTCAATCGATTATTTAATGTATAATTTAATTGCTTCTTGCTTCTGTTATAAAGAATACTGAAGCAAACAAGCAATAATAAAGAGGATATGTGTGTGGATGTGTGGTGGATTAAAGGTTTTATTATTTGAGGAATTTATTAATATGAACAGACTATTTAACCGACCTCGATTTTCTTTGGAAAATGTATATTCTTACGTTTACAAATACCACATATCCCAGAAACTTGTTCCTTTTTTTTGGGCATTTAGTTAATTTATTGTTTGCCCTTTTCCATTATTCTAGGGTAAAATATTAATGGTTCAATGTATTACAAACATTTATATTTTGTAATAGCTATCGAAGAATTAGATAAATATGTAGGTACATACAGTTTTCTTCAGATTATTAA
Organism: Megathymus violae; assembly: GCA_003671415.1. Lineage (NCBI taxonomy): Eukaryota > Metazoa > Arthropoda > Insecta > Lepidoptera > Hesperiidae > Megathymus > Megathymus violae. Next base: position 2,993,297 of record PDGT01000036.1, read on the forward strand.
ATAGAACAATAAGTGGTGTTATTACGGAGGAAACATTATAAATGCATTTTATACGTACAAATTTTTGTCTAGAAGTGCCCTTTGTAAGCCGAGGTGAGCCAACTATTCTATCTTTTACTAACAAACTATATATACGCTATTTAGTAATAAACCACACTGTTGTTGATTTGCACCAGCCAGTGAAAGGCACGACCGCAAACGTGCGACAGCTTTGATCACTTATATATTTTGATTTGCAATATTCGGGTATTGTATATAATAGTACAATCCTAAGTCAGTATCTCTGGTTGTCTTTTCTACGTTTAATTGTTGTAAACTACCCTATGAATTTTGATGCGTCAGTTAAAGATTTCATTTTGAAAAATTCATGTATGCATTAGGTATATCATATTAAAAGATAGTGTAGAAATCTTTTTCTTAAGTGAACCTGGCACGTAACTGTTCGAATTAAGTTATAATTGTTTTTTTTTTTATTTCAAGTCGCTTTTACAGCAAAACTATTTCATCGCTTTAGCAAGTCCCCACCATGAGCAGTTCCTGAAGAAGCGGCAAGATAATTTTCATGGATCATATTTTCTACACACAGAGACTGAAAATACTTACTAGGTGCTTATATTACATTTGAAACTCATTTTTAAATACTATTGTATTTGACATAATCATCAACCTTATAGTATGTAGCCTTTCGTCATAACAATGCTTATTTCGTGAGCTTCAATAAAGATAAAGTTAGATGAAGTTAAGAAGCAAATTATATTTTCCTATCGATAAAACTTATAATATACGATTGGATCATTTCTTAGTAGAAATCTTATATTACTAACCTGTTATGATTTTGACTGTTGAGGATAAAATTTTGGGCAATTTTTTTTCCAACGTAAACTCACATGCAATTTACATTCCACTGGCATAAAAAGTTTAGCAGCGTATGAGTAAGAAGAAAAACGCGTGGATGTCATCAATCAACCTGCATTTGGTGAAGCTCTCGAATTGGGAGTTCTTTAAAAATATAGTAGCATCTGTGGAATTTTTATTTGAACACTAGCAAACTGCTTCGCTTCAGCAAAACTACGTGTTATGCTTAGAAATAGCATCTGCATTGTTTCAGGATTGGGTTTTTCTCGTTCTATGAATAAGAAATAAATTTATAACTTTTTTTTATGTTAATAGCCGACAAACGAGCAGACGAGCCACCTGACGGTAAGTGGTCACCGTCGCCCATGGACATCAGCAAGATCAAAGGTATCACTGATACCTTTGTATTGTAATATGCAAAAGGGGTAAAAAAATCTCTTCACATATTAACATATAGATCGTTTCTGTGTCATGATGTGATGTAATTCTGGTTCTTATGTGCAATAGAGATAATTGGAAGTTATCCGATATGTCATATATCTTAAAATCACAGCCGTTTAAAATGTTGAAATATGAATCATGTTATTCAAGGAAGCCTATTTTCCCTCAGAAGTCAGGTGACGTGACATTTGTTGTACGATAAGTTACCTAGTAGCACGGTATTTATTGAACGTCAGAAAGTAACGCGTGACTCATGAAGGCGATGTGCAATTAAAAAATAATCGTGTGACGTGGTACTAACAGTATGACTGGAATATTTTTTATGACAACAATCAACGGATGAATAGATGGGTTGCTCAAAGTCATCGGTGCCCAGGATGGAAACCACGTATTCAAATGAAAATAAGATATTTCACGTTGATTTCAGGGGGTACTTCGAGGCCAGGTTTGTATCTGTTTTACATAATATATCCTTGGGATTAAACCGGTGGATAGGTACAGAGAACAGCGAAATCCAACACGAGGTCTTGGCGTCATAGCTTCGTCGGTTGGTCAGCAGGCTGCTCTACGACCAATGTATTAATAATACGTTAATTTGGAAACAAAGTTGAATGGCGCTCTTGTCACCTTAAATTATTTATTTTGTTTTACACACGTGTAGTCCACAATATTGTGCAATAGAGAATTGCAAACCACACAACTTAGGATGACTTGTTTATAAATTAGTGCCGTTGTTTTAAGTAACACCAAGCTTAACCAGTCATTATATTAGTAGGTATGCTATGATATAGCATATATGTTGCTGAAACTAGTTCACTATCTTCATGTGGAGTATTTCGTCTCAACTCATACTAAGTACATATAATCCATTAATCAATCGATCAACCTATCGAAATTTAATTGAAAGATATATAAATCATATGATTGAGGATTAAATATTATATAGGTAAGGTCATTTAAATATTATATGCACTTTAGGTATGTTATCGATATGAAATTTACGGATCTGGATATGGATAGGGGCATATAAATAATATTTCACTTTATTTTATTACTATGGAACTATCCCATTGTTTCGGATAATTTCAGTTACCGATGTTTTAGTACTTGTTAAAAGTTTATAATATATTTACAAGGTTAACAGTTTGAGTTTATTTCTAAGTATTATTTGGTATTACAATCACCAAAAAGAAACAATAGCCTTATAATATAAATAATAAAAGCTGTTTTAAAATTAGTGGGACGCGGCTAGTGTATAGGCTCGGCCGGCGAAAACCTGGCATAACGTGTTTCATTTAGACTCTGCTCGTATCCAACACCATTTGAAATTTATCGGATTCGGTTACGGTTTATGGATATATTTTTATTTCGGATATCAGAGAGTTTCGGTTATGGTTACGGAGCTTCTCAACATCCCCGATGCGCATGTACATTATGTTATGTACTTGAGGGTTGATATTGCGTGTGGACCCAACTGTAAGGGTCATTTAGACAGTTAGTTCAGTAGTTACATACAAGTAGTGCAAACGGGAGCGTGTTGTTATAAATAAAATGATAATAAAATATTTAAAACAAGGTGTTCTTGCGTAATGGCATTTGATGCGCGGAAGCGATGGTCGGTCTTGATCTTTGCCCTTTCGAATAGCAGCTACGAGTATGTCACTCTGAAGAATTTAACATACAATGTGTGTCTAATAACAGAAGGTAAAAAGAGGGGGAGGGGGGGCGGTTAATTGTAAAATATCCGTAATATCTTTTAAAGGATAATGTCATAAAAAAATTACACTTAATAATTATGATCATAACAAATGATCCGTTAATTAGGTTAAATGATGCATTGAACTATTTTTTTGTAAATTATATACTTTACTGAAGTACCGAATTATAATTTGTTTGCTTTTATTTAAACCATATGTATAGTTGTATCAAATAAATTTTATTTCAGTCCAGTAAATTCTTAGGAAGTTATGTAATAGACGAACATGCAGCCAGACACGCGTTGTATCCTATAATTAATTGTTTACTCAATATAAAAATACGAGAAACCGAATCAAATGTAAGTGACAAATTTGCAGACAATACTATGTCAGTAGCGCACCTGCTTTCTTAGTGACTACATTTTCTCTGAAAATCTAGTTCAAGCAATTTACACGGATACTCGCGGTACATTACTAAAACATTTCTACTCATTGGGTCCATTCCAGAACAAAATGTGTACAAAATAACAACATCGTGGTAAAGCTGCGGCGCAACCGCCGCCATGCGTAGAGTTTTAGGAAATATTCGATTATTGTTTTTAATAATACGGTATAATATAATAATCTATACCCACTAATTTGTGTGCATAACAGATGACCTCCGGAATCACGGCACCTGTTTGAAATATGCTTTTATCATTTGAAAGGTACACTATACTGAATAATGATAGACTATTTATCATTCGAGGCGAACTGCTAGTAATACATAAATGGTTACATTGTATAGCCGTTTGTTATTTACCAGTATATAAATAATAAATATCTACGTTGAAATTTGAGAAGTAGGCAATGTTTATATAACCGCAACTCAGCTAAATGCCAATGTTAAATAGCAATCAATTTATATCACATACGCTACGGTACGTGTGATGTCACACACAAATTCGTCGGTGACGCGTGACGGCGGCTGTTTAAGGCGAATACGTTTGGCGTTTTACTAACTCCCAGATGAACTCGTACTCGTAGGTCGGACAAGGTTATTTATTTTTGTATCGATTTTAAATTTATTTTCTGTTAATAAAATAATAAGATTTCTAGTTACTTTTTTTAAAAATAATGGTTATCTTTGTTGGTTATTTAAATTGTCGCTAGAAAATTACGACGCGATTGTACGGACAGAAGGTAAAAAATATTGAGGCATAACCACGTCCAGGTATGTACACTAAACTCAAAAATATAGTGATACAAGTAAAAGAAGGTACAGTTATTGTTCACTTCGTTTAAGACGGCTTTGTTGGTGATACAAAATGTCTTTAAATATTATGTATCTAAATCACGGCTGATAATGCATATCTGAGTAAGATAACTCGATATAATTTACAATTGACGTTCGCAGTCATTATTTTTAAACAGGGATGTTATGGAGCTCCGTAACCGTAACCGAAACTACCGGTAACCGAAGCGAAAATCGGTATCGTAACCGAATCCGATAAAAACGTTTCGGATAATTTCGGATAGGGGCAGTTTAAATAAAACACGCTAAAACAGGTTTACGTCGGCCGAGTCGAGTCGTTCTCATTTTAGAGTGTTTTTATTATTTAATTTTTTAAGTTATTGTCTTTTTATGTGATTATAATACTACAGCTACGCTACTATATAAATCTGCAGTGTCTGTCTGTTTGTACATTCCATTTTATATTTAAAATTTGATGATAAATTTCATTTTATGACCCACTGATCATCAGTTTGACTATGTTGAAATTTTTTATTTGTTTCTGTCTGTATGTCCTGCTGTAACTCAATAACGGCTTGACCGACTTTACTAGAAATTGGTATATAGTGAGAATACGTGATTGCGCAGATTACTGAGACAATTATGAATAATCATGTATATGTAATTAATTTTTCAATCCGGACGAAGTCAGAGGGTTTTTTTCAAGTCCTAAGCCATCTAATATCAGTAACCGAAATTATCCGAAACAATCGGATAATCTGAAATAATTTCATATCCGTAGACGTAACCGAAACCGGTGTCATATTCATATATCCGTATCCATATTCAGATCTGAAATTTCATATTCATAACATCCCTATTTTTAAGCATATAATTGCTAAATTTGTGATTCGCCATGTTGAAAGGCCGGGACAATAATCATGATTGTGAATCACTACACTATAATAAATAAATATACAATCATTAGTGTTTGTCCCGAATACCGTGGCAATGTATCTATTGATTAGTATACACTGACTTGGCTCAGTTCCATAACACATTGAAAATGACCGTGAAATATTTCAAGTGAAATTTTTAATATATTTTTTAATCTTAAAGCTCTTATTGATTTATTAAGGCAGACATTTTTACGAAACCGAATGGTATGGTTGCAAATGGGCATTTAAAGGTTACCAATAAACATTTTGTCTCCGAGCGTAACTGACACGAGTCTGTCAGTTGAATAAAAACTGTAAAAAGCCATTTATATTTGTACATAATCATGTTAGGACAGTATTTGATATCAGATTGCACGGTGACTGATCGATGATGCAAAATCAAGATGTTCATGAACGCCATCTTGATAATGTAGGTTACAGGTGTTATAACTACATTGTTGACAAAAGCGAATACGTATTAGGTGCTATGTGGTTTCAACTGATTAACAATACGAGTAGTATATAGTGAGAAGTTTGCGTTAAAAATAAATTTTACCAATATATATATATTTCTGGTTTATAATGTCATATTAATGTTCATTCCATACAGAGAATCTTAGTGCATGTGTGAACTTTTTAGTATTTTTCTTTTTTACATTCATTTTTAAATGAAAACTTTTTAGTCTTAAAACTGGCACCCCGATATTTAATTATGTGGTGTACGATCCGCCATTTTTTGGTGATGCGAATTGTTTGAATCTAAAAGCGAGAACAGTCCAGGTAATGTTACCGCCAGATTGTTAGCGGTTCACCACAACACCCTGCCCTGTCATCTTAAAATGTAACTCTTGCGAGTCTTGCGCCTCTACTGTTCCTGTTTGTTCCCTGTGCTCTTTACATCACTATAAAATTTTATTACCCTCACCCACGGTTATTAAATTAAATTCTGGGAACCCGATACCTCAGTAACATCTCATAATTTAAAGTTTATTAAGCGCCTTCGTCATGTTCAATTTACCTGCGCGCAGTAAAGATACCACGATATATATTTTGTATTACATCCCACAGTATTACCAGACTGAATTATGTTCAATTCTTTAAACAAAAAGTGTATATTATTGTAAATTTATAACTACTTTAGTTTTTAGACGATTTTAATCTTAATGCTGATGCGTAGTGTTGCGTTGGATTCAACTTCAGTTACAGGGTATGAGATCACTAAGTTAAGGCCTAATCATCCTTAATTCGAGATATAACATTATACATATTATTATGTTCTTATTGGACAATATATAAGACGGAAATTTTGATATTTATTATCGTTGATAATAATAATGGGAGCGTAAGCAATATACAATATATTAAGTCTCAACTAATAATAGTCGGTGTAGCCTTTGGTGTAACTGAAGTCCACGGGCAACGGTGACCACTTATCATCAGGTGGCTCGTCTGCTCGTTTGTTGACTAGTTGCATACAAAAACCTGCACTACTGCTGAAAAACGGATGAAAGGTCCCTTCCACTAGTTGGCTCGCACCATCTAATTGAATCCATACATGATATCTACTATAAATTATGCATGTGTTTTTGAAATTTTACCTACAACCCTTTTGAAATAAACCCTAAAATATTTGACGTATTTAACGTACGTGTTTATCGCGTCCTCTTGGACAACGCGTTGATGGCGTACCTGGTCATCGTATCGCATATGAAGTGGCCCGCTTGGTTTTTTAACGTTCTATTAACATAAAAAAAAGAAACTTTCTAAAGTTAGCGATGATAATCTTGCGCAAACAAATCGTAGCCAGATATTCTATTCATAAATTTCAAATGCTTGATTCACAAATCAATCGTGTTCTCACATGATTCATTCCACTGAAATAAATTTTGAGTGTGTATAGAAATCGACAACACTTTCCACGGTTTAAACGGTGTCATTGTAATCGTGGAGTGGTATATAGTACATTTACATGACAATCATGTGCCGAGTACCGTTACAGAATTGTTGGTATTGTGCAAGTCACGTGCCGAATGAAGATTCGCCATGGGATCAACTAACGGCTTACTTATTTTTACTTAAGAGCAAACAAACCTGTCTACAAATCATATTTTTGTACGATAAATATTTTTTAAACTTATAATCCGTAAGTTATACTTATACAATTACTATATAAGATTATAAGTTAGGAAGAAATTCTCGTAATTCCATGGAAAATAGTGTACAGACACTACCAAGACAATGTTAAAACATAACGAACTCGGAGATTGTCGAGAACCATTTGTAAAGAAGATGAACTGAACAAATATACTAGTAACTTTTTTTATTCTTCATTTGATCAATTCGTGTCCATATTCTACTTCCATAACATTTTACCTATAGGCGTTAAGTATCATTAAAATCTTAACGTACAGTTTTGTTATTTTCCCAGTAAATGTTTCTATAATAATACCTAGTGATAATGTTTTATTACCACCTGCAGCCTGCGTTCGGCTGACATTTCCCAAACGATCGGCCACGCTGCCATTACCGCGATAATATCTCGCTCGCGGCAACCTACAAAACTCCTTTTAGTAGGAATGCTTGGTGATACGTGTTTAATTTTTGATTTTGCGAGCCTTAAACGTTGGTGGGTAAGAATATCATACGTTAAGATTACTTGAATTGGTATTAGTATTGGAAAAGGGGATTTTAGTTTGAAATAACTTCTAAGAGGATCTGAATATAGGCTGTATCTTACTTTATTACTATATCATATTGGCTCTAATTTCAGTTCAGGAGTCTTCCTATATTTACAAGAGGACTAAAGTTTATTCTACCGTAGAGGAGTAGTGACCAACTGTATATATGCTCTGGCTTTAACGATTGTTATAACTAAATATAAAGTATGCATGCGCTAATATAATATATTTTTACAAAGTACCTAAATATCATCTACTTATTTTTGATCCCAAAATTTAAGTTATATGTCGTGGGTTATTCTACGGACCTCATACGAGCGTAAGTTAAATTTACATTATTCAATACATCCGTTTAAAGTTGTTTGAGCCATGATTTTGTAGGTAGTAAGCACACGTACCTAGAACAGCGTCGTGAAATACTATTTAAGTCTCCCGAAAAAGTACCTCCAGGGTACGTAGAATTGCGTTAGTATTCGGAGTAAGTACTTAATTTTTTTTACTGCTACTTAGTGTCTTTCTCAGTTATAAAATATTTAAATTCCGAGGGTTTTTCTAAGGATGTCATTTTAACGTTATTTCATTTTAACATGCAGGTACTGCTAAGTGATAAACGCAAAATGTAGGTATCATGTAAACTCCATTAGAGCAGCGTGGTGGACTATTGGAAGATACCTGTATCCTGCACCTGAGTTTGTAATGGCTCGGCGTCATAAGGTGTTAAACGAGCTCACAGTTCACATGGTGTTCAAATTCTATCGCCATGGTCATTTATATTTCACTTGAAATAGAAACAAAGAGGACTGATATTCGGAGTAGATTTAACATCGTTGCAACCCTTACCTTACTTGTATCATTGCTGTTTCGTAGCCACAAGCGAGCTTTGTTGATTTAAGAACCTATGAAGTAGGACTCTTCGACTTGGAATTTTTTACACGGGACTTTCCAGTATTGAAACAAGCGATTAAGTTAAAATAATAAACTTAAGTTAGAAGTAAAATCCGTCTAGATAGAAATCCATTGTTGTTCTGTACTTCAAAACACTACTTCATCCTGTTTTTTTACCTCTACCTCTTTTTAGTTAATAACACATTCCAACAAAGGGTATATAAGTAAGTTCTTGTGGTAATGACTCATATGGATAATTGCTAGATCTTCTAGGCATTTGGTATATTAAGTTTTAATGTATTTTTAATTTACCTTTTGAATCACAGCTGTCCGTTAAAAGGTATTCAGTCATTAACTGCTATGATGTTGGGGCTAATTGATTTTTACATAGGCGAAGTGAGGTTTTTATTAACATCAAAAAACAAATAAGTGTAAAAGCCCATCTGGTGTTTGCGGTCATTGCAACATAATATACACACAACCTCAAACAGGGCTGTAGTCGTAAGGCGCAAAACATAATTATAGAAATTATACGCATTTTCGCCGCCTGCACTAAGTTAGTTTAGTGTATTTTAAAATGCCCCGTCGTAGGGCCCCGGAAGATGTTTCAAAATCTACAGAGACGCGTCAAAGTATATGTACACTATACTAAAAAGTAGAGTAAAACATATAAAATAAAGGTTTCGTCCGTCCAATCAAGTTAACAATGTTCGGTTTGGTGGTAACAAGAATTTACATTTGCGGTTTGCAACAAATATTAAAAACCTCAAGGCCGTAAGGTGTCAACAACAACTGTTTTTGTTGTCAAGGAATGACGTCTGATACATTTATTCCTGTAAAGGTTATGTATTTAAAATAAGTACATGTTAATCATTATTAACTTGTTTAAGAAAACTATTTGTACTTTTAATGTAAAATTCCTGACATTCTCATAAGATTTATAATTACATATCTGTTTTGAAATCGGCAACCCTATTATCGTAGTTATTGGTAAAGTAATACGCGTAAATTCTCGTGTCTCTATATAAATAGTTAGGTAAGTGGGTAGGTGGTTTCTTATCATCGATTGTCACTGAGTCATGAGTCACGGTCGCTGGAAAGTGCTGGGAATGCAATGCTGATCATTTCCGGCGGTCCGTTGAACGTCGGTCGATACTTGTTGCGTAATTGACGAATAAATTTTATATTCTTACATTTTATTAATTATTCTTTGATCCTGGGGTTCATTATCGAGGATTTTAGTTGTGTTTATTTGTTCTAAAGTTTACTTAATGCTTTGGTTTCTTTCATAATGAATGTATTCTTAATAACAATATATTAGATGATCAGACGAACTTCATGAAGTGAAGTTCGATCACTATTATATGAATTCGCTTTATTCGAAGATATAAATAAACAATGTAGTTTCTCTTATCTTACTGGCAACTTTCGCATTTTTAGAGGGTATATCTAAACTAAATTTTTTCCCCCTACCGTTTAGATTACCTTGTTCTGGTCAACAGCCGCAGTTCTCATTGTTTTAGAGATGGTTACAAATTTTTTGGGACCGGGATGGGAGGGTTATTAATTATATCTTTTAATTCATTCTCATATCCTTAATTTTTATAAGCGATAATGTTTGTACTCTATGAGCTGTACACAATGCCAATAAAACAACCAATTTTTTGGTTAATTTATCCAGGGACAAATTTTCATTCGGACTCCATGTGATGATATAATTTAGAACAATCTGTGGGTCCCAAGTAAATGTATACTTTGGTGCACTTGGTCTCAATCTGAATGCAACTTTTAGTAATCTTTTAATGTATTCTTCAGATCCAAGCTCGTTTCCTAGAAGTAAACTGAGGGCAGAACGGTGACTGTTTAGGGTTCCGTAGGCTGACCCTTGATTGAATTGATTCGTCAAAAAAGCCATCACTGAACTAATAGAACCAATATAGGGATTAATATGATTCATACTGCAATATTTCCACCATAATTTAAATGTTACGTCGTACTGTGCTAAAGTATTTTTGGACAGAGAAGCTAACATTATTTCTAAAGAGGCCCCCGGAGCTCCGCGTTTGGCGAATGCTTCCCGGAGAGCTTGGCCACGCCCAGGGTAAAATGTTGAAATTGGGGATTCCCATATATATCTGTAGTAAATAACTAACGTCTTTTGAGATTCCCACATCACGGACAGTAATATTCAAATTCATTGTACATCGGTGCAGCTATTATATCAAACTGTATGTTCGCTTGTCCACAGACTATAAATCATTGCGCTCAAATGATTATTGAGTTTACAGCATGTTGGGTAGACAGCCAGTTGTAGATTATATTATGATTAAATAACGGTTTAACGTTCATGTTTAATGTAGTTTGGTAGTATTGGGAATGTGAAAGGTACTCGCGGAAGGACATTAATTTAGATTGGTTGACGTTTCAGAGATGCTCTATGCAAGTCTACTTGTAAGTGTAATTGTAGAATAGTAAAATACTTATTATTTGGAAGGTTTACTTTATTTTACTTACTAAGGTGTATTTGATTGCTTTAGGTACCGACACTCATATTACAAACTGATTATTAGCATGAATGTAGGTAGTATTATGTTATTTTTTGTGCACGAAATAGCTTTTTATAAGTAACTTGGGTCACATATCGACTTCGTTCGGGTTCAACAATTAACTATTATACATATACAGATGCTATATCCATCCGGCCTAAGTTCATCCGAAGTAATGTGCCTGTCAAATGGTCAAAGAAATTTCAGTTAGGTGCCGTTTCCAGATTACCTTTCGTATATACTCAAACTCACATTATCGTTACTCTCTTTTTATAATATTAATATAGATTAATAAGCAAGCTGTTAATGAGCACGTGTTTCAGTAATATCCTTAACTACTTTATAGTATGGTAAACTAATCGCTTTGTCTTCCTGGAATGAGCTTATTTTATAGGACCCCTTAATCCTCTCTCCGAGTAATGTCGGGTGCCCTCAACCCCACATAGTATGATTTTTTTAAACATAGTTTGCTTTTATATCAAGATCAGTGTGTAGGCTCAAGTTTGAGAAATTCAAAATTCGTGTCTATTTACTATTTCAGTACAGCCAGCAGGCATGGAAATGTAAATACTCAGTTTAGTAGTATAAAAATTTACTTCATATAACATCTTTCAACATCAATGGAATTTATTTTTGTTTTATTATAATAACAGAATCATCAAAATTAAATTTCAATGCGAAGTTGTACAAGTTTTGTTTTCTATTATGGATATTATTATTTTTTATCACTGCAATTTCTCGAGGAAATACGCATTTGAGTTGGCACTGAGACAAAACGAAGCCAAATAAAACGAAATTTTAGTTCCTTGGAATTCCGCCTGGCGGCGCTGCATCGATTATTCACTATCAAACTGTTTAATAACAGAGTACAGCCTAACTTCATAAGTTTCTAGTGTAAGGAACTCCTACCAACCATGGGTTTCAGACAAAGTTCCTCGTTTGTAGTGGTGTATAGTTGGACGACGCAAGGGTATTGCGTTTATCCTTTGGAAGTCGCTATGCACTGCTTAGCGACCGGTATTTACGCATGGATGGTTTTTTTACTTGCCTTTATATTTTAGCCACCACCGTTTGCCTATAAATAAAACAATCAAATGTTTTTAAAGTTTATGGTTTCAGTGTCATTTTTAAAAGATTTGGGTAATTTAGACAACGCTTCTGTGATGCTGCTAGTGTTCCAGATGTTCATAGGCGGCAGTGAACACTTACTATCCGTATATATCCGTATATGGACCGTCTTCTAATTCGCCGGTTGTTGCCGTAAAGAAATTAGTAATTTTGAAAAGTTAACTACATATTGTCTTTATTCAGAATTAAGTTGAATACAATTGAAGACATTTTGCAATGGTTCGTAGTAAACGGGAATAAACTATACTAAATGTTGATTATATTGTCCTTAGCTGTCTGAAGAAGTGCAGAGGAAGCAAAGCGAGTACCAGAAGTGCCTGGAGTCTTACAAGCAGATGAGAGCCAAGTTTGAAGAGAACTACCTTAAATGTAAGTGTAAGTTTGATTTTGTTCTAGGAATGCAACTCTTTCTGATTGATTTATCTCGTACTGAGATAAATAGGCTTTGAAAATGCACCTTATGCTTATCAAGGGATAAACTTACGTTGGTGAAGTGCTTATTTAGCTTTGGCATGCTTAGTATAAAGCAATATTAAGTAATATATTCAGTAATATGTTCAGTAGTGTATTTATTTAGTGCCTGATTTATAGTAACAAAACTTATTTTTTTTTTTGTAGAATCAGATAGTTCCAATTGTAGGGGTTGTCAAGTAAAGCATAGGATAACATCTATATTCCATACTTATAAGAAAACTTTAACTGATTGCTTTCTGTGAAGGACATAATGAGGAAAACGATTATTGGGGGCTTTTATTAACGCAGTAGAACCAAAAACAATAGTTGTTAGAATTTGTGTCTGTTTGTCTGTGTGTTTGTGTGCGCTTTTTTCAGAAAGGGTTTAACCGATTTTGTTATGGTTTTTACTATTGTATTGCAGTAAGCATCACTTAATATTTAAAGTTCATTTCATTTCAGTCTGTCCATAAATAAAACAAGTTTTAAATTCATATATTTCTAATTCAGAGAACGAGATAAACCTGGTTCTAAAATAATTCGGGTGCTATTTGTAAGTGTAAGACGTAGTTTTTTGAAGTAAAGCGAGGGCATTTGCAGTTATAAATAAGATTCGAGCTCATCACCGGAGGGTGAAAACATTTGATCTCCTGTTTTTTAAGCTTACCCTCTGAAATAAAAAACGAATCTGTTAAACAATGACAGAGTTCTGAGGTAACAAACATAAAAAAAAATACAAACGAATTGAGAATCTTTTTTCAATTCCGTCAAAAATCCTTTATAAATTTATAACAAATTTTTAAATGATCCTATACTCATGAATGTTTTTTTCATAAAGAGCCAATAGAAGGACGTCTTTAGAAATTGGTACACTAATAACGATAAAATCAACCTCATAGATTCTAGTTTCAGACATTAATAATAAATATCTTAAAAGATCTAACGGAAATTACTTCAGAGAAAATTTGAACGCGAATTTTTGGAGTCAATGTAATTATTAAATTTAAAAACACAATATTTGAATGCCAATATTTGAAAGTAACAATCATCAATGTTCTAGTTAGCTCAATGGTTTCAAAGTAAACAAACATTACGTTGCTAAAAATATACTATGTAATTACGCCCACCCACGCCGGCGGCGCCGTTTCGAAACTGTAGTCCATAGTCTAAGGTTACTTTTAACCTAATGTTTTGTAGGTCGTAATATTGCCGAATGAATATAATCGTCATTTAATTAATTTTGTGTTGACAAACTGGGGTTTATAATATGAAGAATTTTGGTTAGAATTTGAAAAAAAAAGTAGTTAAGAGGAACAATGTTTAGATGAAGATGATCCTATATCCGGGCGTACCTATAGCTTTGTTACAAGGAGAGTTTGAGAGTGTACAAATATTTATCAGTTTTACCCGAACTTCACGCAGAAAAAGCCAATATTTCGATTCGATTATATATATATATATATATATATATATATTATTTTCCTATGCTAAAGGGGGGTCCGGACCTCGTAGACCATTGGATAAATATATTTGTAACAGCAGCGCCCATGATCCTGTATGTGATAATACAGAGTTTACAATGACATGGCCCTGCCTGCCGATAAAGAAAACCATATTCAATTCAATAAACACATTTATGTAATGGAAATAAATGTTTGTGTGCGAGCGATAATCGGCAACTTACAAAGTGTAGGAGTGTTTGTTCATTTTTTTGTTATTATTTGCCTATGATCACGTTAATCGTTGTCGATTTTGCTTTTATGAAGTCATAATATTGCAAACAATATAACTATTGCACCATTGCAGACACTGTTTCGTATAAATATTCGAGTATTTTCTTCCATATGATTCATGTCTTAACGTACGGCTTATACCGCCTGCATGGAAAAAGACAAAGCATCTGTATGTCAGTGTTTACGTCTACAAATACAATGAAAAAAACTAAAATCATAGTTAAAATTCTGTGCAATTAAAAGTCAATTCTGTTGTACGAATTTAATAGTAGATATTCCTTGCTTGTTGTTGTCTGATACTAAAGTTAAGGAATGCAAATTGGACAAATAAGAGTCAATGAGATTAACCTAATGTCAATAACGATTAGGAGTAGTTATTAAAAAAAAAACTGAAAGCCCAATCAATTTCATTTAGTCCATTATAATATAGATTATAGTTGGCATGTTAGTTATGATTAAAGTTAGCTGTCTTCACCGTTCCTCATGTTTTGCCTCCCTAGTATTGCAATTTTTATATTTAGTGTTGAGTTCACAAAATCAACTATTTCGCAACATTGCTGGCGCCAGTTCGTTTTCGATGCTAAGCAGGTCTATTTAACGTATCAACACACGCAGGAAATGGTATTTTTATACAACAGTTCCCGGCTCGATTACTTTAAATGATGTTTTATTTATACCCACAATTATATTCTTGAACTGAGCCGTTAAAATTGCGTGCATTGAGGTCTTATGAAGAGAAAAATTAACAGCGGTTGCGGTACTTCATAATGAGTACTTCTCCTCTAATTTCTTTATGATTGCGGGGTAAAAATATATTTGCATGTGTAAACATAGGATGCGAAGAGTCAGGCCGCTTGCTAGTGGATTTTAATAATCTATATTTATTTCAGATTACACTTATACAGTACTGTTATAAATTTTATATTTAAATAACTATATATATTATTTTTTATGAAATTTCAAATTATTAGTTGCTGTAGTTAATTTTAAATTGGTTATTATTATTAAGCGCTTAAAATGTTTGCGTCAGTGCTAGTAGTTTTAAATGAATTAATGCCTTTATTTGGAATATTCATGGGGGTGGCTCCTTAGATGTGAGTAAAAATCATGAATGTTTCCGTGCCAAGGAGAAAAACATTTCAACTTTAATATTAGACGCTTTGTAGCGATACAGGTATGTTTACCTACATCCCTTTCAATCTGTACTTGTGAAGTGCGGTTAAGTTTATTACAATTCCATTCATTAACGGGCCGAGAGATTGAAGGCGTCTAAAAGAACATGGTTTAATATAATATTATCTAAAACAAATCTATATCGATAAATAAAAATGTCACTAGATTGTGTTTGTAGGTTTAAGGTAACCAAAAAATAATGTGCTATATAGGGAGATCAACTAATCAAAGAAAAATATCGGTCTGTTTATACAAGCGTCACGCAAACGCTGTTATAACAATTATAAAGTGGCTTTCATCGTTTTAAGACCTATAAATCGAGTAAGAAATTTTCATAAGTTAAATCAAAATTAGTTGGATAGGTAGTATAACTATACGTTCTATAGGAGATAACTTACTAGTTATCTCTGCATCAAAGCTATAATACATACTTTAAAACAACAATAATTTTCTTGTGTTAAAAAATATTTTACAGTTGCACAAAAATATAATGGTAATGCTCTATTGATATTATAATATATAATCTCTGTACAAATATATAACAATTCCTAACTCATGTTAATTCTCTTTCATGTTTCGGTTGTTACCTCAATAATAATTTACGAGATTTTATCATGTTACAAACTCCTTCCAGGTCCAACGAGCCGTGGGGGTCGTAAGTTGGATGAGACGCGTGACAAATACGGCAAGGCGTGTCGAAGGCTGCACCGCGCGCACAACGAGTATGTGTTGCTGTTGGCAGAGGCCACGGAGTGCGAACGCGCATTGCGCACAGCCGCGTTGCCCGCGCTTCTCGACCAGCAGCGGAGACAGGGCGAGGCGGCTGCTACCTCTTGGTAATTTCAAATAAGATCAGCCACCTCAAATGCTTTTATCAAGTTAACTTTATTCTATTAGCGGTCTATCGCAGGAGTATTCCCTCATAATTGAGGGGATTTATAAAGTATTCCGCTACGCTGTGATTGGATTGTCGTGGACCGGTGGAAGCGGTAATGGCCAACCTAAACGCCATGAGCATGGTGTGTTCATAGCACCTACTGATTCAATGTTTGGACGTACATTCAGCGGGATAAGGAAAATTTGTTCTAATTTCATATGCATGATTAGAAGGAAGGCGAAGAGTTGAGATTCAAGTCTTAAATAGGAACTTTGACTCTGTATCAGTTACTAAGATAATTGGATAAAGCAACACAAACTTTACATCCTAGTCACTAGGCCGATAGTGGGTAGATGGAAAGAGCAAGGATGGCGTCTTGGGAATTCTAATAAAAATGTGTTTTCATATTTGTTTAAGACCATCATGTAGCATATTCAGTACTGATACTGCTTACTGACGGATCCCAGGTTCAATACTCAGCCGAGGCAGATATTAATGTTACAGATAAAACTTTAACGTCGGGTCTGGCTTATTTTATGATATCTCTTCGGTCAATTTCGTTACGTAAAGACGATTGTACCTACGAGTGTTTATCCATTATTGTAGTATACAATTTCAGATTAATTAGTTAATTAAATTTTGATTCTAACTTTGGTTACTTAATTGATGATAGATTACGTGACTAGATTATCACCTTATTACACATAATTATGTAATACAAAGATCAAAATTATGTTAATCTAAAATACATCTATTCATTTAAAAATTACAGCAGTTCTTTAATACGTATCTGACATCCTGTCACACGTCGCCATAACAAACATGCAAATTGCTGATGTTTTTAGCACAAACGGTTACGTTACAGCGTTTCAGTTGTCCGATGAGATATTGATCAGTAAAAATGTAACCTTAAACGGATTTTATGTAATGTTGCTGCATACAAACATTCTGCGTATTCAATATAATGTCCGATTTATTCGTAAAAAGCGTTTTTGCCTAATGTTCTGTTTGACTAGTTGATCAATGGCTATATATATAATATATATATATATAAATTCAATGCGTTAAAAAGTTGTAGGTGGAAACAGTGCAATTTTTTATTTCGTTTATATAACCTTCAATCTCGTTTCCTTTGTCAAAATAGAAAGGTGGTTCACTTTAGAAATACATATGTGTCGCTAGTCCAACTTAAAATTAAAATTTTACGTTATACATAGTTTAACCCTATAGTTATATGTTAGTTGTTTATTACAACCAACAAGTAGGGTATTCTGATGTCGGAAAATATGTTAACAAGACTATAATGCTATTACAGTCTGAACATATTTTTATATTGTTCGAATACATGTCATGTTTTGTTTAGCGTTGTGATCCGTGACTGTAACCTTGTATCTTTGCCTTGAACTAGATCTTAGGCAAGACTTAGTAGAGCGTAACCTATGGAAATTTACTTAGGTGTAAAATACCTAGCTATGTCAACGGAACTGTCTAAGACGATGGGTGCCTACATTGTCTCTCGTGATTGAAACGGTTACAAACTATTAGAAAGCTTTTGCTCCTTCTCAACTTCGCGATAATTCGATTCTTGCGCACGTAAAGTCATGTGTCTTCTCCCTCGCACACTACGGTGAAATGTTAAATTGGGTGCTTTATGTGTGGATCACGCCGGCTATAAAATTTGGTATGAGCTATAAGGTTTTTCTATGTAAATAACTGGCATACCAGTAATATACTGCGTGATGATAATTATGTATGTATCGCCATGGACTTGAATGGAAGGAAGCGATGAACTCGTTCATTCGCTGGCCATCTTAATACATATATTAAAACATATATTACAAGGTTATTATACTCATATTAGTATATACACGTTGTTTGTTTTGTCCCAGTGCTTGAGGTGCGACAGTCTAAAGCGCTGGCCATTTGTGATTTGGACAATTCAACACAGCGTTAACACCTCATCAGTGTCCCCGACCGGCATATATTTTTCTGCCAAATTACTAAATTCTAAAAGAGATCTACATAGGCATCATCATAAATCATCATAAATCAATACCAATCAGATGGTAATCATAATCATGTTAACGGCGTGATCTTTAACGTTGTTACGTATTCAGAAAGGCAGACAGTTTTTTTTTAATATCCTAGTCGCAGATTCGGCTTCTTTACAGTTTTGATATTAAACATAGGTAAATATAAAAAGTTTAATGATCAATATATATATATATATATATATATGTGCAAATAATATTCACCAGTTGTATTAACATTTACTGATTAGTGCGACATTGTTGACAGGAAGGGCATCCTGTTGGAGGTGGTCCAACGGTCAGATTTTAGCACGGACAAATTCAGGGAGATACAGTTCAAGATCGAATCAACGGTGCAGAGTCTGAGGCCGCAAGAGGAGTATAAGGAATTCATAGACAAGTACAAGTGAGTTTTTAATAGGCGTCGTTTAGTTTTTAAAATGGGAACTTTAAAAAAGATATTATTTTCATTCAAAATTCGTCTTCGCGAAATTCTTTTGCAACAAAGACAGACGGTTTACATAGTCATGGTAAAATGTTACTTAACCGTGCCGTGAATAGCTTGAAATTCCATGCAATAGTTTTTGACATTGTCGCGTTCATGCAATCAGATACTTTATTTTATATGATCTTGTAATTCGTACTTGATTAGCTTGGTAAGTTTTGAGAAAATCAAAAAAGGCTTATGACCTACTGCTAAAGAATTGGAGCCAGACTATAAGAGATTTATTATCTTATCAGTAAGTCCTGAAAACAAACGGGATTCAGTTCATAGTATAGCTTACGGGCCATTTGCGACATTGCAAATTTTTTTTATTATGATCCAATTAATGCAAACACATCACTGTACAAATTACTATAGTTACTTGATTGATATGTATGCAGTGTTTACCTATAAGAGATTGTGCATTAAGCTTATATATAATATTGAGTATGTTGCACCAAGTATGTAATAATGTAACAATTGTTGGTAAACCAAATAAATAAAATAAAATAAAGCATTCTATGCCAGTTAACCTTCAGGCAAAATTGAGAAGTGTCGAAGGCGGTGCATAAGATATATATATACATATACATATACATATACATATACATATACATATACATATACATATACATATACATATACATATACATATACATATACATATACATATACATATTTCTTCACTTTGCTTTTCTTTACGACAGAAAACGTATAAAATACGAATCTCACATCAAAAACTTATTATTCATTCATTTTATTATTCATATTTATACACAACTCTTGGCATAATCATATAGTTAATTAAGTAGTAACAGGTAGTTAATTAGTAACGATAAAGGCACATACTATGTGAAATTAATATTTATGATAAAACACATAAAATGGATGTTGAATCGAAATTAATAATTGTTGATTATCATGCAATAACGTGACGTAAAAATAAATGTTGTAGATCACCCCCTTCCACTCCGATCTCGTTCGCGTTCGACGAAAGTCTAGTGGAAGACACGAGCGGCAAGCTGCAACCCAACCAGCTGACGGTGGACAACTTGACGGTGGAGTGGCTTAAGGAGAAGTTGACGGAGCTGGAGAGCACCCTGCAGGACAACCGCGAGAAGCAAACCGCGCTGCAAGGGCCCGAGATCATCGGCAATGGCGTCTGTAAGAACAATAACACCGGAATCACGAATGGTCTCAACGGCATTGACAGGTTTGTATTTTTTAATATTATTATTATAAATAAATGTCGAGTAAGAAATTCTGGTGGTAAATTGCGTTTCTGGCTGTGTAGTCCTAGATGGTAAAGTGTATATGTAAAGAGTTCATTTATGAATTTAATTTTTATGTTTTCGTTTTATTATATCTTAGTCGTTACGGGCCTGTTTGACTGGACATGGGTGGAAATCATCTATTTTTCTTTAATATAATGTACCTATTGTATAAACTTCTAAAACATTTTCATTTCCAAGAACCAAATGCTGAAATAGGCAGAAATAGTGATTTTGTTTTATGCTATTTATAGACTGCTACGTTTAGTAATAACTATTTTTGAAAGTACAATAAAAACTCGAATTATTTTGTAATTAAATTTTTATTTATTAAAATATATATAAACGAACGTATAGTATACATAATTTTGTAGATATTTCAATCTATACGACTTATTGAGGGACTGCCAGTACCTACAAATGAAAGATACTATTTAATTTTATCCCTTTTAACATATACCATAAATTACAAAACAGTTTTTACAAATTAATGATCTAGAGACTTTTTCAAAAGGAAAATGATATGTAACAAAAATTATCGTGCTCCGCGAATAAGTCTCATCTAAATTTCGCTAAATATCTGCCACTACCAATTTGTTCACCTAGGTATATCTAATACAATAATATTTCAAGGACAAACCATAGCAAACCATATTAATATTAATTATGTCTGTTTCGCATGGTTGTCCTTGCTTCAGTATATCAGTCCACTCGGGCTTTTCGTCGAGTGTAATGGTTGTTACTGCACGGGCAATCGATACCGTCTGCTCGTTGATTCGTTCCGGTTGTGCTATTAAAATAAACTGCTTTTGTTCGCCATTGATTACACATTTGATACAGCTTTCAGCATTCCAAACCGTGGTTGAGTTTTCGAGGGGAATCATTAGTTATATTTAACACGGTTAAAGAAATTAAACGCGGCGGTTTTCGAATAAATTTTATATAATGATATGAGTTCATGGAACTTGTGATTCCTGCAATCTTTTTGTGTGAGCTAATAAATATCTTATTTACAAGTCGCCTGCTGTTTCCATAAAAACGCATATTTAAGCTAATATTAAATAACGCAATAGTAGCAGCTGTTTTTCTATGCAAATTAAATCATGTTAGCCAAATGTAAAACTGCTGTCATCTTTGTCGAGTTGTTTAATTGTCAAACTTAGTAAATTAATGGATATTTGATAAAACCGTGTGATATTTACACCCGGAAATGATAATTGCATCCGTAACACACAGAAGGTTTCTTATGTTTTGAGTGGTCTGTATCACGGATGTTATGGAGCTCCGAAGCAATCGGATAATCCAAAATAATTTCACATCCGTAACCCTAGTTGAAACCGGTAAAATATTATTCATATATCCGTTTCCATATCCGAAATATCATATCCGTAACATCCGTAATCTGTATGTACACAATTGTGTCGTTTACAACGAGCGAAATTCGATAATAGCTCATCCATGGTATAATTGTTTTGTCAGGTTTTTCAAATACGAAACGTCACAACTTTCCATTCTGAAATCATTGATCTCCACAGGCATTCACCACCCCCTATTCCCGTGACCACATCCGAGCCGGTTAAGTTGATGGAGCTCCGGGTCACGGAGAGGAAGTGCGCCAAGCAGGCCGAGATGATCCGCTCGGCGCTGGCTGAGCTCGGGTGTGAGGAAGCGCCCAGCGGCTGTCCCGACTTGTCTGCGGAGACCGTCGGTGTCGATAGTCTGGACGGTAGCTCGCCCGACCATCAGGTACTTGACGTTATATTTTCATCACTTAGTAATATCACCGTGCAGGAACATACAGTAGTCAAATTAAAATAATATAATTAAAATTAAAATAAAATTTGGAAGATATTACGTCACTTCGGCAGGGTTTCCACATGATACAAACTGTAGTACATATATCACATAAATTATTATAGTGTATATTATTGTAAAATGTGGTTACCCTCAACGTTTGTCCCGGAATTCTGATACAGATCTGGGGACAACCCGCACTAGACTTTAGCTGACTGTGTAAAGAATTCAGTTCGGTAGGTGGTCGTTAGTCTATAGTAATATTAGTAGTTAGTTATAGACAGGGCCTTGTACATTTTATTTAATTAATTCAAAAAAAAAGTTAACATGTAACGGGAACTCTTGGTACAGAAACAACGTCACCGTGATTTATAATACGACAAAAATATCAGTAACTCATATACCAACTAACATTCTCAACATTCCTGCGATTGATCTATTATACGAGTACACATTGTACTGATGTAGTATTTCCTTTTTGGAGAAACACACTTAATAATTTTGTTATAAAACGAACACTAAGTTGGAATTACTAGGTACTTATGTAAAAAAATAAAAAATAAAGCGAATGTAAAATTATTTCCTGAATCAATTTAACGTTAAATTATCAGGACCGATCATCGATAGCCTCAAAAGCATCAGTGGACGCGTTGCGGTTACACCTCCACTCGATAATACCACCGAGGCCATTCTTCAAACTATTCACGCGTCCCTTCAGACGCAAGTCGGTCCCCTCGAGCCCCGCCTTGCCCCCAAAGACCTATAGAAGCAGCAGCGAAGGTCCCGCGGACTCGGTAAAGCTCGTATGGACTCTCCGTAAAAAACGGATGATCTCGAAGAGACGTTTGTATAAGCGTGGTGATGTCTATGTGCAGTGCCGAATTCAGAATAATACGTTGAAAAAACGAAGAAAAAACCGCGGTGTTGTTAAATGTTCTAACAGAGTGGTGAGTGCCGCTAACCGAGTAAAAGAATCGTGCATGGCATGAATTCAGTGGCATGTTGATTTTTTTTTACAAAATTAGCACTGGAGAAACATGAGTGGCGCGACGAGACCGCGACTCATCCGCCACCTATCGACGAAAAAAACTCCGAGTCTAATTTTAGTCACTGCATTCTACGAGCACCGCGCGAAGTTCGCACCGGAATACGCTTACAAATAAAATTAAAATAGCACCAGTTCGCTCTAAAACTCAAATTCAAAATCAAGGTGACGCCGCTTGCGACGTTCCAGACACGCTTCGCTGTTGACGCGAAGACGGTGCACGCTTCGGTCACAGTTTTACGTCATATTCATCCTGTTTCCTTCTGTTCCTTGTCTTTAATCGAGTTAATAACTTTGTAATTTCACGTCTCCGTTTCATGCGACGTTTTGATCACTGTCCAGACGAGTTATGGATCCGTTCGCGATGTATATTACGAACGCAGAGTTGTTACCGCCGGTGGCTTTCCCTCGCAGAAAGAAGCGTTTGAAACAACTACAACTAGAACACGAGAAGGACGTATGTTACAAAGTTTTCTCTTGTGTGTGAGTTTATTTACATAGCCATTGAAGTTTTCTCTTGTGTGTGAGTTTATTTATATGTGAACATAGCAATTGTAATTTTATGTGAATAATTTTCAGCATGTACCATTTATTAATCAAATTAAAAGCCAATTAGTGTGTTCATGTGTTAAATGTAGACACTAACTCGGTAAAATTTGTCTTATTAGGTGTTAATTACTTCTGACCGATGTGTTAATGAAGATGCTATCAGGCAATAGAATTTTTACGTCATAAAATGGTATTTAATTGTAGCCGTAATTACCATATTCATTCTTGTCTCATTTTATCTTAAAATATTACAGGCATTAATTCGGTTGTAATGAAATACAAGGTAGTAAAATGTTGTTTTATTTGAGCCAAAGATAAAATATCATATATGTCGAAGTAATTCATCGTGCACTGCGTAACTAAATTTTGTTTTTTTTTTAATGGATTAAATACTAATGTCTCTAAGTAGACGATATAGTATTGTTGTCAATTATAACATACAACTACAACATATGCAACTATATCACACATGGACTGAAGTATATCGCAAATGTTTATTTAATGGGCGTAAATTTAAAGAAGTGTCATGTCGAATAAGGTTGCCAATAACGTTAGTTGGTAAATTATATATACATGCAAAACATAACCGTTTTATTTGCGATCTGTATTTTTCTCACCAAATTCACTTTCAATTGCTTTTTACTGAGTGACCAGTATATTGCACCGCCACTCACTTTACTCTGATAACACTAAGTATATATGCGGAACGAGAAACAAATACATCTTTCATTTACTTAACGGTAAATACTAAATTAAAGATGTCCTCTTTTTCAATACAAACGTAAATTTAATGTTACACTGTTTCTAGGACAGACAAGTGTTTGGCCCTTTCTTTAGGAGTTTTGATCGATGTCTGATAATATTCGCTGTACTATAATATATAATTACATGCGATATTTTCACTTCGTTAAGTATTGACCGTTATGTTTATGTAAATATTTTGTTACTTGCTAACTAGGTGTACGCAATACGCTATTGCTACATCCAACGATAGGAAACGCGACCTCAGGGGCACCAGTGTCCTTATTTTATCTAATTTATTTTTTACTATAATTATTTGTGTATATTAATATTGAAACTAACTTGAATCTGTACATCGATATAATTTTTGAAATTTTAATGTAGGTAGGCTTTATTTATCAATATGATGCGTGAACATTATTTTCTGGAAACACTTAGAAGCATAGAGCAGATTTAGATGATATTTAGCATTTTTTGGAACTTAGGACTACTGCTATCACTATCTAAAATGTGTAGCTGCAGCTCGATACCAACGAGTGATGTGTAACATTGTCAGGTGAGCGTGAGCGAGACAGAGCGCTCGCTGGTGGAGCAGGAGTGGTTCCACGGAGTGCTCCCGCGGGAGGAGGTGGTGCGGCTGTTGCGCAACGACGGCGACTACCTGGTGCGCGAGACCACGCGCAACCACGCCAGGCAACTCGTGTTGTCCGTATGCTGGGGGCAGCACAAGCATTTTATTGTTCAAACCACGCCTGAGGTTTGTACATTCTTTTGGTGTGTCAACTAACCAATAGCCGCATAAATGCTTATTACACGGTTCAGTACTTGTGTGACGTGTATTATTACTATTTATGTGCGAGGTGTTTTTTAATGTTAATAGCCGGCAAACGAGCAGACCAGCCATCTCATGGTAAATGGTTACCGTCGCCATGGACATCAGCAAGACCAAAGACCAGGAAATGAGAAGAAAGTAAGAAAGAAAGTATCAAAGTAGTAGTAATAAAGGATGTTAAATGTCTTGTTGTTAGGTTAGTTAGGTGTCATTATAACAATCTATTCACATTCACTGATTAAATAGTTTATGCTCTGCACCCGTTGTGAAAATTGACTTTAGTCTGAGACATTAAGAAGTTTGCACCAATTGTAGACTTGCTTGTAGTACTTGTGTCTCTGATGCATTGCTACTTTAAACGAGAGTGATTATATTCGTATTATTGGCAATTTGATGGAGATCTGATCGTAAGTGGTCACAGAAAATGATGCCTCCGGTTAGCCGATGCGGTGCCAATCAAGAATATGCAAAGCTCGCTTTATTTACGATTTATCTACCGTAACGCAACTTCACAGTAGAAATTGAGATATTAGTATGTCTCATTTTAGGCGCACGGTACGCTTATTATGGCGGTACGAGAAGATTCTATATCCTATCTCTTGCTACTATATTTTTGGAGTATAAAAAACAGTAAGACAAATGCCTTGGACATGTTAAAAGTTGGTCGTAAAACAATAACTATCGGTTCTTCTAAATAAGCGAAGCGAAAATTTGTTGTTCCGTACTTCCGTTTTTCAAAACTGCCGTTATAATGAAGAGATAACATAAAAAGAAGTAGAAGAGTTACCCATATGTGTTCCAAAAAGCAGTGTTGCGCAGGGTCACTACAGGTTCGAGGGCGCGGCGTTCCCGTCGGTGGCGGAGCTGATCGCGTGGCAGCGCGCCAGCGGCGTGCCGGTGACCGCTCGCTCGGGCGCGCTGCTGCGCCGCGCCGTGCCGCGCGAGACCTGGGAGCTCAACAACGACCACGTGCAGCTGCTCGACAAGATCGGCAGGGTGAGCATATCGGACGAATAAATAAACGTTCCCACACTCACACCCCCGCATTAGGACTGCGTGTGTTGTCGGTGGCATGGATGTACATACGTCCACATTACCCAAATATAAAATCACAAAAACCCATTATCTGAGAATAAACATTTATATGTCACGTTACTGCCCCGACGCAGATTCGACCTGGGGCCCCTTGTTCGGCAAGGCCACTGAGTTAAGTGCACTACGGGGTAGTCAATTCATGTCACGTCTGTTTAATATCAGGTTTCCGAATCTGGGCGTCATAGGGCTGTTGTTTGATTAATGACTAATGAATAAGAAAATATAAAATAACAAATCAACTGTACGAGGGGGTTGAATTAGTTTCCTTAACAGATTACAGAGGTAACAATATCGAATAGATTAGGAATCACGTGTTTAATAAATAACGACATCTGAATCGCGAACATTGCCGAGATATGTTAATAAAGCAATTGTTTTATTGATTAGTGCTTTATCTGTTACCTGAGAGCTCAAGAACAACCACGTGCAACTGTTACACAAGATAAACAGCGGGAGGAATTTTTGAATAACTATTGAATAGTATTTTGCAATCGTATATCAAATTTCGGGCGTTGCCCTTTTTTATTACCAGGCAAAAAAAATTAGGTACTTATAATAAAGATGTTTAATTGCAAACAAACGAAATGCATACAATAATTAACACACATTACATAAACATGGGCATAATGTTGTCGAATTATTTTGATAGTTGAGTTGTTGTCACCGTAGGAGACATGTATCTTTACGGAGAATCGTTTATTGGGTTAAATCATTAATGTTATGGATTAACGTCTTATAAGTTATAAATTTACACTTGCAACGTGCTTCGTTTAGCTAATTTACTGACAATATGAGTATAATGGTATGATTAACTGGCAATGTAGCTTACGCGAATTGCCCTTGTTAAAATATGCCCGTAGCGACCAGTAGGCATTGGATAAGCTGGTAATATAACGATACGGAGACGTCCTTTAGACATTAAAATTTACCTACGCTGACGACAGTCTTTACCCGAATAAGATAATTTAGCGTAATGCTGGTACCATTAATTTAACATACCCGAACGCTCGACAGGGCAACTTCGGCGACGTGTACAAGGCACGTCTGAAGACGACGGGGCAGGAGGTGGCCGTGAAGACGTGCCGCGTGGCGCTGCCGGACGAGCAGAAGCGCACGTTCCTGCAGGAGGGACGAATCCTCAAACAGTACCAGCACCCCAATATCGTGCGGCTCATCGGCATCGCCGTTCAGAAGCAGCCTATCATGATCGTTATGGAGCTGGTGTCGGGTGAGAACACGATGGCCTTTTCGGGGTTTTATAGCCAAACGATACGACCGAAACTCAACAATCATAATATATGCACAGCCGTTCTAATTCTTCTCTAAGGACACACTGTAGCTGTAGGATAATTTTTCGATGGATAAGTGTTTTCCAAAAAAGGTAAAATTGGATCTTTTAACTTGCCTTTTAGTAGTAATATTTTTACTTTACTTTATCTATGGCAAAAGCACTTTATTTAGAAACATCATTATGAATCCCATCCAGATAAGGGTTGCTTTTCTATTGATGTTGAGTTGTGTAAAAATAGAGGGAGAGTTATGAGATTTGAGATCCAAAATCGTCTCCGTGAGAAATTGAAAAGTACCCGCTTAAATAAAAATAAAAAAAAACAATATAAGGATCCTGTTATTCCACTTAATGAAAACGAATGTTTTGACTGTTAAACACTTGTATCCAGGCGGATCACTGCTAACGTTCCTCCGGACGCGATCGTCGACGCTGAGCTCGCGGTCGCTGCTGGCGATGTGCCGGGACGCGGCCGCCGGGATGCGTTACCTGGAGTCCAAGAACTGCATCCACCGCGACCTGGCCGCCAGGAACTGCCTCGTGGGCGACGACAACATCGTCAAGATATCAGACTTCGGAATGTCGCGCGAGGAGGAGGAGTACATCGTGTCGGGCGGGATGAAGCAGATACCGATCAAGTGGACCGCGCCGGAAGCTCTTAACTTTGGTACGTTCGTTTGTTTGGTACGTTGATTTGCACCGTTGTTCGTTCGGTCTGAGGGGCGCGGTCGTAGGGGTCATGACCGACACCGAAATCGTACACCTTACAAATTGACTTTATACAGTTAGACAATTTACGAATATTTAATAAATTATTAATTCCTGCTTAAGTCGTTAAATGTTTTTTTATAAATTGTCGGAAAAAGTCTAATTGACTAACTTCATGACAGTATGAATCCTCCCCCCTCTCGAAATCTTCGGCTGCGGCCGCTTCTGGTTACCATAACTATACAATAGCACAGCATACCATAACTCCAATAAGATATAAATCCCGCAATGTATGTCGCCTAAGCTCTATTCTCGGTGTAAACGTTGTATTTTACGCGAATCCCATGACGAATGAGGAAGAACTAGCACAAAGTTGATCAGCGCTGTTACCGTTATTAGGAAAGCTTCCTTGGCACCGGGCTCGTAATGTTGAATATTTTGTAATTATCTAATTTTGATTTGACGTAACTCTATTTATTTATGTATCGGCTGCTTTGTCATTTATGGTGCTACTTAGTAATGATAATGTAGGGTAAATTAATAATATAATTTTTTTACACAACGAATAAAATAATTATTTTTATTTTAATGTGATTAAACCTGAAAGTGAAAATGTTCTGTCGTTCCTTATAATTTATTTATTTATAACATAAAGAAATAAAATTATAATTGTTTATTATGTTTATTTTCAATATCTGCATTTTTGGCCGTCTTGAGGCGGCCTAGAATACTCCCCGCAATCCCATGCTGGCAGAACAGGATGTCGTAAGAGGCGACAGAAGCCAGCCTGCTTGGTGGTAGGGCTTGGCGTATGGATTATAATATCAGTATTATTATTAAGTCATTAATATTATTAGTGGTATTATTATCTTTCCGTGAAGTCTGCCTGGCTAGCTACCACCCACCTGCTTGAATCAGCCGTCAAACCACTCGTCGTGTTCCGGCTGGGGGCTTGAGAGCCAGTATTTTCTTTGTTACTTTCTTCTAATTTTCTGGCCGACAATGCATCAGTGATACCTTTGGTCTTGTTGATGTCCATGGGCGACGGTGATCACTTACCATCAGGTGGCTCGTCTGCTCGTTTGTTTGTTGTTAACATAAAAAAAAACAAATCATAAATACGTTTGAGGTATCTAAAACTTTATTGATATTAAATCGGTGTCATTCTAATTATAGCGGAAATAATAAACCATGTTATCCTTGCTTTTCGTCATATAGTGTTATCTAAAAGTAATACTTATCTGTTTATTTATGTAATGGTGTACAAATAAAGTTTATCCGTATTGTGTTGTACGACGGAATGGTTCACGCTGTGCCGTTGCAGGCAAATACACGTCCCTGTGCGACGTGTGGAGCTACGGCGTGCTGACGTGGGAGATCTTCTCGAAGGGCGACACGCCGTACGCCGGCATGAGCAACTCGCGTGCGCGGGAGAAAATCGATACTGGTCAGTCGATTCTTGTGATTTGTTTTCTTCTGTAACTGTTACAAATGTCACTTATAGTTTTCAGGATTAGCCGGTTATTTATTTAAATTTTTTAAAACATACGGAGTGTTAGTTATACTGGTGGCATTAACGCTAAAAGCATTCTTTGCCGTTCAACCCGCGAAAAGTCACAGAAGAAACAATGGCGGTATATTAAAGTATATGGTTATGGGAAATATACCATATCAAGTTATAAATATCAATGTAAACGAAAAACACTAGTTTCCGAATTTCACAGGTGCAAATCACTGATAAATTCCAAATGAGATCTTTATAAATTCTTTAAAAACTAATCAACTATGAAATGCGACAGGTAAAGAGAATCGTAAGATATACTTAGATATTTATTGCGTATAAATTAGCCATAGCACTTTTAGTTAAAATGGACGAAATGTAAAATATATGATTTCAATTTATGAGATTGGGAGAACTATCAAGCTAGTCGGTATTCAACAGAAGTTCATGCTGGTTGCCATAGTTATTAATTTCGACGCAACGATTTCGCGATGGTGTGACTTTGAATGAATGCATTTGTTCATCATAATTTCTAATAGTATGTTTGGTATGTTAAGTTGGGACATGACTACACTGATCTGCTAATTTTATCATGAAACAAATTGTTTTAACCGAGTTTCAGTTTAAGATTGCTATACCGCACACCCTTTTACTTCTTTCATATCAATAAACAAGATGGAAGATTTTTTTATTTTATTCATTACAGAAAATAACAAAAGTTATATTATATTTTTATTAATTTACACAGTACGTATATGAATTAGGTCAATAAAAGTTCGTTGCAAATATAATGTACTAAGCTGATCTATGCAACTATTATGAATTGCCTCAGAAGAAGTCTGTCAACACCAATTAGAATATTTCAAGTACCCTTTAAACCTACATGAACATTGTGAACAGGTTACCGTATGCCAGCGCCCGAAGGTTGTCCGGAAGACGTGTACGCGCTGATGCTGCGGTGCTGGGAGTACGAGCCGGAGAAGCGGCCGCACTTCCACCAGATATACACCATCATCGACAACATTTACAACAGATAGCCACCACCTCCGGCGCGCTACTGGTGCTACTGGCGGTGGAAGACCAAAAGTAGACTGGCAGCCGACAGCCCTTCGTGAACCATTGAACCAAAACAGGGGTGAATCATCTAATACTTTCCGGTAACATATTTTTCAACATAAAAGTATAATGTAGCAAACATTATTCATGATGTTGTAATTTTTCTAAAAGTTTTAGTTATATAACAATATTACTTATTTTATATTTTTTGCTGGTATTCACAATTGTTAAATTTAAAAACGAACCGGACAAAAGTGGACAAAGCTTTCCAGTTACAAATACACAAATTGAACTAGAAAACTTGGAAGCAAACGTCACGTTATCACGGTTTACATACAACCCTTGTTATATCGTACTGCGTTATAAAATAACTAAAGTAAACATTACAATACTTCAACCATCACTCATTTGATTGAATGAGTCAATACGTGAAACTGTCATATTGAATTCACTTCTGTTTCGATGGTTTGTATTAGTCGTATCAAAACATAAAAAAGTGATGCGTATAGTTTTATTATAAACAGTATAACTTGCGGAGTATAAATGAAATGAATATTAATCTTTTTGTACTGTATTATTTTCAGTTGAATTAGGAAAATTACAGACGTAATCCGCTATGCATAGATAGGTTAAACTAAAAGATTATAATAATATAAAGCTTATGAATAGCGAAGCATATTTAATGGTTATATTAACCATAATACTTCATGCATTCAATTGTGAGTTTGATTTAGGATGTTACAAAACAGGTGTAGCATAAATGCCATAAACCCAACTTAAACCCAAACTCAATTAGGTACATTTATAATACATGAAAAAGTACAATAAACTGTTGTGTTCACGTGTTCCATATCGATATTGTATTTTTATACGAATATTCTAAAAGTATTCGACCTCCATTAGCGTTAACCAGAAAACATCTGTTGTTATTTTATTAGCTTATTTACATAGCGCTTTGGTAATTCAGGTAGTGATGATTTCCGATTGATGATAATTGCAACACTGAATGATTCATGGGTACCTTAGTTCTGAATATATCGGAGCGGACGAACTTCGAATCTATGACGTCAGTAAGCCGTTGTATTTTCAGTGATGGCAATGTTAATTTTAACTGAATGTGGCATTTATAAAAAATGGCCTCTTTGTGGCCAGAATTTAACGTTTATATTTTTACTAGTGCATCGGTATCTTTTTATTAAAATGATAACTAGTCGAAATATCCTCACTACAGGAGTAAACGCAATGCAATATCTATATTTGGCTAAAATTCCATAGCAATTCATTAAAGCATAATGTAATTATAGAAGATAACTGTTACTTTTAAATGGTACACTTTAAACTAAATTTGTTTTGTGTATACACGTATTCATATAATATTTGTCTAACCTAACATAGGTTATTTATGTTAATATAAATAATAATATGTTAACATATAAATTGTTTCTAAATCGTTATATATACACAAGAATTTAATAAAATACTCATATTTATGTATGTATTTCATATTATCTATGTGGAATGAGTGTAACGCTCGATATTTTTGGACTCATAATTAAAAAAGAATTAAGTTTTGTGTAGTATAGTACCTACGTTCGCATGTTATTTTGCTTCCCAGTATCGCAATTGCAGTATTGTTGCTTGTTTTATGTATTAACTTAAAGGTATGTGCATCGATATAAAACTCGATCAATCCTTTTTCGTGCAATTTATAAGAGTATTATAATTTCGTATTGTATTATCCTTAGTACAGGCGGCAACAGTAGATAATCGTAATCAGCGAGTCCTTACCACCGAACGAACCCCTTCGACGAAACTAATTTTTTTTTGGGTCCATCTGTCTATAAGTAAATGTTTTAACACTGGTTTAGTTAAACGGGACTTTTAATTATAGAAACTAATTAAAACTGTTCTCATAATATTGTATATAGTTACTTGAATGCTATTAGCATTATGATTTCGGTCGTCATATTTTGTCGCCTAGTGTACACTTGTTTTGAATAAATGTTGATCTCCTTTCAATGACTCTTTTAGATTACAGATCATTAGAACGGCGAGTCCATTTCAGGTGTACATGGTAGGTGTCTGTTGTACTACAGAAATGTGTTTATCTACATTTTTAACTAGTAATCAAATCATACAACACACATATTTAGATAGTGTTGTTTGACGGTTTATGCATGTGTTAGTAGGTGAAATTTCCTCCTGCCATCCGACTTCCACACTGACTTTGACCAAATGTCGTATTGTTGATGTGTAACTGTTGTCTCTTTAAGTAATGTTCTAAGTAGGTTAGTAAGCAGTTGTCAATTTAAACTTGGCAGTAGGTATTATGTGTCTGTAAAGATTGAAGTTTTTGATAATGAAATTTACTGTTCTATAAATGTAGAGATACCTATGTGATAACTTTGTGCTTCCATTAATTGTATCGAGAATTTGTCCAAAATAAAAATTACTTCCCTTCTCTTGCCTAGTTTAAGGTTTTGAAAATGTAGATTTCGTCTAATTGTGTAACTCAAGTGAGATAATCGACCGTCTAGTTTTTATGATGTTAATACGAACTTAATGTAAATATTTTTTTGATATTATATAAATAAAAGTGCCAGACTATAATGGGTTTCAATATTTTAGTCGTTTTAATTTTTTTTTCTTCCCTTAATTATTAAGTACTACTAGTTCATCAATTTCTACCAGGTATTTATTATATAAGTTTTGCTATCTATAACTGTTTTGTATTTTATAATATCTCAGAGCAAAATGTGCGCTTGTGAAATAATTTTTGGGTGTAACAGGATTAATTGTTCCTCGGGTCCAAGTCAACCTTCTATGCTAGTCACCTCTCCACCGCAGCGCCAGCACTACGCGGGAATAGGATTCAGGGCTTGTCAGCTAAGAGAAAAACTAGCTTGAATTCACGAGTCTTCACATGTACAATAAAGATTATAAATATATAGTATACTAGGAACTCGTCCTTGTTCCGTTTTGAAAAAATGGGGACAGATCCATTTTCCAGTATGAAACACTTTTCGTCAAATACAATACTTTCTAGATTGAGACCCGTATCCCATAATATTAGCTCCAAAAGTGCCAAGAATTATCTAAATTTGTTCACTGGTTTTAGTCTTACGTGTGCAGACAAAAATCCTAAAAATGTTTATACGCCTCTGTGTCGATATCGTGTACCTACATTGAAATGTCTAACTGGTGTTGTCCGTATGCTGGGGGTCGCACAAGCATTTTATTATTCAAACCACGCCTGAGGTTTGTACATTATTTTGGTGTGTCAACTAACCAATAGCCACATAAATGTTTATTACACGGTTCAGTACATACTTGTGTGACGTGTATTATTATTGTTTATGTGCGAGGTATTTTTTAATGTTAATAGCCGGCAAACGAGCAGACGAGCCACCTCATGGTAAATGGTTACCGTCGCCATGGACATCAGCAAGACCAAAGACCAGGAAATGAGAAGAAAGTTAGAAAGAAAATACTGGTTCTCAAGCCCCCAGCCGGAACACGACGAGTCGTTTGGCGGCTGACACAAGCAGGTGGGTGGTAGCTAGCCAGGCAGGCTTCACGGAAAGATGATAATACCAGTAATAATATTAATGACTTAAATAATACTGATATTATAATCCATACGCCAAGCCCTACCACCAAGCAGGCTGGCTTCTGTCGCCTCTTATGACACCCTGTTCTGCCAGCACGGGATTGGGACCGGATATTCTACGCCGCCCCAATATGGATAAAAATGTTCGAATAAAACTAAAACAAAATAATGTAATGATACGCAATTCCATATAAATATAAATATATTACAAGGTAACAGTAATTACAAGTACAATTTTATCAGTTCATCGCTAACAGCGGACGGCGTGAGCGTGCCGAGATCCGTGAACAGCAGTGTTATGTAGGCCGGGGGCGTGTAGTCGACCAGCGGGTGCTGCTTCGACAGGTCCCCAGACTTGAGGACGCTCGATAGGTACTTAAACTCGTTGGGAAGGTCTTGTTGGTTGAGCGGGTATATCCTGGAGAACTTGAAACTTTCCGCCAGGACGTAAACCGGTTTTTTGAGTTGCAGCGCCGACATTGCCAGGCTGTATGTGCCGATCTGTAGGTAATAAATACTATAATATATAGTATCCGTTTTACAGGGTTATGGGGAATCCTCTGCATCCATTCAAGCTAAACTATTTACCATTTAGCTTCTAAAATAAACGGTGAAATATTTTTAGTGAGATTTGGTTGCAGAATCGGAGGGTCGGTAATAAACTTCGAGATGGGGCGCGAGTCCCCTAAGAAAGGCGCGACGACAATTATAGAGGGGGCGCGTGTGAGCATAAAGTTAGTTAACTCCACCAAAGATAGCTATCTACGCTAAAATTAGTTATGTGTGGTCAAAAATATAATTTGAAAATAAAGAGAAGTAGCCACTTTTTAACATTTCCAAGTGTTGAAGTAGTCGAGCGTTGTAGAATCACGACAACCGAAACACGAAGACTGCAAAAATATATTATCTTAGAGAACTTTTTGTATGGCAGGTACACACACCTTGTTAATGATCCCACCGCTCTCGGTGACGCCTTCAGCGCCCACCATCACGATATCAACGTGCTCTAGCATGTAACCCACGGCAGAGTCCAGCACCAGCGTGGCGTCCACACCAGCCGCCTCCAGCTCCTTGTGCATCAGCTCCCTGCAACCAGAAATATTGTGATTTAGTGATATGTCTGTCAGTACACACAGGGTCAGGGATTTGGGTGTCTGTTAATGACAAATTTTCATGAATCCCTCTGTGCTTCGGATGACATATCAAACTGTCCTGTTGTTATTGATAAAAATCTGTCATTCAAGCTTCAGATGACATTAACAACTTCCGATACTTCAGTGCTACTCCTCTAGTCAATTTAATAATCCACAATGAAATTGCTTGGGTGGAAATGCTCTAAACATTTTCAGTCGGACTTGTGACTTGCAATGTCACAAATGTATTTTAGGATTCTTAAAGTGAACTTACCCTGTATTGTCCGGACATGACATTGTGACATAAACTTGAAATCGTATGTTGCATTTGGCAGCTTCTAGCATTGCTTGTAGCACTGCTCTTGATCTTGAGTGTGTTAGTATTTTCTGCAGTTAAAAAACAAACATCTTACTGACAATGTTGATACTTTGGTGACAAAAGTGCAACCAGTTTCAGTGGTGTTGTGCCTGTGGACCAATGTCAACAATGCATTGCTAGCCCTGAAGCCCTAACCAATTAAAGATGTATTCTATTTGAAATAAATCATTGTACCTGCAAACAGAAGACTAATAAACTGTTTTGTGTGTTGAAATTAAGGATGTTATGGATATGAAATTTCGGATCCGGATACGGATATATGAATATTTTACCGGTTTCGGTTACGGTTATGGATTTGAAGTAATTTCGTATTATCCGAATGTTTTGGATAATTTTGGTTACGGATATTAGATGATTTACGACTTGGAAAAAAATATAATGTATTTACAAAGTTTGACTTTGTTTCCAAGTCTTATGTGGTATTATAATAACAGAAAAAACAAATTAAATAATAAAATCTGTAAAAATGAGAACGACGCAGCTATGTATCGGCTCGGTCACTGTAAACAAGTCATAACGTGCTTTATTTAGACTCTGCCTCTATCGAAAATTATCCGAAACTTTTTTATCGGATTCGGTTATGGTTTCGGATGTCCGAGTACGGTTACGAGTATAGTTACGGTTACGGTGCTCCATAACATCCCTGGTTGAAACATATGTTATATGCATTCAATCTTTTAAAGTGTATTTTATTTCTATATTTTAAATATATGTCTGTAATCTTTGAGCATTTTCACCATAGAAATCAAATTTACAAAATATCAACATATTTCTGGGTGAAAAATATTTTATAGTTGTTTTAGGGTCTAATATTGCAGTTGGACCAAGGACTTCACTTAGAATAAGAAGCATTAGATGCATGCCATGCTAGCCAAGTACATAATGTCACTTTACACACCTTTGAGGACATTATCTTCCTCAAAGATCTTCTGATTTGCAGGTTTTATTGAAGCAAGTGATAATTTATAATTAACAAATTTAAGTTGTATGCAAGATTTGAAATCAAATTGACATCTGATAAATGTACTACCACTGTAACTTTTTTCTCTCAGAATTTCTTTGTATTACATGTATTTTTTAGAAGTGCAGTGTAGTTTTTTTTCATCATTTATTGTCTAAATAAAGCTTCCTTTAAATACTAGTAGAAACAAAGAAAATATATTCATATGTATATTTGAGGAGGTACATATATGATTAAATTTTGTTTGAGAGAAATTTCAAAATGAAACTTACACAACCATCCATAATAAAGGGTAGAGCTTGTTTGGCTACTTTTCCTCGGGCTTCAAGTAGTGTGTCCAAGAATATTCTTCCTCGTTGCAGCATAATTTGTTCGCACTCTTCAAATGACTGGAAAAAAAATTATTAAATTTGTCCCTGTTTTAAGTCTCAATCGAAGACTACAAAACTGTTTCTGGTTTAATTCAAAGAGCTGTAACAAAATTGCTTAATCCAAATATTTGTATACTAAATTATTAATTATATCAAGAAAATCAATAATGAGTTCTGAAGTGGTATTTTGTACCGCAATGTTATTAAGATTGCTTGAAAACAAAGCTTTAAACTTTCATTAAACTAGTTTTTGTCTGTGTAGAAATGTAAAAAATTTCTAACATATTTCTAAACAATATTTTAAAAATCTTGACATAAGGTTATTTTATTCACAAATGTCCAAGATCTAAGACCATTAATCTTAACTTACAATGTAACATACCTTAACATCTATTCTAGCAAAGGTGATGAACCTCATGAAGAGTTCACATCCTGATGATATGGCAGTAACAGGCTGATCACAGTGTCGCATGGCATCCACTGCTAATTGTAGGTTCAGATCCAGCTCTCGCACTGTAGCCACTAGGTAATGTAAGCAATATATGAATTGTATATATTTACAACATATTTATGGAACTGCAAAGGTATTATAAAGTGTATTAAAATCATAAATTTCTTACTAAATTTAAGCCACAAATTATAATTATAATATAA
This sequence comes from Megathymus violae, assembly GCA_003671415.1. Classification (NCBI taxonomy): domain Eukaryota; kingdom Metazoa; phylum Arthropoda; class Insecta; order Lepidoptera; family Hesperiidae; genus Megathymus; species Megathymus violae. The sequence continues at coordinate 3,031,416 of PDGT01000036.1, forward strand.
TTTTAAGCATTTCAGTTTTTTGTCTAATTGGAACTGAAAGAAGAAGGCAGGAAAAAAGAAGAGTCCAGAGAAATCATAAGTCGTAGAGAGAGATAGCCAATAGGTCATTAAAAGTTGCATATTTAATAAAGCCAGTATTAAATTCAAAATATAAAATACCTTTGTAGTTTTCTATTACAGTTAACAAAGTTTTTATAGCAGCTACTCCAGCTGATACGTCCTCTTCCTCTCGCAGAATTTTTAGAAAAATATCTTGGACTTCTAAAAGAAAAATAAATAACTGAATTTGTGTGATAAACACCAAGCAAAAATTTATTACAAAAATGTATACCTTCTTTTTTCATTGTGAGTTTGTTATTGAACTGTATAAAGCAACACGTTTGTTTTTTTGCTATAAATACAATTTCTTCATACTGAAAGTGTTTACGTACAATATGTACGGATTTTCCTCTTATCATAACCTAAAATATCGTATTAATGTCACAATTGTCACAAACGTTCTAATGGACCATAGACTTAGACTGTCACAGATAAAATTTTAATATAGATTTAAAACTTATAAAGCATATTTTACGTATTCATGTCACAGCTCACTGAACTTTGTGTACTTATAATACACAAGCGTAACGTGTGATGGTATGACTTACTAACTCCATATTGTTTTCATCAAAGTACGGGTAGTATGATACCTACAATTACATGATGTAGAATGTCGTGAATAATATTGCTCTGAGTACGTCGATATGTACCAGAGGGCGTGCCACGACACTATATAATACACGGATTGCACCTCTCAAGGCATGGTGTTTTTGGAAATACTATATGTCTTGTTGATATACGATACTGTATCATAAAGTTTTATATAACATAAATGGAAAGCGTATTAATTATCTCAATTAACTTAGAGTCAATTACACGTCAAGCCACGACAAGTTTGTGTATTTACAGCATAACATGACATTCGTATTGGCAATTTAACATTGACATAATTACATTTGGTTTATCTAAAATTATGTCATAGAACAAAAAAATATATGCATAGAGCGATTTTTACGATAAGTTTCAACATTTATAATCGATATAAAAAAAATTGAGTAAATTTATTAAATTGTATAAAATATTAATTGTGTTTTTTTATCGACGTGTGTTCACACTCTTCGTGTATGATACTACCTCGCACTTCGTGTGCACAAATACGTATTTATATGATATCCTGTAGCCTTGTTTATATGTTATTCCACCTGCCTCTTGAACAGCATTTTCAATCAGATATTTGACAGTTTGTTCTTCGACAAAAATATTAAAATATTTAATTTGATATACGGCGGATATTCTGATAGACAGTTTCATTATCCTATAGTGTATCCTACACTTAAATAAATAATTTATATTAATTTTGTATCAAAGAAATATTCATTCAGGAAGTATTCATTTCATATCAGTTAGCAAATGGTTATTGCGTGCAATCGATGCATTGTTATGATGCCTCGTCGAAATGTCCTTAAAATAACGAAATTAATATTATTTTTTGCAAAAACGTTCCTATTATTTTATAATTGTATTCCAAAAAATGACATCTATAATTTTGCATAGTAATCTGCATACCAATATATTTTTAAGGAAAACAAGAAACCAGTTTTCTTTATCTACCCCTTTTGATAATAATATTTATGTTGGAATAATTCAAATTTCAATAGAATACGTCATAACATGTTTTTATTTTAAAATTCAAGTTGAATAGTATATTGTACTGAGTGCCCTAATATGTAGATGTAAAAAAAGTCTGATAGAGGACTCGCTTTGCTCTTTCTTATAACTCAGTACATTACTTTACAATAATTTAACTGAACCTGAGACAGCTCTTTAGACGTAATAACGTGATCCGAATTAACAGACGCTAAAAATGTAGCGGGAAATATGTAGCTGGAAATTAAATTTTCTTGAGCCAAATAAAGTCACGAAAATGCGGTCAGGACTGTTTACATTTGCAACGTTGAATAATTGGTGGAAATGTTGCAAAGATCAGCTAGTGGCGAGGGAAAGTCACGGCCAGAGATTTACCTCGCAGGCTTGGTGTTTGCGGCTCACGGGTAGTCGAATGGCGAGCTCACCTCAGAGCACCGGTTACTCGTTACTATTACTGTAGATTAGTTCTAAGGAAGTGTTTTATCGAAGCCTGTCACTGGATAAACATGGGAAATACCGCATCGTTAAAGTTAAACGATAAAAGAAAATGGCAGTAAGTAAGCATTGTTTTGATCACTGTTTGTAAATAAGTACGTGTTTGTTGCTAAGTTAAATATTATTTCAACATTGTATTTCGTTTTATTATTATGTCCAATGCATGCGATTACGCATGTATGTCGTCATACTGAGTGTTTAGGTATCAAGTACAGAAGTGGTGACGGTTACTTCTGGTACAGATAGGGACGGTATCCAAGTTTTGAATAAACAAAAATTAACATACATATAACCATATATTTCGTTACAATGATTGAGTAACTCAAGAAATATGATTAATCATTTAGTGATAGGCCTTGGGCAGGCCATCATTACACATGACATTTCTAACGTAAAGCAGGTCGATTCAACCTACCGCGCGTTTCTGTAAGGAGACTGTTGTTGTGGACAGCGTTTTCAACTGCTTCCATTACAGTCCCTAGAAAATTTTAGAGCTTACAGTTCATTTGGAATGGTTCACAGATGTGTATGGCGTGCGGTAGTCATTAAACCTACCTAAGTTGGACCTAGGAGGATAACATTCCTCAAACCTATCAATACTCAAAACTATCTTAGAGGAAAATAGAAATGGTTACACAGATTTAGGAGACTTAATTAAATGTTGTCGGCCATGATGCTTCTACGTACCTACTACGTTAATAATTAAATTCTAATAGGAAATGGCTGAAATGAGTTTTGGTTTAGTATTAAGCATTTTATGTATGTAATGGTCTTAATGCACAATATTCGAATCATAAAAATTGCAATCACGTTTAAGCTATATATGAGTTTTCTTTATCTTACGTTGAAGACGTAAGATTTTATATACTCACAAAAGTTTTGCTAATTGGTCTCGTTAACATGTAACACATATCCAGGTGTACCAGGTGTAATAAATCTAGAGGTGTGTAAGGGGTTCTATCCATCCTTAAGACCAAGCCAATCTCCGACCTCAACCTGCTGAGCAATGGACGAGGCTAAGGCGTACAGTATTTACCGTGGGAGGTCGTACTCTGTACCATCCAGTTTAATCTCGCGGTACACGTGATAGCGGCAAGATTTATCACCTGCAAATATTTTCCTTACTTCTTGGCTGAAAGCAAGTCGTTGATGCATTCAATGTTACGAATGTCTTTGGGTGGTGGTAACCTCTTATCACTCGTTGGCACATCTGCACATTTGTCGAATAAAATGTTATCAAACAGAATACAAAAGGCACATAAAACCGTGCAAGGTTAGATTGTCGATGCAATAAAGGACAATCAAAAATGTCTGCTATTAGATCTTTAACTAACCGTATTTTTACCTCCTGAATTATGTAACATTAATATAATATTGTATGAAACAGGACCATTTCCTTACAAACAATATTTATTGTTGTCCACCCTGCATATATTTTTTTGCTACAAAAAAATAATATACTTTTGAAGTGGCAATATAAAAATCTATTATTTTTTCTTGATATGAATCGCAAAACCAGTGATAAAATAAGCAGTTTTTCAATAACTTGTGTTCGAAAACTATGAATAGAAACTAATACAAGAAACAATATATCGAGTATACCTGATTTGGTTACCATATTTAGTTTGTTTTATAAATATTAATAACTGATCTACCAAAATATCATAAAACACAAATTGGGTAAACCTATTAAATTCACAGAGCAATAAAAAAAAATAGTCATATGAAATTTTTGAGTATTCATAACGTTTGGAGTAATTAGAGCCAGTTACGAAGATGTGTTTCCAGCTTCGGTTTTGGCGTACCACGCGACGGCGATAGTGTTCTAAAGCCCAAGGACATCCCTAACAAGGTATTCAGTATAATATTCATGTACTCGTAGATAGCCTGTCTGATCGTTTGCCGACAAATTTTATAAAAAATTTACACCGAACAGTTACCGACAGTCATCTACTTTGTTATTTTACATTAGTCATGAACGTTGATGAATACAAAACTATATAAAAACGATCAATGTCAAACTATGTACTTGTAAGTATGAATCATTGTTTTTGTCGGCGCCTAATTCAAAGTTAACAATACAGTGACAGTTCATTTAAGTTCTTAAGTATTACATCAATTACGTAAAAGCTATAGAGTTAGCTGTAAAGATTACGTAAATAACAGAGCATAGTGTCTATGGCTTCAGTTTGTTGGCGGTCCTGTGCAGAGTTAGGGTATCTTTTGAGAGGAGGCTTAAATAGTATTGAGCCGCGCTGCATCATAGCGTATTGAGTGATCATAAGTGTCAGATGTTCTTATGCCGCTAGAAAACCTCCGAAATTACCTATGTAGCGCTCATAGCCTGGACTGAAGACGTAACGTCCGCGCCGATGCGCAGAAGCGCCCAAAAATTGTGCAACTACCGGCGATCTCTCAAACGTTTCAAACCGACCACATTTTCGTTACGGATTTGGACTAATATATTGCAGTGTCACATAATATTTAAAGTATGTTTCATTTCGATCTGTCCATAAATAAAAAAGTTATAAATTAATATATGTCTTTCTGATCCACAGGACGAGAAAAATTTAGTCCTAAAACAATGTAGATCCTATTTCCAAGCTTAAGGTAGATTTTATGATGCGAAGCGATGGCTGTTTGCTAGTAACTTACTAAAGGGCTAGACCCTAAGAGAAACGAGACAAATTTTTAGGACTAGATTTAGTTATCGGGGGGGTTACTCATAAATGAAATGTTGTATTACCCCTTAATACGGGAACGAAAAAATGTTGGGAAACACTGGTAATTACCGTTTATAGTACTGTTGTTATGTCGTGATCTAAGAGTTAGTACCTTCCCTTGTAAGTATCTAAATGTACTATGAGCAAACCGTAAGAATATTATTTTTAGTGGGTAGATCAGCCATATTAAGCTCCTTAGATGCGCCTTCTTTTCGAATTTTTTACCCTAATACCAAAAAGTAACTGCTTTATAAACCTTCACAATACTACAATACTTACAACAAAGAATAAAATGCGTGTCTTCACAAAACTTTTGCAATGTAATTCGAGCGCTTCACCATCGCTTGTGCCGTGGCTCCACGCCGCGCCCGTACCCACCGTGACGGCACCGCGACAGACCTTCCTGCGCCAAATCGCATTCAGGCGTAGAAAGTGCATAATGCGAAATGTATGGCAGTTGATATAGAAAGTGCAGTTGTCAATGAGCTATCATTAAGAAAGGTGACATGTAACACCTAACTCCTGTACTACTTATTTACCTACTTCTATTTTAACGCTTGCTCCTTAGTCGATAACAACGAATTCCAACACATGCCTGATAACGTTATAACCAATAAATTTTAATGAGTCTTCAGACTAGGCGTTTCTTGTGAATTAACTTTTTAAGTTTAACATTATAATTTGTTGATAATCTAACAAGAATTACCTACATCGGCTCCTAATGTACCACCACAGGTCTGTATAGGCAACTGAGTCTATTTATGATCTTTAAAATGTAGTAACATGACACGAAGTCGACAATCGTCGAACGTCGAAAATCGACAATATATTTTAGATAATATTATGTACGTTAAAAAATACTCTGATAGTTTTCTTAGGAAGAGTAATGTTCACAGTATTAATACTAGGAGTAAGGTTAAACTGATTGTTCCAAATTTCAGACTAAGCAAAACTGGTGGCTCTTTCATGGGTAGATGTGTAAATATTTATAATAAAATTCCATTAAAATTTACAGAAATGCCATATTGTAAATTTAAAGCTCACGTCAAAAGCGTTCTTATGCGGAAAGGTTATTACAAACTGGATGATTACTTTCGGGATAAGACTGCTTGGACATGAGTTTGATATTAAGCCAGTTTAAGTGCGTTCTGTAACTGTGAGTAGGAAAAAAAAGCTCCTCGGGAGTTTCTTGCCGCTTCTTCTTCCGAGACCACTCACAGTAGGGATTTCTTGAAGCGATGGCGTAGTTTGACGTTCGAAAAGTGTTTGTAAAAACCAACTTATATATATATATATTATAAAATATTTTTTCATTTCATTTCATTTCGTGTAAATACATATATTAATACTACATATAGTATACAAAAGTATACTATATAGTATATTAGTACCAGTTCAATTATTAAGGTGCTTGTCGAAATGAACCATAATAGCTGCCAGTAATACTATCAATATAATAAAGAGAGAGTGCGAATATTTTAAGTATGTTTGTGGAAAATAATCTCCGAAACTGAAGAATTCGGTTACGATTTAAAATACATAATTCCTGATGGATATAAAAATCTCAGTCTCTGTCTGAATGCGATAATCTCAAAAACTAAGATAGAATAATAATGAGGATATGGTTAGCACGTGAACATTAAATTCAAGTTTCGCGAAGCGAATCTAATAATAGTAGTCTAATAATAGTAGGGTAATAAAGCAAATTGATTATAGTATTGTATAGAAATTTAATACTGGATGAGAACGAACTGAATGAAATTTGTAATATTCTGGTAGTTGTATCTACACATTTATTAAAGTGCTTTATTTCACATGGCCGTAATACTTGCAAAGTAGAGTTGTCAGACAAGCGTGGTTCGACTAGACTTTACCCATTTTTCGTATGAGGTCCGGACAACACACAAAATTTTTCAGCAAACTGCTTATGGTAGAAAACTTAATAAATCAATACTGCTGTGCACAAGGATTGAAATTGACAAATCCATTAGAACTCTTAGAAAAATAAGCGTAAATATGAAATAGGAAAATCCTTTAATGATTAATGTGCAATTAATGTACTTACATATGTAGTTTAATAATTAATGAATAAATATTAACAAAACTAAGTTTAACAATTTCATTTTAAATCGAGTCTAATTTTATAAAATGACAATCCGACAATAAATAATGATATCATAATTATTTATTCGTTAAAGTGGTAGTTGCGAAAATTTGACATCATGTGCTCATATTTTAAAACGTTACAAAACATAGTTGCAATATAATGAAAATAATTAAGTACGTGATTACGTACAAAGATTCTCGCAATAAGGGCTGATTTCCGCAATGTTTTAATTTTCCCTTTCTTAAATATTCATAACGAAACTTGAAAAATAAATAAATTATGTTTTAATTACCTTAAAACAAATTCTAAAGCCAAATTTTCAAACTTTACTGTACTACTTTTGCTTGGGCACTACTCGCTAATATAATAACGGTGCTTGAATTGTAAAGGATATTTTATAGAACGTTTTTCAATAAAACAGCCTTACAATCCATTTTAAAATCTAACTATGATATCTTCTAATATGAAATAATATTTAATAATAAATAATATCTTGTAATATGAAATGATAAATAAATCGCCGCGTTGGTCGACTCACTTAGTCGTATGAAGAAACCTCGGTTCTATTTTGTTCTTGACATAAGCTATTATGTTGTTCACACAATTCAATTTTAAGGTTTGTTAAAGTTAAAGATTTTCCGTCAGTGGTTTACAGACCTTCGAAAAATCTATTTTCATTCTTAACAAATTCTTTGTATGCAAATGATTTTTATAAAACAGAATAATGACTTTTGAAATTAATTATTTTCACATTTCCAATATTTGTGTTATGACGAATGCGTTTGAATTCTAAATTTTTACAAATATGTAATTGAATCGTACGGTGTATAGGACTCCCTTATATTCTTGTTGTCGAAGCAAACATCACATCGCTACAAACAAACGCCTGTTAACTACGCACGAGAATATTAGGTTAGGTCGCTTTGAGAGATTTTACAAACTACCAAGATATCTGATACGTTCCGAACATATTTACCTATCACTTGAAAGTTTGGTCATGAATCAATTCTGTGTGTCACCAATATTATTGCAGAGTTTCCTATTTTCATATAAAAATGAACATAATACAAAAAATCTAAGTATCGATAAAGCTGTGTCGAGATAAAATCATCTGCGTTGTATAGATCAACGTGCGCGGACGCCCTTGGCCTGATCTTGGTCGTGCGGCCCGCGTGAAGGCGTCATGTTACTTTATTATGTATGGAACTATATTTACGTATTGCTTATGACTTTACAACGCGTGTTGCTCGTACAGATTATTAATTAATGCAAAATGTTAATAAAACGTCAGTCTTTACTAATATACGTAAAGGATTAGGTCGTAATCATAACCATCAGTCGGAAGACGTCCACCGCTGGCCTCCCCCATAGAACGCCATTTAGAACGGCTACTCGCCTCCCGCATCCAGCGGTTCCCCGCAATTCTGACGAGGTCGTCGGTCCATTTAGTGGGGGCCGTCTCACGCTACGCCTTCCGGCTCGTGGTCGCCACTCGAGAACCTTTGCTCTCCATCGGTGGTCGGTTCGTGATGGTGATAATAGGTCGTGATGCAGACATAAAATTGTAATAGTTTAAATGACGTTATTTCGATGTAAAATATATGGCAATATCTAAGCTGATTTGAATACTATCAAAATGAATAAAAAAGGTTAAAATTTGTTCAATTATTTATCTACCGTTTGATAACATATAAAATATTGATAACAAGCTATACACTGACAATGATTAAAGCTATATTTTTATGTTTCAATGAATTTAATATTTAGCATACTTTTAATTTTCTATTGACTCGTTTATGGCGGATTTTTTGTATTTTACGCACAACACTTAAGGTTAGGTTTCTCCTCCTGTGGAAACGTAATAGTGAAAAGGAAACTGTTGTAACACGGGAGAATACCGATGCCTCACGAATTCAAAAAGCGGCACTGTGTCACTAATAATCTGGTGAGGCAAAGCGAAAGATGGACATCGAAATCACTAGCTGGCGTACTTTATAATGAAGGTAGTAAGGCTTTGAGAAGTTTAGAAACATCACAATTTTCTATTTGAATTAAACATGTTGTATTTAAACATTAAAATAAATTTATATTTATAATATGTATGGGTATATAAGAGGAAAGGAATTTAACAATCGTTTTAATATTTATGTGCGTGATAAGAGGGTGTGCAAATTGTACCTCAGACGACCTGTTTAATTAGCTTTGTTTTGTAATCAGTTTCATTATACGATCAGTAAATGCAAGAGGCGCGATTCATATTTAAACTGACCATCATCCGCTAACCTTCAGTCGTCGTTAAGAATTTGCAAGAACTATATGGCTCTTTGAAGCTTTATCGACTCTGACCAGAGTTGGTGCTTGTTACTTTGGAATATAATTAGTAAAAATTTAAATATATCGTTACTTAAATTAAAAACTTAGAAATTTTTCTACTCTGTGATATCCTGATCTCTGTGAAAAATTCAAAAATGGAATTTATCTCTCGTAAAGTTTACAATAATGATGACGCACGTCAAATGAATGGCGCGGTTGACGTTCACAATATCAAGTGTAAGCGGTAAGTTTTAAATAATCTTAATTTATTTCTCAATTTCCAAGTTTTTTTAAATTTCCGTACGAATTCTTTTTAACAAAAATATATAAATTACGCTTTTATAACGTCGTCGGCATTATCCCTCGGTATTAAGAGATGAAGATTATATCCCCAGGTAAAAGTAATACAATTCAGACATAATATTTGATTCATGATTCATATTTATATTAGCAACTTTTCGCGCAATATTCGTATTGTTCGAGTACATCGATGGAGATTCGGAACATTCGGATATTTACATTTTAAGTATCTTCAAAGAAGGAGAAGATTAATTTAAGTATTATTGACTACAATAAAATATAACGCAAAATTTGGTGACTAATAAAAAAAGTTATTCTAAATATGTTGGACGATTTGAATTGTTCGGTTTAATCGTTCATAACGTAACGATCTGTACAATGTCCTCTGCTAAATGTATATTATTATTATTAAGAGAGAGCTTTTTGAGAAATTTTGAGTTTGTGTATGCGAAGAGTTTTTCAGTAACCGCGACAGCCATTTGAAAAAATCTTTCACCACTTGTAAGGTAAATTACCGATTAGATTGTTTATATATATATATATATATATATATATATATGTGTGCTAATCACAGTCTAGGATTATACCTTCGTAATATCTACATAAATGATAATTGTTCAAACAGAATGAACTACGTCCGCTAGTTTTTCAGTACATATAATAAAATTCTAACCGATCGTTTTTTGCACATTAAAGATATATCGATACCTTAAGTGTCAAATGGCGTAACCACCATTTTGGCCAAATTGAGTTATGAATGCAGATTTAATCAGTTTTTTTTTCTATCGTTCTGTGTATTTAGAGTTTAGGAATTCGCAAATAAATGGTGAATACGACCCATGGATTCAGTGGTCGTAAACATAGTTTTCAATATATTTTGGATTTAAATGTTACTTATTAAAGATTCTGTAATTGCGTAGGTGGTAAACACAATGAAATATAAACACTAGTGGCGTAAAGGTCATAAGTAAATCAATATGGTGGTTACGCCCCTGTACTATTCTATAATTTAGAGTATTGCCTCAGAGCAATAAAGTCGTATAAACCACTAATTTAATAAAATATAAACATTAGTTTCGTAAAAGTCATAATTAGTTTAGTTGATAAGGATAATAATTACTTAAGACATACATTGTTTTATACACAGGTTAAAATAATAACCAGTCGAACGTTGATCTCATAAATAGTTACTAAAGTTGATAAGGATAATAATTACTTAAAATTAATACATACATTATCATTTCTTATTTTCTAGTAGGTAACTCAAAAGATACACCAGTTAAAATAATAACCAGTTGTACCTTGATCTCATAAGGAGTTACTAAAGTTGATAAGGATAATAATTACTTAAAACATACATTGTTTTTTTCCTACTTTTTAAAAAGTCAATCAAAAGAATCGTTTTAAATAACTAATTTGCTGATTTTCTTAAATAAATAGTGATTATAAAAACAATAAAAACAAAAGTAGTTATTAATGGAAAGGAATCTCTAGGGGAAACATTACAATGGGAGTCCCTCAAGGATCAATATTAGGACCACTACTATTTTTAATATGTATCAATGATCTTCTTTATTTCACTAGGGACTTGTGTAAAACTATGTATATTGTTTGTTGATGACACCTTACTTTTTATATAGGAGAAAACAATGTTTTGACGATGTAAATAATAGTGTTTCGCAAGTATTACACTGTTTTACATGTAATAACCTTGTGTTAAACGCTAAAAAAATGAAATGTATTAAATTCACTTTACCAAATGTTGCACAAGTGCCAACTCATATTGTTTTAAATAAGGAAGTGCTTGAACTAGTAAATTCTACCACATTTCTTGGAATCACTATAGACTCACGACTACAATAGAGTTCTCATATTGAAATTTCCTCAGGGAAACTTACCTCTGCTGCTTACGCTGTTAAGAAAATGAGACTTAACGGACGTAGAAACAGCAAGATTAGTTTATTGTAGCTACTTTCACAGTATGATGTCTTATGGTCTGTTGTTGTGGGGCTCAGCTGCTGATATTAAGTCGATTTTCATATTACAGAAAAGAGCAGTACGCCTTTTACAACCTAAGGCCTAGGGATTCCCTTAGAGATCTTTGTAAATAAATTGATATATTAACTGTAGCATCACAATATATTTTTGATAATATTACTTACGTTAAAAAATACTCTGATAGTGTTCTTAGGAAGAGTAATGTTCACAATGTTATTACTAGGAATAAGGGTAAACTAATTGTTCCAAATTTCAGACTAAATAAAACTGATAGCTCTTTCATGGGTAGATGTGTAAATATTTATAATAAAATTCCATTGCAATTGACAGAAATGCCATATTATAAATGTAAAATTCATGTCAAAGGCATTCTTATGCGGAAAGGTTATTACAAACTTGCTGATTACTTTCAGGATAAGACTGCTTGCATATGAGTTTAATATTAAGCCAGTTCTGTAACTGTGAGTAGGGAAAAAAACTCCTCGGGAGTTTCTTGCCGCTTCTTCTTCCGAGACCACTCACGGTAGGGATTTGTTGAAGTGATGGCGTAGTTTGACGTTCGAAAAGTGTTTGTAAAAACCAACTTCGAATAAAATATTATTTCATTTCATTTCATTTCAGTGCGTTTCATTTACTATGAACAAATTTTTCACTTTATAAATTAATTTACATTATCGTTAAATGAGAAAATATTACCATGATTTCTTCATGTAAGAGTACCTATTGGAAACATTTGAAAATAGTAATTCGCCTGTTAGTAATTGGAAAATAGTTTTTAGAAAATAGAAGTAGTAATTGGAATGTATCCAGACCTTTTAAACAGGTGGTCCGTTATATTAATATTACTATTATTATTATTATTATTAATGCTATTATTTACTTTTTATTTGGTAATTACACCCTAAAATGTTGAACATTTACTGTTATTTTGATAGTTACGCCTTCTTCTTTTTCTTCAGTGGCTAATTTTAGGGTGTATACACCATTTAATATAAATTTTTGGGCGTAAAGGCCATCCATCTTCTGTAAATATTGCGTTTATGTAATAGTGACATCTACCGCATTTAGCAGCTCGATATTTTAAGGATTTTGGTGTAAAAAGCATTTATAAGTTAGAGAATTAAAAAGTTCTGTTTTCTTTTGTTCTTTGGCTTTCCTGAAAAGTCGCGTTTTGGTAATTACACCATTTGAGATTAAGGTTAGATATGATATAAACTCCTATTAGAGGCGTTTAATAACGAGATGGAATCCAAAACAATAGTTGTTACAATTTTTGTCTGTTTGTCTGTACTTTTGTTCGCGCTAATCTCAGTGTAATTAACCGATTTCGTTTTGGTTTTCATTTCACTAATGTATTCCAGGAAGCATCATTCCAATCCGTTCATAAATAAAAAAGTTATAAATTAATGTATGTATTTCTAATGCATAGACCGTGATAAACCCAGTTCTAAAACAATGCAGGTGGTATTTCTAATCGTAGATTTTCTGATGCGAGGCGAGGGCGGTGTGCTAGTGTGTAATTAAATCTATTTCAATTCGTAGTTACATTTCATTTGACGCCATGATATTACGATATAAAATATCTTAACTTTGTAGGCTTACTGGAAGCACTCGGTACTGCAATTTTTAACGCCAAGATTAAGTGGTAATTATTTTGTTATTTATTTTTAAATAATTGTAATGTAGAGATAGATTACATATGTCTCGTTTTGTTATTAGCTAAAAGTTTTGAATTTGCAATATTATTATTCATTTAGAATGTAGGTAAATTAAGTAAGTATTCCGAGCCGAGCCTGGAATTACTTAAGTCGAGAGTTTTTTTTAATAATCGCGATTTTAGAGTCCGTGTTTCTCGTACCAGTTGACCAGAAGCGATTTAAAGAATCATTAATTATACACTTCATCCAAGATTCGCAACTAAACATAATAGCAGATACGGTAATGTTATTAGTAGATATTTTGTGGGGGCTATCGGAGGTAATATTAAAATGTAGATGAATTACTTTATTTTCAGATAGATAAGTATGGATTGTAGCTGCGCTCCCAGCGGGGGATGTCCCGTTCGCGCACTGCTCTCGCGTAGGTACGCTGTAGAGCGTCGTAGCTTGTAGACCCTAGCCCACGTAGACCCCGTAGCTCGTAGCCCCATTATACATAAAAATTAAAACTGAAATCTTAGATTTCCACTTTCATAATTAATTTGTTCAAAAATGTTTACTAATTCTAGTTTTACGAGTAATTGAAGCAAAAAGATAAAAATATATTTGGGTGCACCTCTGTACAATCGGTACTTTATCCTAAAGAAAGAGAAAAGAGTTGTGATTTCATTGTTTGTTTGTTAGTAAAAATGTACTTTTGTATAGATAAATTATATTTCATACTATTGAAACATACTTTTTAATGAAACATGAAATAAGTAAGTTTATGTAGAAAATGAATATTACTGTGCAGAATAAAATGTAGATATATTTCAAATGAGCAAGTTATATGAACAATACTATAAACTAAAGAATATTAATAATTTATTTGACAAGTATCCTTCGTGCATTAACAATTCGTAAAATAAGATTTATGTTCACACGAACATACATGTATATAAAAAATGCGGTTAACGTGAAATTATCAACGAGAAAGTATATGACCTACGAAAGATATAATAATTTTATAATTGATAAGAAATTAAATTAATTCACCGCAAGCAATTTTTCTATACATTTCACGGTGATGGAAGAGTTCGCACGCGGAGGTCAACGCCATCTGTTATCAACCGGCCACAACCGGCGTGCGCGGTTCGTATCTATGTTATCGCTGAAAAATTTTCCTGTTTTCCCAGGAGCGAAACCGCGATGAGCCCAGCGCCCCCCTCGCAGCGTGACATAAGTAGCGCACCGTTCGCCGTCGCCAAACAGTCGCTCGCCGCCAGCGGAAGGAAGAGTGCGTTAGACATGGAACGTGATCGTATCGGAATGTGGGGCTCCGGAGACGGGACGTCCAACAGCCGTCTCTCGGGACTCGACCGGCTGAAACATCCCGGACTCAACAAGGTCAGTGGCACAGTCGATCGAGTTCTACGCGTAATATCAGATCGATGACTGCACGTAATTCGGTTAGGTCATGGTTGTGCGACTGGCCAAGCGGAAGTGTTCGTAATTACCACAAATCGTGTCATCTGGATACACTCAATACACTTGGGGCGACTTGCATGACCCTATTATAAGATTAACGACGTAAACATAATACCGTTCCGGTACGCGAACAATTGTGTTGCAAACTTTATGTATCACGTTAAAGTTCACGTGGAATTTGAACCGGTGTCGACAAACTTTTTTGTTGGGATCAGATTTGCAAGCCGTGATGCCCTTCCATGTAGCCTCGTTTGTAAATAACGAGAATCGATTGTCGCCTTTCATGCGCACAAACTTTACTTTCTATTATCAAAAAAAATGTAATTACTATCCGGTTTGTTTAATGATTTTAAAAAACGAATGCACGAATGCGTTTATTTTATAACTGGTTAATAAAGACGTCAGTGGCTCGTAAAGCTGAATAATGTAATCAATCCTACAATATGAGGTAATGTTATTTTTCTCAAAAATGTAACTACTAGGCTACAGGATATCGATATTTTAATTTTACGCACCTTTTGATGAAACTATATCAAAGTGTATATGATGATATGTGCACTGGGGTGTAGAAGAGGGCGATATATTCAACCCCGAGAACCTGTGGCTCTTACAATAATTTCAGCTCAGCTAGACAACCGTTCTTGTATTAAATGAAGATTGCTTTCTGTGATCATTGTACCGGATTGCGTATTCATGCATCGTCATAATACACTTTGTCCTTGTATGATCAAATGAATTTAAGTAAAACTTTTTTTAGATATGACATCGTAATAATAAAATGTTAACGTATATGCATATATTACTAGTATTAAACATACACTTTATATTTTGATTATAAAGTATTTCTGAATTTCTCATTTATACAACAATATAGCTGAAGTTCCTAGCAACTGTATACGGGGTAAATGTTCCAATGAACATATTAAAATATACAACGTCGGCCCAGAAACTAGTCTCATGTAATTATAAAATCAATACCTACCATTGGTGGTATACATTTGAAACGCTGTTCGATCGATATCTTTAATGATGTACAGTTGTCGTTAGAATAGAATAAACTTGTTCGTTGGAGTATATACTGTATAGATAAAGGAGGAAGAGAAATGGAGCGCGGAAACTTGAGTTCCATTGTCACAAACGTTAGTTACAACAGACTCTGGTTTATACTTGCATGTTTTTATGTTTTGACTAGAGATTTTTATGGTAATAGCTGACAAACAAACCGACGAGTAAACTGATGTTAATTAATGACTTTAGTGCGTCGTCCTTAAGATCAAAGGTTGCATGGATGGTTTGGTCTTTGGTTTAAATGGTTCTTCGACACTTTAAGTGAAACACATTCAATCATTTCACAGGTGATTCTATTCTCTGACCTCCACCAGAATGTACATAACGTTATTGCTTCGTGCTTTTTAGCCAAGGTTCACCACGGTCACGTGTGAGCTTGGACTTAAGTGTGAATGGAGTTCCTCATACTTCCAAACACTAGTGCACTTTGACCTTTCTAACTGTGGAAATTACAAATAGACGAAAAAAGGTGAATATTTCATTTCGTGCATATTACGCGTCAGACGATAAATAATATATAAAATATTGATAGAATTAAAACCTAATATTATTTTCGTATAGTTTACTTGAGTCTTTACTAGGTGCAATCGTTAAAAAAGAAATTTTTTAATTAAAACAACATTAAATTTTAAAACAAAAAATAAAATTCTAATTACCAGCAATGTCCCATTTCCCAGATTTTACTTTATTGTTACATCTTGTTAGAAACTGTGCATGAAGAACAGATGTTTTATCACTTTTTAATATAATACAATAGGCAGTCTATTCATAGTACATTTTTTATGAATAGAAGAACATACAAAAGTGGTAACTTACCACTTTGAAAAATGTCCTTACAGTTCCCTATAATTACCATCTAACGATACTTTCGCTCTGATATTTTAATATTTTCGCGTAGCTGTGTATCTTGCCTAACATAATATATTCGGCGACAGTCACCCCTTTGCCACCGAGCCAAACACACGCCTGAAAGAGAGTTTATGACTACAGAAATTAAAATTATCCTATGAAATTCTAACGTTGTACAAAATATTTCTACAAATCATTCATTTTATATAAAGTATGTATGTTCAATATTTTATCAATAATTAATATGGGATTAATATGGATGAGTGCTTTTTTATTTCTATAATTTTTACAAGACTGTATACGTACGGAATACCGTTGATATATTAAAAATACTGGAAAATCTCATTACCAATCTACTTATTACCATTATTTACCATTCTCTTTTACTCGAATGGTAATTATTTATATTATTATTTAGTATTACAATTTCCATCGGTATTAGAGTATTGACCCTAATTCCATGCTAGCAGACGGTGTCGTGAGAGGCGACAGAGGCCGGCACCCCTGTTAAGTGCCAATCGTGAATCAGCTGGAAGCTTGAGAATCATTACTATATTCCTTTTCTTTTAATTCTAAGCGATGCCTTTAATGTTGCTTATGTTCATGAAAGACGGTGAGTGATATTAGATGGCTTGTCTGTTAGTTTTTCAGCTATAATAATAATAATAATAATTGAATATTTATTCATTATCCTAGTTATACTTTTCCTTCGAAACGGCTTGACCGATTTTGAGGAAATTTTATATGTATATCCAGTAGGTCTGAGAATAGGTTGTTATCTATTTTTTATACTCTTAAGTGATAAGGGTGGTCTACCCCAATTTTTTTTATTTTATTTTTTTGGATAAAAATTTTTATTTTCATGTTTTTAGGTGGTGGCATTAAAAATACATACAACCCTACATTTTCACCTTTCTACCATAAACCCCTATTTTTTACTAGCGATATCAGTAATTAATAATTTTCAACCCAGGTACTGATTAATTATTACTTGATCAGTTATCCCCGCCAGGCGTCTACCGGTGTCACTTCTGAGACCCAGTAAACATCACGGAGTAGGGATGAGATCTCTTTTCTCACTACCTACAGTTTTCGGCCATTATTATTATTGTTTGTGCATCAATCGTAATAGTGACATTTACAATTATCATTTTACTATTTCAGTGTTATCTATATTTATTCTAATAAATAAAATTGGAATGTTTGTTTGTAATATTTAAATAACCGCTTTTTACAACATGCATATGAATGTATATACGATACATATACCAAAATAACATTTTTTACTATTTTTGTCTGTCTGTCTGTCTGTTTGTTCCGGCTAATCTCGACAACCGATTTTGACGGGACTTTCACTGGCAGGTAGCTTATGTAATAAGGAGTACTTTTATTTCTACCATATAACTTTTTTGTTAAATTCCATGCGGACGATGTCGCGGGCACAGCTATTTTTTAAATAAATTTATCGTTAATTCATATCACACCATGTTTTTCACACGGACAATTGTACGTGGCATGCTCTCGAGTGGGCACACCATCCAGTTTGTTTGTGTTAGCTAAAGATGGGATAACAAAAAATATTGTGCACTCTATTGCGTTAAGATATTGTTTTTTAGTATACTTATTATAAGTAGCGATATATCTAATTTATAATTTATATGGCAAAACAACGTTTACCGGATCAGCTAGTAACTATACATATAATTTTTAATAAGTCTACTAAATTATTAAAGATTAATGAGCAATTTAAGTAATCCCATTATTGATTTAATTTATTTCAGAAAAACTAATTTCTTTTCATTTTTATTCCATTTTTATTTATTGTAACTATTAAGATTTGGGATCATAATTATGTTATTAATTAAAACTACAGTTTCTATGTAAATTTAAAGTAATTATAATAAGTAAAAGGCTGATTCACTATTTTAGTTCTAATTCCCATTTTCACCTTTTTCTCATTACCATAAATTGTATCTAATCCCCATAAGTAATAAATCTCATTACCGTTTAGTAAAAAAATAAAAAGCTCTGTAATTCCATAACCGTAAGTCTGATTGCTGTCCCTTTCTAAGATTTTTTTTACTATTATTATTCACTTCTTAAAAATCGTATAAAGAACATAATAACGTTTCATTATTTATCTTTCTTCAAAAACATCATAATATGCACGAAATTAAATATTCACCCAGTCGCTTTCGATCTAACGACGATATCTTAATAACATTTCGACGCTCTGTCTCTTTAATCTATGACTAGCGTCCTGTACCGACGTCGTTCTGGTTCACCAATTCATATTTATGCACACACTTGATGTTATAGCTTATCTCATCACACATCACAAACTCACAAAATCCGCACTCTCTCTTTATAATATTAGTGTAGATGACACTACAATTTTTATTTTTTATTTTTCAGTCCATTCTTTTCTATTTCAATAAATTTAGGTAGTGAGTGAAAATTCCCCGTTTTTCTAATTAATCAATGTAGTTAATGAACATACAGCGATTGCAATGAAGTTCCATTCTTTTTTACGTCTGTAACAGACGTTTCAGTGTTCTTGAGGACTGTGTGAAACATGTTGCCCCAATCGTACATATGAAGTGGCACTGCATACGGAGGCGCTTCGTCGGGGTGTGTCCGCAGTTGGTGCTAACTATCAATTCGCCATGTTCTACTTTACGTTGTTTGCAATCGCTTCGGTGGTAAATCGTGACGTAAAAACATAAATAAAAATTGTGTTATGAGCTATTGTACAAAGTCAAGTTCTGTTTATCCTGTGCACTTCAGTAAAAAAGAATTTTCATACTATTAAATGAAAAATTGGTACTTATATTTTCAACCGACATATAAGGTTTCTAGAAGCAACTTTCTTCATGAACCAATCAGCAAGTGTGAGAGTTGATCCCGGACATATATTTTAACTATTTATCAAACTTTGATATTGTATAGATTAATGTATAGATAACAAAATAAATAAAAATATGAATAAAATTATTGGCAATAACAGTATCCAATCTAAACTATTAATTCAGCACTTAAATATAAAATATACAGTTGTTATAGTCTTGAAAAAAATATATCCTGCTAATAATGTCATTGGATATTTTACATATGAACTGTCCGTGAATACAGGTTGGATGGAAGATTGGATGAGCTAAAACATAATAATAACGACTTAATTTTTTTTTCCAAATTTTTTAACATGATTCTAAAGTACATAATTTTCTTGTGAAGCCATTATTTTATTCTTGTTTTCAAGCTTGGTATATTTATATTTTATCTTTTTTATGGAATCAAAGGAGTCTCTTATGTTAAAATTATTGATATTATCAAGTAAGGGCTTATTTGTTACATTTAAAACTTTTGTTTAAAGAGCCTTGCATGTATGTATTCGTTTATTGTAATGTTTCATATATTTATGTTAACTTGAATGAATACAATACAATTAATACCTGAAAAATTTTAATCTGCGGGTATCTATGGGAATTGTTTATATCTATAATAATTCTAGGCATTGAATACAGTTTAACACAAATTTTTAAAAATAGGTTGATGCATTGTAAACTACGTGTTATAATGATTCCGTACATCACATTTTGTGACATCAAATATCTTTGTCCTTATTTCCAACGACCTATTAGCTCAAGCGTTTCCTATCCCCGGCTGTCTAAGCATAGATGCGATGTCTTACTCAGATGTGATTAGTACGTACATAATCATAAAAAGTAATATTTATCTATATGGTACTTAGTAAACAAACCTACATAATAATATAACACTGAACGGCTGAATTTGCTTGATATGCATGTAAATAGTATAGAACGGAGTAACTTTTTGTGCAGGTCTATACCTGCAGTTTGCATTTAAAGATTTAAAGATCTTTAAGGTTATCAAGTATTTTAAGGATGATATATGCATTTAAAAATAGTAAAAATATACATGTTACGAAAAGTGAGTAATCCCACCTTATTACGGGCGAGTAGAGACCTAACGGTTATTATTAAATAATTTCGTAAAATGAAGACACTCCATGAAAGAACGAAATTGCGACTACTATATATATCCTTCACTGTCTCAGCTGTCCGCTTTTGGAATTCCCTGGCCCTACCTATGCGACGATCTGAGTCCCTACATTCCTTTAAAAACAAGTTAAATTGTACTACATTAGTCTATATTTCTTCGTTTCTTTTTTCCTTCTGCTGTGATCGAATAATGGACATTACTGCATGTATTATCACAGTTGTCGTGTTGTTTATGTGTTCAGTTATTTATATGTATATTTATATAATTCAATTTGTATGAATGTATATGCATTTAATACGTATGTAGTTATTTATTTAATGTATGTATGCATTTATATATATGAATCATTCTTTTGTTTTGGCATTTACGTATATTTCATTTCCGTCCGCATAATTGGACTCCTCCACACTCTCTGCTTCTCCTTGTGTCCTCTACACAAAGATCGTCTGGAAGAGATCATTGTTTAGCGATAAGAGCGCCTGTTGTATTAACATATTATGAGCTGACTTTGTTAATAATATTTCTTGTCATTGTTATGGTGTACAATAAAGATAATTCTAGTGTTTTTTATATATACACATAATTGAATCATGAACAGTTTAATGAAACGATAGATAATATTGTGAACTTGTCAATTCTATGGTGTAACCTTAAAAATAAACTCAAGTGACGAAAGTATTTTTAAGCATTAAAAAATTAAAATGAATTAATTATTATTAATTAACGTCTTTAAAAATGAAGTAAATAATCTAATGGTACAAAAAGATGCGGCAAACAATATTAATTGATCGCGATATAATTGTCGCGATATCGCCTATCGTGCCTATCACAGTTGTAAATAACAATGAAGTTAGTTGGCGTTAGTGATTGCGGATGATAAGTGATAGATGTAGACTGTATGAGTGTGGATAATTGGCTATTGCAATAGAACACCATGGTCAGTACTCGAAGGCGATCTACGTTCAACTGAGTATTAAGTTTTCTACAATTCCGCAGACCTATAATGAACGGTTGTCGTTGTTTTTCTATTAACACTTACATATGTTTGTAGTTCGCCGACATAATTTCTGTAAGTATTTGATCAGTAAGATTGCCAGTTACTATCGGATAAGTAAATAAATCATTTGAACGTTGTATCTCATATAATTAAATCCAATCTCAAGATTAACGTAGACATTATGATTAATCGTCGTTGGTCATGTTGAATGTTTTATAAAAGAACACGTTGGAAAAATGGCGGGAACGATCTTCGTGGAAATAAATAAAAAACAAATTGGTATCTACGCCGTTATGGCGGAACCTCGAGTGAGAACTACGAGTGGAGACAATTTATGCAAAATAATTCTTTATAGAATACTTTTGAAGTTTTTATAATTATGTTAGAATACAAAGGCCAAGCTTGCATAATAAAAGTATTTTATAAGTTAATAATAAAAATTATTATATATTTATATTTATAAGTTTGCATAATAATAATATATTACTATACTTTTGTTGAGTTTATTCCTTAAATAATGAAAGTAAATATTCTTTAATATTTTTAAGTATAAGGTTAATATATTAATTATATAAACCTTTCTATGGCTACATATATTACGTATTAATCTAAATTACATAATTAATTGAGATAAAAATAAAATATTTATTCTCATTTACTACTTGTAAACGTATAATTAATTTACATTTAGACAAGGATGTAAATGATTTAAATGTGTTGAGAAGGTTGCTTGAAACTTCAATGCTTTATTTATTAATGTATTTAATACTTTATTGCACTTATTAAAACAAATTGGGTACAATGGGTGTACTTAAAGCCTGATGGCATTCTCTTCGAGTCAACCCTGGGTGCTGGCTATGTGGCAGGTGCGTACAATGTTGACATACTTTTTAAACATTATGAAGTACTTTGTAAAAGGTGATACGTGTATACTCCATATAATAATGATATGTATCGTTAAATTTAATATGTCTTTCTAGGACATAAATAATATACAGGCATAAATATAAATAATATACTGAATCGGTAAATTTTCCTTTAAATACGCTGGAGACGATTAATTATATTACTAATATAAAAACTGCGTCATGTATGTTGCATAATTCACTGATTTTTTTTTTATATTAATAGCCGACGATATGTGTGGATACTGTTAAAGTTTCAATATTGTTATATATAAAATTGTATATGTAATTGTAATTAAAACAATTTAACAATTACATTTATATTTATTAACAATTACGTATATATTTACGTCACACCGAATTGTAGCTCAAATTACGTAATTTAATAACTACACCTCACTCGTGGTCAATTCCTTATCCTCTTCCAGTACCTCACGTTAATATCGGCAACGACGACTTCACGTGCCTTGCGAGGCACAAGGCGCTCAAGGATTTTATAACGAACGGTACAGCTCTTGACTTTTGATCGGACTGATATACGTCGTGAACCATCCATTCCATCCAAAAATAACCTTTTTTTTGTGTCTTAGCAATATTAAAATTCTGGTAAATGAATAAACGTACCAAAACTGTGCTTTCATATTAGTTTCCTGTGATGTAGATCAATTTTTATACGATGTAGAGTTTCATTGATCTATAACATTTAGTTTAACATATAACATAGGGAATACTCGATGCATATGTCAGTAGTTTTCTGCTGCGTAGATCTTGGTCGCGGCTAAAAATTACTCGTTTCGGAGAGGGAAAATATCGTAATGTTATGACACTCTAACTATAAAGAAAACCTACATATAAAAATATTTATATGAGTTCGCTCCTTGCTTAAATGTTTGACAATGTATTTACCCCTCTTCGGTGTGGAGGAGCCTCAAGGGTAACTGATTTGAAATAGGTTCATACAAGCGTGACTTCGGATCAAATAGCGCTGCGAAGCGCAAACGAAATGTGCTATCGAGTGATATCACCGTTGCGGAGATTAAGTCCGCTGGTACGTGTCTAGTGCCAATATTGTCGGCATTCGGCAATATATGAAACTAATGGGGGTTATTTTGATGCCAGGTATAGGTACACGACATATTTGCAATATCGTAACAGCATTAAATACATTTTGAGATGTATTCCATGTAAGTAATGCAACCTTTTATACGGTTACGTGAATAAATAATGTATTTAGTACTTACCTTTCCGTTATTGAATATTGCTATTCAATTCTGTCTGGTCATCTTAAGGTCGCCATTTCTATAGCAATTTGTGTAATTACAATGGCGGTATTATATTTTAGTTGTTTGTTTCGGCTGTCCATTGTGACGATATCTTTGAATATAAGTCGTTTTGTAGCTAGTCTCCAAAACTGTGCTAAATTATCATTAGTAATAGAGGTAATATTACCTCGGGAAGCCAAAACCTGAGAACTAATACTTATTTATCACAAATGTATTAACTTAAAGTTATTATTTATTATCAAGTATTACCATACTGTCAATTGAATTACAATATTTATGCAGTTTAAAACATAAAGTTTTCAAGTAATCGCATTTTCGTCTTGTTCCGTGATCAGTGTACACAGAGTCCTATAGTCGGTTGTCATGGGAACGAGGTAAACACAGAAGTAGTTTAGTTGAATTGGCTATTTTCGCTTTCCCACTAGTTGATGTCTTCCAAACACCTTACGCACGTCGCGCCGATCATGTGCGGTTCGCGTACTAACTTCTTATTTGTGAATAGTTCTCATCATATATCTATATATATTAGAGACGTGAAAACAGTGTGAATAGCTTAATATTCGTAGTTTTCTTAAGAACTGAAAAAGTTATGCGTTGTCCATTGTTTCGTCAACGTGTGCCGCCGGCGCCGTGTGCGAGCGAAGCAATTTTAACCAATTTCTATCGCGCAGAAAAAATAGATTAACCAGATAATATGGAGTTCTGCATACGTTGAATTCAATTTTATTTATTGGTCCATTGTTGGTTTGTAATTAATTATACCTGTAGCATTTAGCACGCTGCTCCAATGTCGAATGGGTGAACTATACGTCGATGTCAACCGACTACAAGTAGACTTTGCTACTTCTTACCAACAATTATTACATGACATTTTTAACACTCATTCTCATTTTCGAGTCATAGGGTTTTTTAAGAAATAAGTAGTAGGTGCATGACCATTATCTGTTTACGTGTACATAGATTTGAATATATATATATACATATATATAGAGTGACAGCCTATTAGTATTTTTTAAATAATTTGAATAATATTACAAATATATATATATACTATCTTAATCTGTAGTATCTGTCTGTCTGTGCATTCCATTATTTTAGACAAATTTCGTGATAAATATTGGTTTTATGACTCACTTACATCAGTTTAGCCATTTTGATAAGTTTTGACTATCTGTCTATATGTCCCGTTATAACTCAACAACGGCTTGACCGAACTTAATTAAAATTGGTGTACAGTGAGAACACATGATTGCGTAGATCTATCTAGGCTATATAAAATAGCAGTAAAGCTGGTGATATCTAATCTAATTTTGAATAATAATGTATATATAGTTATTTGTTCAACCCGAACGTAGTCGGAAGGGGCTGCTAGTTTATTATAAAATTCTTATGACAAAATAATGTGTCTTATAAAGTTATCTATTTTATAAGAGGCGGCGATAATTATGCGTCCTAAGACATGAACGCACACAACTACAAATCTGTGAGAAAATTTCCATTAAATTAAATACATAAACATATACCTACTTTTTATAATATGGCGAGAGTTAAGTTAATAATTATAAGCAGAACATTAATAAATCCAAACGGAGTAGTATAGCATTATCACCATCAATGTGTTATATCAGGAAGGAATTGTATCTACCTATCGAACTCGCTATTCACCTTGTGATTATGTAGGTCTGTTAGCATTCTATGTCCTTTTCATTGGGTCAGGACCGATCGTAATCAATTGCGAATATTGTATATAATATGTTACATACGAATCACCGAGTACACGTATAATATGATAAATAAAGTTAAATATAAAAAATAAAAATAAATCGTATAAAGTGTAGGTTGTATGATGGAAGAAAATGACAGTTGATTAAGCGTAATTATTGTTAAAATACTTGTATTGATAAATTATTTTCAATACTATAACTTACAATTTGCGGACGAATTGTGTACGGTGTAGCTAGTGAGCCGTTTAGCAGGACATGTCATTATTTCTACTTCAATTTCATACTTATCGATATGAAAAATTTATCAAATTTGTGTTTGCCCAGTGAACCAGTTATTTTGTCACAGTATGAATTCATTAATAAATTAACTTTGTATTTAATATGTTATTACCCAATTCAACTAAAAATCATTGTCGCAGTTTAATTGTTGTCTCACTGTTGGTTACCATTATATTCCGTCTTGCTGAACAAACTCATAAGGACTCAGTTTTTCTTACTTCTACGGGAGCAAGGTGGAAATAACTACACGTAGTATGTAAAAGTCACATAACTTCGATTTATATTGTTGATGAACGCAGAATTCTGTCTAGGCTATAGTAATGTTATAGAATTTATTTCCGTATCCAAACCATTGTACCGTTATTTGGCATTACAAATCATTAGCATCGAGTCTCCTCTTTCCTCTCTTTGAGAATGATGATACCATTACAAAAACAAATACGAGTACAATATTGGTATTTCGAGGCTTTACTCATATTTCTACCTGTTAAATATAAGAAAGTCGTTCTTTTATAATTTGCGTGTGTGAAATAGTGAAGGGTAATTCACCATGGGCAGCAAATTTTAATTCAATCAACCAACGGTCTCAATGTCAGAGAACACGTTGCTGATCTTGATTTTGTGACGTAATATTTTACTTTTAGTCAATGCCAATGTAATTAGGTTACACGGTGCACGAACGTCATTAGAATTTAGTGATGCTTGACTATAAGAAACAGTCTATTAGACTACTGGATTTTTTGTCTAGTTGACACATAAAGCATTTGAATTAAAAAAAAATCCGTTGAAAATATTAAATATAAATAAATATGATTTTATGATAATCATCAGTATAATTAATTATGTACATACATACATGAGAATAATTATGTACATTAAGGCTAATTTTTATTGAAACGCACTATAAATTTTATTCATATATACGCTAAAAGTAATTAATCAAAAAGATAAAAAAGGTTCTGGAAAAACATCGAGTGGTATAAAAAAATATAAATACAGAAATATTTGCAATATTAAACCTAAAAATAACACTAAGAATTTAAATAAATAGGTACTAGAAATTAAATAAAAAAAAGTGGCAGAGGGTTGAATAATAATAATAATAGGGCATTTGGCACACGGCACATTCTACATAAAATTATAAACGCGTACCTTTCCGTTTTTTATTGCAAATCTATGACGTACAGATTTCGAGGTAGTTAAGTACCGAATGGCGTTGGGTTGGAGAAAAAAATTATCAAAAACTTATGTGAATATATTTGTGTCAAAACAGTTGTGTGGGGTCCGCATTATTGCCGTATAGGGCTTATGCCCTACAAGCCTTATTCCTTATAGTACAGTGTTGATTACAAGTATTTGTCTAATTACGTAATGTTTGTTAGCAAATATTCTTAGCGGTATTAAACCACGTGAATTATAATATAAGACATATTAATACAGTGTCTACGTCGATAATATAATAACTATTGAGATACAAGTATAACGTATACTAGAGCAACACAACCATATTTTTTTTTGCGCTACGAATTTTGGTCCATAGCGTCTCAACTTTTGTTTGGATATTCTTAGAATGTATGACAAATGAAGGACAATGAGAAAGTGCGCTTCATGATATACGCTGCACACACAGAAATATCATGCATTTTTCTAACCGCTTTTAATTAATTTTAATGTAATTAATACAAAAAAAAAATGAAAAGTTAACAAGTAATGATATGTAATCACCCATATTTATTGGCTTCCGTATTACCAACGCAGTCATAAATGTGTTAAGGCGGGACCTAGTGCTATTGGCAGAAGGACGCACCACAATTAATGAAGGTTGAATTCGAGGAAAAATAAAAATAAAAACGTTATTTTCTTATACGATTGTAACGAAAAGAGAAATCAATTTATTATTCCGCCTGGCAGCTGTCGGATCAGAGACGACGGCGAAGGCTGCTCAAGCTTAAGGTGACATAAGACAGCTTTGAAATGTTTTTAACAATATGTACAGTGTCAGTCAGTACGTCAGTATGTGATGAAATTTTCGATCAGGCAATCGGTATTAAGGCAAGGTGATCTGATCTAATACACTTATGAATTGAGTAAATAGATTTAAATTACTGCAAGGTTTTATGATTTTTACGAACGGTACTTGCATAAATGCATCTCGCTCTATTTCGATATTCAACCGTATGAAAATAGTAGATATTGCTCATAAAGTATTTAGTTGTTTCCATTCCAAGGTCTGCCTATCGTAAAAGAGTACGATGCCGCGGTAAAATTTTAAAGTTCCGGCACGAATCACGTTTTATACATATGATTTCAATGTAATACATGGGAGTTTACTTTTTAGTTGTATAGACTTTCATAATAGAACTATAAGTTTTATGTTCCCTATATGAGTATAATTTTTTACATTTTTAACATAGTAACATCGTCAACGTAACCTTGTTACTTTTTTTTATTAAATCCTATATCATACAATTATTTTTATATTTTTCATTTACTGACATACTTTACCTAATTGCAATTTTATAATTATGTAATTTACAATGTTGTAATACTGTATTAAACACAAAATATAGTTATGACTTATCTACAACATAATATAAACATTATCCCTAACTATTCTACAATATACTTAAACAAATATTTATTTAATTTAGACATTATGTTAAAGATTTAAATTATAATAAAACATCTGCTTCTGGAATCACTCTTTTAATTCTGAATACTTAATTTTTACACCGTGGAATTCTTTCTTAAATAATTAGCATATTTAATATATTTTACATTCAACCATATTATTTTTCATTTCTTGCTTTCTGACATCTAATGACAATCTTTATTTTTCCTTTTTCTAAACATATATTTATTAACCCTTTTAGATAAACCTATTTTACATCAACAACAAGTAGTTACTGGTATACATTTTCAAGCTAACTTCATCATACATGATTTTTATATTTATAAATGCTAACAATTATTATAAATTAACATAAATTTCAGTGGTTTTCGTCGTCGCTAATTAACATAAATAAAATATTGTTTCAGGAGCCGTGTAGCTTATTTCTCCGTTGCCCCTTTAAATCCAATTTAATCTTGATTGTAATAACTAAAATCAACTAGTAAATATTTGTAACGAGTTTGAATGGTAATTTGAAAAGCCCATTCCGATCTGGTTCATCGTTTCCTTGTTGGTAGTATCGCGATGATACCTCTAGTACTAGTACTCTAGTACTATGCGATATGCCTCTAGTACTGGCACCTATTATGAATGTATATGATGACGATTATGTACGTTGGTTCATTCACTCGTGCGCTGGCGTACAAAAACTCATGTTTAATCATGATCTGATCTAATATCAAAGACTTATTTTAACGGTAGTAATACGGTTGAGACGTAACACCTTCTTGATGTTCAATTTTTCACTTGGCAATAGATCACTCATTTCCATTTAGTATAATATTTCTGTTCTCGTCTAACAGCATTACACAAACGTAACCACATTGAGTGACGTTGGAAACATTATGATAACTCTAGAAAATTATATTAACAAAACAACATGCAAAATTATCAAGGTTTCATATCGCTACAAATGGGAGGCAAATGTTAAAGAAGTGCAGTTGCGCGTAACATATCGATCGAAGTCTTGGTTGTACTCATCGCGCTATATTTTCTTTACCAATACTCGGTATTCTGAAGTCTTTAGAACACAATTTTACCTACCTTTACCTTTTTGATTAACGTATTGTTACGCCTAAGAAATGACACGGAAGATTCTGTCTGTTATAGTATATGCCATTCATTGTTTCTAAGCGATTTTTAACTGGCAGAACATACCAACGTAGTAAAATACATCAGTGTAAAATCAGATCCAAAACTCAATTTTCTATATCGTTTATGATAAAAGTTTGTAGAAGTCAACTCGTTAACATAACATTGATGTACTGATCTTTACATTCTGTGCTTATTTACGATTAGCGTCCATCCGGAATAATGTATCTTTAAAATGGTGAAAGAATTTTGCAGATAAGAGCTGTGGTTCCGAAGATTACTTTTCGCATATACACAAATATACAAAATTCGCGCTCTCTCTTTATAATATTAGTATACCTAGATATTGAAGCGCGGAGCGTTGCTCATTACCATACTTATTTCAACGGTAGTAACATTGGATCGGAGTTTTAAGATCCTCATGAAAATATACAGCTTTATATACCAAGGGTTCGAACTGCGTTGTGACATCTTCGCGAAAGTATATGAGTTTTATACGGCAGTAACGTTTGAAGTACGTTTTAAGATCTTAAGAACTTTATGTACAACTAAAAAAGTACATCGGCGAAGACGGTGTTAATGGTTAAAAGTGAAACAGTAGCTTAGTGATTTGGTGATACGATGGAACGGGATTGGTGGCAACTGACACCCCGCCGGGAATTGTACTCGGTGCCGGATTGTTTGTCGGCCATTGACGCTCGGGTTTGTGTGTTGTGTTACGGTAACTATGGTATGGTTTAACAGTGCTCCGTCAGTCACTTTTATGTCTGAAAGAATTCGACATTGTCGATGCATGTGTCATTTTATTGGGTTATCATATTTTTCACTTTATTATGTAAAACAGAATAGTAATTGTAAGGCAAAAATAATTAATATCACAACATTATGACAAAATATATAATAAATTTATTTAATCTGTTTGGATATATCTCCTTTGGTCAAGTATGAAACATTTCGTTTTATTGCTATGTATTTTAATGTTTAAAGACAACCATATTTTTCAATTTATACGTACCAGTCGTGGTCCTGTTATGTTACATTAAAAGAGAAAAAATATAGATATTCCACGTTCGTATTAAAAGTATATGAAATGTTATTTTCTAGTTTATTCCCTAGCTTTGTCCGGTGATAATCATTTTAACGTTTGTATCTGGATAGGTTCATTTATGACCTGTTAAAATTGTTATTAATATAATATAAGAGTACCCCGTTTCCTTTTTGGCCACAAACGCATCGGTGATGCCTTTGGTTTTCGGAATGAATACGGGTGGCGGTGACCACTTACTATCAGGTGGCCCGTTTACTTGTTTGTCGGCTGTTGACGTAAATACTATACTATCCTAAGTATGCTTATTATGCAGGTTTTTGTCTGACGGTTTCCGTCACTGAGACATCTTACAACAGTTAATTTAAAAACATATGTATATTACTTCGAAACATTCAAGTGGTAAACGCGTTTCCATAAAGACAACGATACAGTGTAGGATATGTAGGACATATGTAGGTATTAACCGGTAACATATCATACATACATACAAAGGTATACATTACATATAAAGTCTGGTACGGACCGAATAGGTATAAACAAGTAGGTGCATGAAATTGTTTTCAATAGTGAATATAAAAGCGTTGATTTTATAAATATCTAGTAATCAACATGCGATTGCATATGTACAAGATGATTAACATCACAATCACAACACCAGGACAAAATGCAATATTGCTGGTGAAGTGGTCGGTGTATGTAAATGGCGTTTGTTTTGCATTACAATGTGATGTCAGAGGCGAGCAGCCTGCCGCTACAGCTCATTGAACCACATTCTAATAGTGACAGTTCTTGTATTATGATATAATTCGTTAATTGTTAATATAATGTTTAATGAATGTTGTGATTCAGTTTAACTAGTGGTGGCATTAATGGCCATTCTGAAATTTTTGTACCAAAGTTTTCCAACAAAAGATGAAGCGAAGAGATCTCCGAATTGAACGCCGACCGCTCGGTCTCGTTTGTTTAATCGCTTACAAGTGACAAGTAGCGCTATAAGATATTTTTGCAAGGAAGGTCATATTTATTTCAGGTTAACATTACATTTAATCTCTATGTAACACGTGTTAGATGTGCGAGACAAACTCGAAAGACGTGCACTTTCGTGTGTAACTTTGATGTACTAATTACGGGAATCCTTCAAGTTTCTAAAGCAATTCCATAAATTTTCTGTTTTTCGTAAAATTTTTAAAGATTAATAAAATAAATTGAAAAGCCATCACCGTAGATTTATAATATTACGAACTGGAGTGCTTCAAGCAATATTCCGGTGAAGTTAAGGCGATATACGAGAAAGGTTTATGAATAAAATTGGCTTCTAGTCACTCGGCGGACGGTTTTATGGCAATATTAAAATATTCAATCCTTTAGAGTGTTTTTAATTCTCAATGAATGAGTAATATTTTCTACGTAGTAAAATGAAAAACACACATAAATTTTATTTTTTTAATTTCCTAAATTAACGTATTTTCCTTGTAGGCAGTAACCCTGGTCGGCTGGTTTATCGAACATATTATACAAATAGAAATAATGATTGAATTTTTCCTTTTATACTATATGTATGGGTGAAATAACCCCAACTAGTTACGTCTCAACTAATTAAACGGTGGCAGTTCACCAATAATGTATCTAGTATTCCAACTAATAACTATACTATTCGAAATTGAACATTTCAATACAGTAGTAAGGAAAAAAATAAACAAAAAGGAATCAAAGTAGATTACAATATGAAATTTATTTCATGTACCCTTAGAGTTTACTTCAAATGCTAAAAATTTCAAGTTCAGATTCTTTTAAAACTACTTAATTATTTATTCGTTACCATTGGAGCGTAGTACCATTTTTGGTGGTCGTTTCTTCACTGTTCGCGACGCCGATGCTGCCAACGGCCATCTCGCATAAGCAAAGAAATATTTCAATGCCTACGAGTATTTTTTGTTACATTCAATGCCTATTATTATTACTTTCATATCGTATCGTGTTATTATGATTGCCGTTTATTATTTATTAAAGTCAGCACGAGGACCGCAACTCATGTTATACAGCTCACGTGAATACATTAAATTAGATGCTTACGTATCCAACCTGCGCGGTTTCTTTGCACGTCGATTAAAGTGAACATTAAAATTAAGTACCTATATGCATATCAATTTTGATTCATTGATTAGTCTGGAAAATGTAAGGTAATTAATGAATAATATCTACTTTAGGATCGAAATATCGTGTCATCGTCGCAGTAAACGAATTTCCTTGACCAGTAAAAGGTCGTTTGCGAATGGCCGCGCCTTCGCCGCGTCACGTTCACAGCTGACTGTCAGCTGTGCGCAATGTGCGCCTTCCGCAAAGTTTTTTACGAGTAGTATATTCTAAGTATGACTCCAAGGTGTAGTCTCCTTAGATACTGTACTATTCATATAGACACTGTATAATAATTAATATGAAATATTTTCATTAATTTCCGTAAATAAAGTTCGAAGCTCGCCAAGTATATATTTAACTTTAAATAATTTATTAAAATGGGTATTTTAATGGGAAATAGCAAAAGGACATCTGGAAATATTGTTATTATGAATTATAGTCCACGTGTAGTCTCAAGACTTCAAAGAGGTTTTATTCCAAATCGGTTATGGTAGAGGTAAATCTTTTTTTGGGCGTAGGCGACCGCAGACATCACTGTACTGCATGATGCAGGATATAACCTCAAAATAATAAGTCTTAAGTATAAGTTATTATCATTGTATACTCACAACAGATGGGCGCATGAGATAAAAGAGGCTGTAGTTGATCACACCACGTTGAGTTCTCTTACTATGACGGTGTATCGGTAATTGCAATGTCGAATAATAACACACTTTGTTTCTTTGGGATAACAATAATATCGATGAGCGTTAGATCTTATATCTTACACTCGTATTAGTATTAAATTAGAATGTAATCTAATAAATGAAATGAAATTATTATCAGTCTTAAATTATATATCAATATAAGTTTATCAGATGCATATAACATATTTAAAAGTAGTAAATTAAATCCACAATCGATTATTATTTGTATTTTCGGTAAACTTTAACAAATCACATATAATTTAGCTCAATGTTCTGATGTATCGATCCATTAAGTTTAAGCCATTTTATACAGAATGCTATTAAGACTGTCCGGATTCATCCGTCACGGAAGTGAGGCCCGTTTTCGAATTACCCTCTGAAAGCCATCCGAGCGTTCTTGTGCAAATATTTCTAAAGCACTGAAGTATTTGATGTAAACTGGTGCTTGATATTTCTACAGTTTTTCTTGGTGTCTATTTATGACAGAATAAATTTGTTTTCTTCCTCCCACTTCTTCGACCCATGAAACGTGCTTTGGGTCAATCGATAGTTTGAAATGTTTCGTTCTCGTTCCCAGGGCATGGCATTTTCGATCGAGGAGCGGCAAGCGTTGGGCATTCACGGACTGCTTCCGGCCAGGGTCAAGAGTCAGGAGGAGCAGGTGCAGCTCTGCAAGCTGTCCATCGAACGCTATGAAAACCCACTCAATAAATACGTTTACCTCATGGGACTGCTCGTGAGTAAACACATACCGTATATTGCAATAGTACGAGTATAACTAGTTACATTGACCGGTATAAATGACATTGTATACGTTTCTATACTGTATATAAACGGTACAAAAGTTATAGAAAAATCTGTAGATACATTAAAATAGTAGGTATATCATTTTTTATTGTTTAGCATATTTTAATTATTAATTTAATCGTACGTAAGTACGTTAAGGAAGTCTGCCTTTACATTCCATTGTGTTCGTAGAAACAATTTACGTTAGCGAGTAAAACATTTATGCAATCACGAAGTATACGACGACTTCTGAAACTAAATATTTATAAGTTATTATTGTTGCTAGTTATGTGTAAGTAGCAACAATAATAAATCGAAAAATAAGTAAAGTAAATTCATCGCCAAGAAAAATTATATGATTTAAATTTAAAACAAAACGGGAATGGTTATCTATTTCACATGCATAACGCATGTCGGTCTTATCAGTGTTACAGATATTTAATTATTAATGGATTTCTAAAGCCAGAAAGTATAAGTTTTTCTCAAGTTCAAATTAGAGTTTGAGACTATATGTTACCTAAAAAAATATCTTATATCTTTTATTATTTTATAGACAACTTTAAAAAATTTTCGTCATCTTCATTATGACAGCCATGTTTAAATTTATAACACTCGTCACGACATACAAAGACATAAAACTTAATAAAAATCTTATTACCGAATCTATTAATAATCTAAGAATATCGTGAATTTCTGGATTGGAATCCAAATAGATTTATCGAGGGGTATATCAGGCGTTTACCATTCATTTTGTTTTTAATTTTGTAATATTTTTATATGCATCAGGATCGCAACGAGCACCTGTTCTACCGTTTCGTGGGCGAGAACGTGGCGGAAATGATGCCCATCGTGTACACGCCCACCGTGGGTCTCGCGTGCCAGAAGTATGGGCTGGTGTACCGGCGTCCGCGTGGTCTTTTCATCACCATCCACGACAAGGGCCATGTGTACGACGTGTTGAAGAACTGGTGAGTTAACTGTGAAACATAATAATTTAACTATATGTAGATCTTCACCAAATAATCATCTTTTTATATTTATTAATTAATACCGCCATCGCCGATATTTGTTTAGTTCAGAGGTTGACTAGTAGAGAATGATTTTAGCATTAAGTCCACATTTTTATTAGGTACAATAAAGTTTAAATAATTAATAAAACAAGCAGCTTTTACTGTATGATGAGGGGCAAAATGCACTGAAGGTTAACTTCAGAAACTACAATTTAAGAGCACAGTTTGTCCACAGATTCCCGCAGTCAATTAATAGTCATCATACTGGTGCTGTTAATTGATTTGGAACACTTCGTTACATTAAAAATAATTCCTCTCACTCACCTATATTCAAACTGCTTTACCGTAAATATTTATATGACAAATTAACAGTGGTCCTCTGGTGAATAAAATCGTGATGCATCGTATTTTATATTCAACTTCAGTCACACATGTGGTTGTAAAAATGTCTGTGATGTATTTACTTCAGAAAAAAGTCTCATCTTACAAATTTGGACTTTACATAGCTGCTATACTAGGGTGCAGCAATAAATTATGTAATTTAATTTGCACTTTGTAACCTAAACATCCACGCCGGTTGTGTAACGACATCAAATCAAAACTTTAATCCCGACCACTTACCACTTGCTTCATGAGAATTACGTAAACAGTTATATCAGCTATTTATTTAATATCTCTCTACACTTGTTTTAAACAAGAGTCGCATTTATCTTTCGATCGGTTAACGATAAGATTGCCAAGAGATAGGTATATTTATCTATGCTTACCTTGGTTACATTGAAATACAATTCAATTCAATTCATTTATTGCTGGATTTTAAATATTTACAAAAGGTCTTACATATTATGTTATTGGTAGCCAATAAAATCCTGCCGATTGGCGTGTAATACAATTATTAAATTATTATTAAATATCATAATTAGAAATGTCCATTATTATTGAATTTATACAATTATGAAAATTTACGTCAGTCAAATTATATAATCATTAATATTATATTATATTATGTGATAATACGATTATACTCTTGGGGCATACCTACAAAAATACTAGTCATTGTATGACATATTATTTTGACTATCTTCCTCTCAATATTTAATAATGATTCACAATCTTTTGTTATCGAAATGGTAAGTTTCTAACGTAGTAAGTGGCCTTGTACGCTTATGTGTGTGATAAATACCTATTACTAGTATAAATCGATGAACTTCCTTAATAAATTGGTTCGTTTAGATTTACTTATGATGAATGTTATGCTTTCGATTATGGAATTTTATAGATTTTCCTGTTGTCGTTCAAAGTTTTACATGCATTTCATATTATTTATGCAAAAAGTTGTGTTGGTATTTTTATTTACGATTTAATGTGTTTTGGCCTCTGCTCTTGTAATGCTCATTATTCATATCCTGTTTCGCTCTGTTTTCTGAACTGTTCGATTTTATACTTGCGGTCAGTTTTCGTCACCTCATAGCACGGTGTAAATCCAGTTTCCATACCAGTTACACTACCTGGATACCCTGTGTTCGTTTACAATACGGTTGTTACGACACATCTTACCTCGTATGTGTAAACTGTGGAATAACATTTCTGATCTGAATCTGAACTTTGTTTTACGAATGTCAGTTGGCTGCGGTGATTCCATCAGGAGAACCGTTTTCTCGATTGCTTGCTGCGTTAAAAAGCTATACCTTGTAACAAGGTTGCCTGTTGTTCTCTCCTCTGTTTTGTTAATGAACTATATATCTATTTATCGAGAGTATCTATTTATCAATAATCCTTTACTTTTGATTATAGTAAAGTACCTACTGCAATAAATTGTTGAATTTAAAGGCCGGAGACGGACGTTCGAGCTATCGTGGTGACAGATGGCGAGCGCATTCTAGGGTTGGGTGATTTGGGCGCGTGCGGCATGGGCATCCCCGTGGGCAAGCTGTCGTTGTACACAGCGCTCGCCGGCATCAAACCCCACCAATGCCTGCCCATCACCCTAGGTGAGTGTTGTCAGGTGCTCGATTCGAGGTGATGTCCGATTGTACGATCAATGATATCAAAGTAGTCTCAACTAATTAGCGCTCGTATTTAAAAGTTTTGTCTTTTACCACTCGGTGGAAGATTCATGTGTATTGAAGGGGTTAGCAGCAAAGGCTATGCCAGAAGACCGTTGCCAAAGGGCTATCGACTGCTGTATAATCGATAATAATTAATGGGTGCTGATAGCTTAACATGCTCTCGGACGAAGACATGAAACTACTTCATGAAGACATGAAACACTAACATCTTTTTATAAAAATCTACGTCGGTTCATTCTGTAAAGGAAGTTATCCCTGGCAACCTAACGTTTCAGCAACCCCTGGGGTTGAGGTGTGCTTACGGGCGTTCGCTTTTGGTCGTCAGAGGTAGCCATAAGTGTCCTCAAAAAGCATCCCATTTCTATTTGAGGTTGATTAGAGATGTTCATGGTTTGTAGGCACTGAACAGAAGATCGATGACCTGTCCAATTTTACGTCCATATAAAAGTGATTAGAACCACGGTCAACGTAGTTCAGCATTGCCGATTACTTACATTACAACATACGCCGAAGATGCGTGCATCAATAAATTTACTCCATATAACATAGACGTGGGCACCGATACGCAATCAATGCTGGACGACCCACTGTACATCGGGCTGCGGCAGAAGCGCGTTCGCGGCGCCGTCTACGACGAGTTCATCGACGAGTTCATGCGCGCGGTCGTGCGTCGATTCGGGCAGAACTGCCTCATCCAGTTCGAGGACTTCGGCAACGCCAACGCGTTTCGCCTGCTCGAGAAGTACCGCGGGAAGTAAGTCGCTGCTAACACAAAGAGTTTGACGAATTGGTAGTTTCGGAAAGCGTTGCAGACTCCAGAGGCTAGGTGTCCGGTAAACTAGGAGATAGATTTGAGGATGGTATGCGGCCACAGCCACCTATGCAGGAGGGACGTCGCCGTCGTGTTGTCGGTCAAGAATAAACATTTCGAGATTTATCTAGATAGGCCCCTGCTAGAATGTCAGATGAAGAGCTTCATAACGCGAATGCTGTTAGGATTACACTGACTGGTATAGACGGCTCTATTTTCTGGGCAGCGATTGACAAGAGGTCTAGGTGCCGTTGCGTCATCCATCGGTTAATACAGTAGTACGACCTTTTTGATGGGCAAGAATTCATGTAATTTTTAGTATCTCTTTAAACATAGTATTTTACGTATGTTTTGGTTATTTGCCAGCATTACAGTATACATAGTTGCTGCTAATCCTACTTGCCGAGAGCATTTACGCGACAGATACATGTTATGTTCTCGGGTCTCGATTGTTCCTGACATCTCCATTGATCTGTGTGTGTTTTGCTGGCCACACTGGAAGCGTATTAGTATTTATTGCGTGTGCATCGGGCGCAGGTACTGCACGTTCAACGACGACATCCAGGGCACGGCGGCGGTGGCGGTGGCGGGGCTGCTGGCCAGTCTGCGGGTCACCGGCAAACTGCTTTCCGAGAATGTGCTCGTGTTCCAGGGCGCCGGCGAGGTGACGCACCACTCACACACTGTGACAACTCACCATGCTATGTCGCCTTTGATGTCTCAAAACGATCCTGTTTAGATGCAGATTTATGAAACTGGGGAAAATTACCCTAGTAGGTCTAAAATAGCTATTCGCCGGGGTCAATATTGATGGTAACAATGGATAGATGGTAAATTGTAATATATTAAATAACACACCAGGGGTATGTGGGGATTCAGTGACAACAAAATAAGTAATTATAGTGCGGGTCTTCATAATTTTTAACGTGCCTACCTTCGACGCTCGACCCGGAACACACTTAGATAACTGGGAATGGGTCTCAGCCCGCACCCCGCACCCCGCAGCCCGCACGTTTGACTTTGTTGACGTCTCCGATAGGCGATTGTAACGGTGGATTCGTTAGGCGGTGATACTGGCGAGGATTGATTATATGTACCGTGAGAGTTTAGTTAGATTTATTAAAAACAGCATTCCGTCTAAAATTTGAAGATTGTTTTAATGAAAAGATAATGATGCTGGTAAATATCTACTTATATGTCAACGGTGAGCACGTTGCATGTAATGATAGAAAATGATCAAACTTCAATCTGATCGATATAAAATAATGGGAACGTTGTAGGCGTCGCTGGGTATCGCGGAGCTGTGCGTGATGGCCATGAAAGCGGAGGGCACTGCCGAGGCGGAGGCGCGCTCGAGGATCTGGATGGTGGACTCCAAGGGGCTAATTGTAAAGAACCGTCCCGAGGGCGGGATCAACGAGCACAAGGAGCGGTTCGCCAAGGACTGCCCGCCCATCCGCACGCTGCTCGAGGTGGTGCGCACCGCCAAGCCGTCCGTTCTCATCGGTAAACAATTTTATCAAGTTGAAGAGAAGCTGTATATTAAGCAATGGCAGCTTTGCGGTTTGTACGTTGATCGGCCACACTGGAGACTCGAGTTCGATTCCAGAACGCATTTACAATATTTCAAATTATGTGCGCATTACGAATCAGTTATCACATGCTTCGGGGTAGGTTAAAGGAGTCCTGCACAACTGACAGTTCACCGTAACGTGCTTAAACATGTTTGAAGTCTGCCGGCCCGCAGTTAGCCAGCGTGGCGGACTGTGGCCTTGATGTTGATCTTATATCTCTCTCGTGGTGAACGGGATTCGACACCGGTAGTTGAATAAATTGGGTTGTAATGGGTGAGCAGCTACAGGCTGATTATTTAAGCTTGAATTTTAGTTTTTCTACAGATTGTCTGATCAGAACATTCAATAGTTTTTGAGATATTGTATCGTTGTTCACTGTGCGCGTCTGTGTGTGTGTGTGTGTGTGTAAGGCGCGGCGGCCATCGGCGGTGCGTTCACGGCGGAGATCCTGCAGCTGATGGGCGCCAACAACGCGCGGCCGGTGATTTTCGCCCTCTCCAACCCCACCAGCAAGGCGGAGTGCACCGCCGAGGAGGCGTACACCAACACCGACGTAACTATACGCTTTTTTTCTCTCATGCCCTTCGGTATGTAATTTCAATCTGAATTTCACGTCAATTTTTATTACCTCCGTGATCTATGCGCAGGCGCTTCCATTTGGCGCAGTGTTGATGTTTAAAAGTGATAAAGCTATGAAAGAGATGTGGTATTTATTTAGCTGGGATTTTAAAAAAAAGATGGAAGGAAAGTAACCCGTATGTGTGACACTGCTTTATTTGATACAATAGGGACAGACCATCATAGATTATACAGAATAGCAAACAGAAAAAAATGTTGACTGTTTGTTGTTTATATCAGGGGCAAATTATTGGAAATTAGTGTCACGTGTAGTAGTAGTGTGGTGATGGTAAAAGTAAAGTGAGGTAATTTAATTAAATAAATAACGATGCAGTTCAGACGGGGTAAAGAGTTTGGAGAGACCTACGTCGACTTTGTAGTCCGTTACATCATTTCGAGGTGCATGTATCTGTTACTGAAAACGAAAAATAAAAGTAAATTGTGTATATTTTATCTGTGTTCGATACAAATCATCCGAGATCAGTAGACACTTTAGTATGTCCTCAATGTCGCAGGGCTGTACTCGTTTCGTACAATGTTATCGATGCGTTGAAACGAGACTACATATGTATATGTTAGCGGTACATCTGTCTGTACGCGCGTTGCTGTCGGCCGGCAGGATCGCGCGATATTCGCGTCCGGCTCGCCGTTCCCGGACTACCGCACGAAGGACGGGCGCACGCTGCGGCCCGGCCAGGGGAACAACGCGTACATCTTCCCCGGGCTCGCGCTCGGCATCATCTGCGCCGGGATCGTCGACATCTCGGAGGACTTCATGCTGCTCGCCGCCGAGGTGTGTGCCCGCCCCGCTTAGTGTACGCACCTCGTACACTTAATATACGCACCGTTGAAGTACATTGACACGGTTGGAAGTGTCGATTTATGATTAATGAGGTTATATAGCTTAGTACAGGCGCGGTCCGAGGGGGTACAGGGGTCAGGGTCACTGCCAGCTGGGCTGTGGGGTCGTCAAATATAATAATATATAATGGTATAAATAAATTCTTAGTTACATTCTTTCATAGATAATTCGCGTGAGAATGAAAAAGCCACCTGGATTCTGCCATTTGAGTTATCAGTTGAGTCTCCAAGTGACCAGGGAGAAACTTCCGAACGAGTCCGGAGTTCATTTTTGGCAAAATTACATATTTCCAAGAAAGTTTATTGTTAAACGTGAAATTAACAAGACTTTCGTTATTACTAAGTCGTTTCGATACAATTTTAATATTTCTAGTAATTTTTCAGATAATTAGTGAATTGAAAACATCGAATTGACGTAAGCTGCCTCAAAACTGGTAGTTTTAAGATTCACTTGTAAACGAACACGTCGCATGATTTTCGGGAACTAGTGAAGAACAATATTAAAATTAATCTTAAACGCCCCGCGTCCATCCGACCGAATGACACTTGTCTCGTTTAACTTTTGTCATTTTGTTATCGATATACCGCGTCGGGCGACAGACGCTGGCGGAGATCGTGTCGCAGGAGAACCTGGACCAGGGCAGCCTGTACCCGCCGCTGGCGGACATCCAGGAGTGCTCCGTCAAGATCGCCAAGAAGATCGTCGAGCACGCCTACCAGACAGGTCGGTGACCGATTTCAACTTATGTAGAAATTCCACTCAACGAACGTACCGGGGGTGTCGGTCGGCGGCCTAGTTGAATGGGGTCGTACAGACGTGGAGCTCCGTGTGTGAGCTCGCAAACGTATTCCGGCTAACACTTCGAAGGCTACAGTGATGCAATCACTCGTTCAGTCTTCGAAGCGACCGAACGATCGCCGTCCGACGAACGACGTTATCTGTAAACGACGCCGACGGTGATGGTCGTAACCACGCCCTCGCATTAGGGTGGCCTGCGCAGAGGACGGCTGGTACACACGAACGAGACACCGCAATCGCCGACGACCCGGGAGCGAACGTTTATCTGTCACATGAGTGTTCGCTCGTACGCAGGGCCTCTGTCAATTAGGCCATGGAGCCACCTGTTTTGGATCGATGTCGATTACGAATCGAGCAGCGGCTCGCATCGACTGAAGCCTCACCTCCACTCCAGGCAAGGCGTCGGTGCAGCCGCAACCCCTGGACACGGAGGCGTTCATCCGCGGGCAGATGTACGACGTGCGTTACAGCAGCGCGCTGCCGCCCAGGTACGCCTGGCCCGAGGACGCGGCGACCGCGCCGCGCGTCGACATCATGTAGTCGCGCACGCGCAACACATGAACAAGGTACACGCGAGACCCGAGCAAGATACACGTAAAACGCGACCAAGATACACTCAAGACGCAAGCAAGATACACGCAAGACACACGCCACACGCACATACACCCAAGAGATTGCCGTCCATTGCTGTGTTGCTACTTATGTTAAATGCCGAGATGTTTTGTTGGAACTTTTGGCTAGCTGATACTACCGATCATTTTAAAATACAAAATTGTAAGAAGTTCGCTTTAGTATCCAAAACATAACAAATATATATAACACATAACTACACATACTTACTACATTTATGTGTGATTTCATTTATTTTATACTTTGATTCGAACTAAGTTCGAATGTTTAGTGGTCAGGGGTGTGTAATGTAACATTGTCTTTAAAAACATAAGCAACGCACTTGGCTGAACTGAACGTTGTTTCGCATATACTGAACGATTGTATCATCGATTTATACGAGTATTTATCGTATCGTATTTATCGATCGATACGTGTAAATAGATTTGCCAGTTTTATTTTAAGTACGTAACGTATTTGAACAGATATACTGGAACTGTTTTAATTTACCAATTAGTGGAGCGCTTAACCCTTTACTTTTAGTAAATATTGAAAACGAAATCAAATTTACTTTACATGTATCTGTGTTATTCGATTAAAATCTCTCTTGCTATAAAAAAAATAATATATCGCTGTCCTGGTTGAAAATTTTATTAATTATGTGCAAACATAATACACATTAAAACGATTAATAAAACAAATTAAGTTAGGCTGGCAATCTCATGAAAATATTACGATCATGTAGAACTTAAATATAAGTATTGAAGTCGGGGTACCGAGGCTTTCAAATACGTCCAGTTAGATTTGGAATTAATTGTTTAATTGTAATTAGAAGTTCCCGGACGCACGGTTCCTAATTTACGAACGCGTCCGTACGGAACGTCGCCTGCGAGGCGGGCGGCACGCAACCAATGGTGTGATAGCGAAATGTGATGGTTGAAGCTTTCAGCGTTCAATCTGTATAGTTCTGAACGTTTGTAAGCTTTAATAAACTTTAAATTAAGTACAAATGTACTGTTTCCCGTTGCGATATTGGCAAATCTCTCAATGTATACACTTTAGTTATGTCTGTATGTAGGTGCACAGGTGTGACGGTTGTACTCCATGCGCAATCTTCCTAGGTAGTGTGTGTGTAGTGAAGCCATCCATTTCAAGTATTATACG
>PDGT01000036.1:3075337-3098282 GCA_003671415.1 Megathymus violae
TGTTTTTGATTTATCGGATCGTAAATGTAAGTAATTGATTAAGGCTTACATGTAAAGGCTTTCTTGAATATAGCTACTTACTGTACTAATATATGTATCGTATCTGTGAACTGTTTGATGCTCGCCAATTAAGTATATGTATAACTATAAAAAAATTCCTTTAATAAAGCATAACATATAAATACTATCTAAAGCCAACTCCAATGCGTCTCGTTTCATATGAGGCTGCTTTTGTTAATGTGTACGCCAACAAATATATTAATTGGGAAGAAACAATATTTTGGTGAGCGTTCAAATCGATCCCATTTATTTATTTGTGTAATACAAGTTTAAAATAATAAGATTTTTAAACGTAAATTCAAGGAATTCGAATATTACATTACTATAAGTATTCCGATATGTTTTTGACCAACATAACAAACAAGACTATTTGGATGTAATTTTGTTCAATAAAATATTGAGAATTTAGTGTTAAGTTCGTCGACACGGTACCGACCGTTATTCGCTTATAACTATTTTCGTTACACATTCCAAATTTATATGAAATATTATATTATTTTCGTGGAAATTGTGTAGTGTAAATTAATGATTTTTTTCAATAGGTAGTGAATAACACTTGTGGTAATATATATGA
This sequence comes from Megathymus violae, assembly GCA_003671415.1. Classification (NCBI taxonomy): domain Eukaryota; kingdom Metazoa; phylum Arthropoda; class Insecta; order Lepidoptera; family Hesperiidae; genus Megathymus; species Megathymus violae. Next base: position 3,075,972 of record PDGT01000036.1, read on the forward strand.
TATTGTCCTTTAGCGTAATGTTTTGTAACAAAATTGTCATCTACATTGTCAATATGTTGTCTTTCAAATTATTTAAAAAATATTACTATTGTTTATATTTTTACGGTACTTACGTATTAACGGCACCGCAGCAAATACTTTGCACTCTCCTGGGTCATTTAGGTTAGGTTTGCAATTTTATTTTTTCAAACCTAACCTAGCTTTATTCAGGTTTTAGATTAGCTAACCAGACTTAACCTAAGTGACTTGGGAGAGTGCAGTTTTTGCTGCGGTGGCGTTAATACGTAAGTACAACTAAAAATACTAGTAATGCTATCTCATACTGTACTTATTTCTATGTACTTTATTCTAGTTCTCCTATAGTTGCATCGGTGGTCTGTTCAATATTTTTTGCCTAAATTTATAGTCTGTTACATAGGTAAGAATGCAACATTTATGAAATTATAAATAAATGGTTCAATGTAAAAGCATTATGTAGTTTTATTCAAGGTTTAGCCCCGAGATGTTTGTTTACGAGCCCTTACATATGTAATTGATGATAAATAGTTAACGTGATTCTCTCTCAGGTATGAATTTAGACATTTTCACAGCATTTTTACCCGTGAAAGTTACCCAAAAAGCAGGTCTATCTCTGTTGGGAATCTGTTGAAATCGGCTGAGGCATACAAAAAAAATAAAAAAGTAGGCACTCTAGGCTCCTTTGTCGGCGCTTTTTTAACAGAAATATCTCGACTTTCCTTCAACATCATCAAATATGTTGCAATTTGTTTTATAATCGCGTTGAATAAGGCCTTGTCAATAATTTGTGAGAACGTAAGGGTTTCTCACTAACAATAATATATACGTACACATGCGATGGCCTCAGGAAAGAGTTGACGAAAGCGTTCTCTGCGGTTCTAACAGGAAGTAAAAAATCATTTTAATGTTATTCATATTGCACATAAACAATTTTGTTGTTAAAATCGTTTAATACTTGTGATTGTACGATTTTCCTAACGCCCACTTGTCATTTCATTAAATGTAAAACTGATTGTTTACGATTGCATAATATTCTCAACTATGCGTTCGCACCACGTCATTCGAATACATACGATTCTTATTAAAACTAATCTAAATATAATATTTTTTTATATCTATTGTATTTGTAACTAATCTAAATGTCAATAAAAATAAGGTGACTCTATTGAGGTGTCTAAGATTATGTTACTAAATGTATCCGCGTAGATAATCCCTACTAGTGTATGTGACATATCAGTTTTGATTACCTGTAGAGTTTATCTATGGTTTATTTCAAACGTCGCGGTTCTAATTTCAAAATAGAGCCCGGTACGTGACAAGTTACGCACACATACACAGCGTCAACATCGAAATCCAATTAAATTTCAAGTAAGATAAAGACTATTTCAGTCGATTAGAATGTATTGTTAGTTGTTTATCTTTTAACCTAAAAAATGTTTTTAATGTTACATAATTAGTTTGTCCATAAGAAAAAAAGATATTTTAGATTTGTTTTACTATATTCCATTTAAATATATTTATAATAGACACGTCATAGTTTTACTTTGGAAAAAGTTCTTAAGCTTAGTAGTTTCGAAATGTGTTGCGTTTGTGCGTTTTTGCGTGTGAAAGAATCACCGTAAACTAGTTTTGCTTTGGCGGCATTTTGATACTGTATTTAACTGATCCTTTAGGGTTTCATAGTAGGTATTTAAGACCTTAAATTTTTATATTAGGTTGGGGAAAAAGTCTTTTCGCATTTTTTATGAAAATTCAAAACATTTTTTAATAAAGTTTTTTTTTTAATTTAACTAAAGTATATAAGTACCATTTTGTTGGATAACTTTTTGCCATCTTGTGGGTAGGGACATGATCCCATTGCTATAGAAATTCTGGGGTTTCTGATCAAAAAACTGCGTCAAGTAGTTTTGGCAGTCCTCACGTGATGTTAACCTGACACTGCCTAAAGAATTCTGAAGAGACCGTAACAGGTAGAAATCTGAAGGTGCAAGGTCCGGGCTATACGGTGGATGCATCATCATCTCCCAGCCAAAGTTTCTTAGTTTTTGCCGAGTCGCCAAAAATGTGTGAGGTCTAGCGTTATCATGATGAAAAGTCACACCCCTTCTATTGACTAATTCCGGCCGCTTTCTCTCAACTTCTTGCTTTAGTCTCATCAGTTGTTCGCAGTAGAGTTCAGAATCGATGGTCCTGCTGGTGGTAACAGCTCATAATAAACGATGCCCTTTCAATCCCACCATACACATAGCACCACCTTGTTGCGAGTTAACCCGAGTTTCACCCGTCTGTGAAGCCTGACCGGCCTTTAACCACGACCTATTTCGCACATTCTTGTCGTACGTGAACCAATTTTCATCACCAGTTATAAGCTTCTTCAAAAATGGTTCGGTTTCATTACGTTGTAATAAAGAATCGCAAATAAGGACATGGTTCATGAGGTTTCTTTCAGTGAGTTCGTGTGGCACCCAAATATCGAGCTTTATTGTGTACCCAGCTTTTCCCAAATGCGTCAAAACTGTTTTATGATCAATTTCCAGTTCTTCAGCTACGTCGTGACTACTGATATGCCGATCTTGCTCCACTTTTTCAAAAATGGCATCCATTTTATCCGTGACAGTCCAACCAGAGCGACGTGCATCTTTGACATTAAAATTTCCGGATTGAAAACGCTTAAACCAATTTTGTGCTACTCTCACAGACACTGCACTAGGTCCATAAACATCACAAATTTTTTTCGCGGCCTGCGTTGCATTTTTGCCTTTTTTGTAGTATAATTTTAAAACGTAGCGAATTTCTTCATTACACTCACTCATCTTGGCAGTAAGCAAAACAGACGAAAATCACACATTTTCCAAATTTTGAATTTGAAATTATCTTCTTTAAAATTCAAACTTTTTAATGATACCAAAACCGGCCAGATGCAAATGGTATAGTCAAAGAGATTTTATTACAAGTTCATACATAATAAAATGCGAAAATACTTTCTCCCCAACCTATTATATTAGCTTAACATCGTTACTCACACTTTAACTGGTTAATTTAGTCTGTGCGACGACACATTTAAAAACGGAACATTGATGATGATACTGACTCAACACTGAATCAATGTTTTTCTTTTTATTATATAAAACATTTTGGAGATATATGAAAAGAAATTAGACATGTTTGAAACATGTCTCAAATAATTACTCTGAACTAGAGAAATTAATTAAAAATTATAAAATATCGTTAATAACAATTATTGAGAAATAAATCACTAGTATTAGATATACATATAATAATCATCTTTACAACATATAAGGTTACACCGAAATGGAAATTACGAAAATCTCTCAATATGGTTTCCACATATATTAAAGATTCTTGGAAAATCAAATAAATAAAATACGAACTTGAGACTGACAGTCTTTATTTCGAATAGTAATTATTTATAAATACAAATTGAGAAGTACCGATTCACAACAAAATATTACCTAGATTACAATGTTCGACAAAATAATTATATCACTTATCACTTCATTTATAACAAATGTACAATTTTTATACATCGCGGACCGGCGGCGGGCCGGGCCGGGCCGGGCCGGGCCGGACCGGACCGGGCCTGCCTCGTCAGTCGGGGCGGGCGGCAGGCGGAGGGTTGGACATGTCACCTCTTCCCTCACCTGCTGAGCGAGTGCGACCGCTCGCGAGACCCCGAACTTTCACCGTTACACCTGCTTCGGTCATTGCCTGCAATGCAAATATCCGAAATTCGAATCTGTAAATATCAGAAAAGCTCCAATTCCGTGGAAATTAAACGAACTAGAGTTCGCGATTTTTACCATACACAACATTGTCTCATTCGCCCAAATACATAATAGAATAATATATGTTATGAAATTTTATTATCATTTTCTCTTGCAGCACCTACCGCAACTTTAAATGTCGCCGAGGGTCGACTGATGGTGAATGTCATCAGGCATCACGTCTGCCTGTTGTTATCTAGTTTGTAGATTTATGATACGGAGGTGTATTAATAAATGCATTTATAAAAAAACTCGAAATTCATAAAATAAACTACTGGCATTTAAATGAGACAAGTTGCTCGATGCGTTTAAACGCAAAAGTAAAGCTATTAAAATTGAAGTGGGTCGTGCGATGGGCATGCGCAGTTCAGTTTACGTAACATCTACAGAGGTCGCTGCGTATGTTGCGTTTAAACGTATAAAGGAACACTCTTTTAGAACAGTGAATTGATACGTCGCCGTCGCCGTAATGGAGCCATGTATTTCGGTTTGAAAAGCCAACTTATAGATAGATGCAATGCCTCAAGTTGTATGTCACGAGTGGCAATAATCCATTCTGAATCATACGGAATGCCTTCAATGACTATTCGATACAACAGTACAAATAATACTTGTGTTATTATACATAGATTATTTACCAACTTTCTACGACACAAGCAAACGACAAAAGGAAACATGTTTTCTTAATGAAAAGCAACAAGATGAAAAAAATCTTCAGATAAGTGACAGACAGAAAATAATTCACTAGAGACTCGCGTTCACATGACAACATTTAAGATACAAGAATATTAAACAAAGGTTGTGCTCAACGCATATTATGTCGTAATACTAAAGCCGAAATCAACAATTACAAATGGTTAATTAACACGGCTGCGGCATCAAAAGCGGAACGATCACTGCACACTGGCAACACAATCGAAATAAAAACAAAACTGCGAATGTCACGTCATGGTGTGTGACATACGATGACAGAAATAAATTAAAGCTATCGTAAAAGCGGCTAACAACAAGGAGGCCTGACCTAAGGAACGATGGCCTTGTGAACTGGTGTCCTATAACAAACAATTAGTACATCACAACATTGCGACAACGCCCGGTTCGATCGAACAGTACGATCGACCGACTGCTCGAGAATTTTTGTCCATATACGGGTAGACTTTAGATAATCGGACATATTTCTGCACACAGAAGGTGGCACGTTTCCAAACTACAATTTTCGTATGTGACTCCATTACAAAAATGATTATTGTGCAGGTCGCTCGTTTGCAACTCCCATCAAACCGGCCGTAACGCTACCCGCCACTGTCCCATTGCCCCGTGGTGCGTGCACGGGTGGCGTCAGTCAACAGTAGGCGTACATCGGGATTCATATCTTCAATCTTGTCCACTACCACCATTAGTTAAATATATATGTGAAAAAATAAAAAATGTATACCATAGGTACACTACACTATGTAACTTCTTTTCTATTCCAACTTTTTGATGTATAATGCACCCTTAATAATTTTTAAATTATATTCAAAACGAACCTTTACACAATTGTCATCGACAATTAGTTAAATGTGATTTACAAAAGTTTACCTGCGGTATACAAAAGTATTGTAATTAAATTGATACAAGGGGACCTCCTCTCACGTCATAATGGCGAAGCGTCAAGCCAAGTGCCAAATATATCGACGTGTACTATTCGATGTCCAAGGACCAGAATTTGTGTACAGAAGGACCGATGATCTCTATAAAATAAATACGACGAATCGGCAATCAGGATTAATTTTGTGACTTTTTTAATCGCGTTATTTTGGCGTTATTCGCATCGCGAGTTACATAGACTGATTACATATGAAAACTAACAAATGGCAGACTTCAGCCTTTCCAGTATATTTATATCACAGAGATCAGGGAGCAGAACATTGTGTATACGCCATTGAAGTGACGTTGTCGGTACAGCGGTGTCGTCGGCGGTGGAGAGAGGCAGAGGTACGCACCTAACCGCTGGTGCGGCGGCAGCTTGGTGAAGAAGGGGTGTTTCAGCGCGTCACGCAATGTGATCCGCTGCGACGGTTCATACTCCAGCATGCGCGCGATCAAGTCGAACAGCTGCCGGTGTTCTTCGCTGTTGCTTTGCAGGTACTTCTGAACAAACGTAACAAACGCGATAATAAGTGGGACGCTCGCTAAAAATACCGGATTTAAAGTTTAACTTTTTTATCAGTGTTTTGTAAAAATTGTGTTATAATTTTAATTTAGATGCTACGTTATCGATATAGAGCCCGAAATACACGAAAACTTTACCTAACTTCATAATTACGTTGAAGATATTTTTTGGCAGTTCCGTATTGTTTTGTTTTTTCGTAGCGTACCTCCACTAACTACCTCACTCTGTAATTGGACGTCACTTAAATATATTCGCAGAAGTAACGACTGCCGGCAACCTTCGTCGTCCTATATATATTTATTGGCAAGTAGACATCGTTTGCACGAAACACGAACAACACGATGAATGTAGAATATCATATGGAGGATGAAGGAAGTAGACAAGCGCCATCAAATGACGTCACGTATATCGAACACTCAATTTTTATTTTTTTACCTATTATAAATCAATGTCTACAATCCCACCTGATGATAAGTGGCGATGTAGCAGATAAAGCGCTTTAACATACAAAAAAGCAATTCACTCTCGCCTTGAAGTCACTGGCACTGTAATGGAACGGTCACACTGTACAATTGCAGCGTCGATATTCCGTACAACGTGACATTGCATTGTTTCAATATGAAGTGGAGCAGGTGGTAGAAAATATGAGCGTCGGGAGTTCTTAGGTTGCCTGATGGGCTAAATCATTGAAGATGAACAAAAGGCGCAGGTAATCGAGGAACGCGGACATAGTATAATGTATTGCGTCTCTAACACTAACCAGCATAACATATAGTACAAAATAAATAGATTATTATGATACAACATAATGTTTACGTGTGTTCGACATCTGACCATGACATTTTTTAGTAAAATTTTAATTTGAAGTCAATTGCCAATAAGAACAGTGAAAAGTGGAATTGAATTCAACTCACCAACAATGGTTTGCAGTTTTCTCTGACGTATCTGCCGGCTGACGATTTGTCGTCCCAGTCTAATTTACCGTGATAAAAATATTTTGTTCTTGTTTTCCGAGCCATTCTGTAAATGAAACACATATCATTATGTTATCTTATTAAGATAAAATAATACATGTAAAGTATGTATGTATTGAACCGACATACGCAAAATACACACGTTCCAACTCTAGTTAGGGCTTGTACTATCTGTTCTGTTGGATTTCTTTAAACCAACAGTCAATTTTAATTTTTTTTTTACGCAAATCCAGACAAATCGTTTGACAGACTACAAATGTAATTTATACATTGTCGTAATTTATCTAAAGTAACCGTACACCGCTGGTAATAACCACTTTGAAAATGAAGAAAAAAGTGGCCGCTCGTTGGCAACTACTACGCAAGTACTCTTTGGTATGCCACTGGAATGCAGCACCGAAGCGCCAGTCGACGGTTTGGTACAAAGTGACCCAACAGGGATTGATTTAAAAATCAGTGAAGCGTTCGAGAAGTGCAAGATAAAGTTTGATAGCCCAGTTTTTTCATATTGGATGCCTTATCTGGTGTTAATTGTTTCAGACATTGAAATAGCACCAATGCCGAATGGTACGAGAGCCGGCTGATAAATTACTGAGCCTAAGTCGTCGACAATTGTGTTAATTACATGTTTGATGGGTCACTAATAGAGCGATATCTAATTAGTATATAAGCGAAATTTTAGGTCATTACTACCTCTGAGCTAAACTGTAAATGTCACGAAATTGGAAGGCCATAAACTTCCTTGTAAATAATAAAAAAAAAAGATGAAAGAAATTTTTGAAATGGAAATAATTTAGGCCGAAAATTTGCACCGTCATCTACCACAGTGGTGCACAAGATTATTATTCCATCAAGACGGAATCCTCGGAAGATCGCTCCGACCGCCCAAACACCACTGAGAAATACATCATCGCCGGTCATGAAAATCGTATGGAAAACTTGCGGAACAAAACTGTAGCATATAGCAAAAGAGTTCATAACTCGACACTCGACAAGCAGCGCCATGTTGGACCTTCACACGAGTTTTCACACTAGACCACGGACATTTTAACGGAAATTTGTAATCGTATCGTGTATGTGTGGCAGGAGACGTGGACGCGGCAGGATAATCCACAACAACAAGAGTAAATGCAGTGAAAAGGAAAGGGAAGAAAATCCACCAAAGTTCAAAGGGTCAAACAACAACAACAAAGCGAGCGGGTGCAAAGATACAAATTATGATCGCGACGTAAGTGAGCCTGTAGCGGTCGGCACCTGTAAGGGATCGGTCCGAGTATCCTCTCCATCATGGCGAGGTGCTCCCGATTGTCGTGCGTTTGGAAGAGAGTGATACCGAGGTGCAGCTCGAACATGATGCAGCCTATCGACCACACGTCACACGGCTGAGACCATCCCAGTTCTGAAAATTAAATAAATAACAGTTGCAGCTTATAATATAAACATAAAGTTGGGATATCGACAGTATTTAACTATCTCATGAAAATTAATGCTTTACTTTTAATATATTTAACAGGATCTTATAATTTTAGGTTAGGTCGGAATCTACGTGCGCATTTGAAAATAGATTTTTGGAAAAGAAAAAGATCTAAAAAGTAACTAAAATATTTGTTCAAAAATTATTACTCTGTCTTAATGTACAAAAACGTGTTAACATATTCAATGTATTATAAAGCAACCCTAATTAATATGAATATTTTTTTGTTGTTAAATTCGGTACGGGAAAATAGCAATTCTTATATTTATCGATTGTACAATATCAACGAGTCAGCAATCAATACCTAATATAACTTCAGGCGCTCTGTAATGCCTCGTCGACACGATGGTGCTGTGGTGCTCGTGGTCGAACGTTGCGCTGCCGAAGTCGATTAGTCTCACGTCGCTGCGCTTAACACGCCTCAAGTCATGTTTCTGTGAACAACGGGAGCGGGTACATGTTGAATGCTATCAAATATGAAAAAATATCGGTAATTATTTTTACACAATGGACAGAACGCTCACGCCGCGCGCGTCACGTTAACATTACCAACAACACGTAACGTTATAATCGACTTGAAACAATAACGGAACCTATTAAACATTGATAACAGACGTACATATTGATGGACCTTCAAATTGAAAGCGACAAAGTTTCTACGGTAGAAAAGAGGAGTGACCAGTGCGTCAGAAACGATTAGAGTAACGGTGAATAGTCCGTGGTCAAGGCCGTCCGTGGACGGTCGTAGCGCCAAAGGCATCACCGATACGTTGCCAACCAAAGAAGAAACCGGAGATCTGGGATTTTCAAAATGTCTATGCGACACTTTAATCGAAATGCCTATTAAGTATACCCACGATCATGTTCATCTGGGTAGTAGTAGTAGTAGTGGGTAATCGTGTTATCTAATTCCAATAGGAGGTTCCTGTCGTAATTTCTCGGTCAGTTGTTTAGCAGGCTTGGGGTGAAGTTTGGGATTTATGGTGTCATTCACAACCCAAAACTTAGTGGACACAAATCCCCCATAATCCAAAATCTTCCCCCAGAGACATCATCATTTTTTAAACATCTGCCAATAACTATTGTTATTAAATGGAAGGAATACTACAATTACTAATCACCGTCAACATAAATGACCTATGACAACCACCATTGCGATATTTACAATGTAGTGAAAGATATTGATCCAAACGCGCGAGTCGCACGTACACCCGGCACGTCCGTTACGGCGATGAGCAGGTGATGTGTTCATCGCACCACTCGTGTACGTCGCAAGTAGCTGCCGCCCAACAAAAACGTCCGACAATCATTCCGTTCGAGAAACGACGTGGACAGATTAGAAATTGGTACAGTAATTGACTGGAATCGTCCGAATACCGCACAGCTGCCGGACTCGGCAGACCCGCCGGAGTGATTTAGCACATGGCGTTGTCAAAATACCACGCGAGTTACGCAGTCGATTGGAACGGCGAATGACACTACGATATTTCGATTGGTCCACACTGTGCAGTGATTAAATTTTATATCGACCCATATTCAAATTCATTTTGACACATAAAATAGCGTGTAAAGCTTTACGTAGTAATATTATATTAATTAACAGGTAAATCGACGATAACTGAATTTGTAAATTCTACATTTGATAATTAATGGAACGGTCCATTATCAAAGACGATGGACTCTGCCACTTGGAGAATTGTCTGTCATAGTGTAAGGTATGCCTTTGTGTGCGGGTACCATTTGTTGTGAGCTTTATGGTTTAAACACCGGTCTCTCGCATGCAGGGACCGCGTTCGAATCCGGCACGAATCTAAAACGTTGAAGTCGTGCAGTATTATTTGATCAGATATTAAATATCATGTGTTTCGATGAAGAAACAAACATATGGGGATACCTCCATACTTGAAGCTCTTCATAACTTTCTCAAAGATGTGTAAACGTGACAATCTATCTAATTAAAATATTCCGATGTAAATATAGATTGAAGGCGAGCAGTGTACGTTATGGGTCGAGATAATGACACCTCGCCATTTATTGGGTGACAGATTTCAGAGACAAAAAACTCATGGGAATTGTTTACTTTACTGCAAATAATGCCTTTTATTAATATGTTGTAAGTATGAATATGAATCTGGTGTACGGACAGGCTTTTAAGAACAGTAGCAATATTCGTTGCCACTTGTGTAGATCGACATCATTAGAGCTACCCAATAAATATTCAGTACCGATTGGATAATGCCAAGAGTTTTATTAATTCGACTCGGACGGTGGTCAAATCGTGTTTAAACCACGATGACACCCACGTTAGCCACTTCCAGCACTCACACGCAGTGTTCACGTTAAACAAATATCGAGTTGTGGTTTACCTTCTTAGAACTATTGTAAACGCTGACGACCTCGTAATCGCTGTCCACGAACAGGATGTTCTCCGGCTTGAGGTCGGTGTGCGTGAGCTTGTTGTCGTGCAGGAACAACACACTGTATATCAACTGGTACGAGATGTGCCGCACCTGCTCCAGCGGGTACGGTTGATAGTTGTTGTCTTTCTGCAATACAAATGTATACCTGTGACATTTTACTTTTAAACGTAACGGGCTTCTTTAATTCTCTAATTCAAATCCAAATGTCCCGATTCCCTGCTCGCGGCGCAGCCTCCTACTGAACAGCGGATAAGACAATGGCGTTAGAGCGGTTTCGAAGCCACTTGACCAGTTCTGTATCATCCATCATAACACCAGGACCGGATGATGTTTATTGTTTACTTTTCTGCTACTGTCTGACTACAGCAGTTTCAGCGTGTTCCGGTCAGTACTGGAGAATAACCAGTTTCGCCACTATTTCGTGTGCTATACATCATACAAACACCTCAGGAGTTACAAACCCCACGGACTAAACCCGATTTTATTCGTCTCAAGATTAAAGAAAGTTAATATATTGTCGTTTATTTTTATATTGATAAAAAGTTAAATGTTTTTTTTTGGATCAAAAATAAATATTTCATTTCACAAACAACTATCATTATAATTATTGCAGTGACCGGCCATCGCTTGGCTTCAGGAAACCTCTGCATTAAACACTCGCACCGGAAACAAATAATATTAATTTTTATTGAACAGTTCATAAAAAATATGTATGTCATTTTATTGTTTTTTTTGTTGGCTTTAACTAGTTCTATGAACGTACAAATACACTGCCAAAGTTGCACAAATAACATTTTACTAACCGCTTTAACACAAGCTCTATACTAACTTTTATTACATTAATTAACATTAAAGTAATAAACATTAAAGTGCGCGGTTTTGAGGAAGAGGTCGGAATGATTTTATATCGAAGTTAAATTATTGTGTTTGAACGACACGAGGATATAAATTGTTTCTGAATATGAAAAAATCGATAGATTTAGTCATTGCACGGTATTTACTTGTATATACTGGAACGCTTTAAATACAAACAAACGACAAAACAAAGTTTAATGGTTAGATAGATAAGTCCGCGATTTCGTTCGTTTGTTATTGCTAGTACTAAAACGTTACTCACCAGGAAGTCAAACACGCTCTGTCCGAGCATTTCGAAAGCTATACACATATGTCCGTGATATTCGAACCAGTCCAACATCTTCACACACAAGCTGAAAAGAAAAGCAGTTTTAGGTTAGATCGGTTTATTGACCACTTGTATAGCCTAGCCTAGTACAACTGTTCCCTGCCTACCGAGCAAAGGGGGATTCTCCGCTCCTGTACCCTCCTGCCTGCTCCTGCTCCTGTAGCGTGGACATTTATGTGGGAAACAAAATGTTTCTTTGTGGACGTTGGTTGCATGTGATACAATTCTGACATACTCATGCCTCCCTTCAGTTACCCAAGGATTCCTAGTGTAATAATGTAAGCATTAAAAATAGTTGGTTCAACAAACTGGAACGTTCCAGAACGTCGAACGCGCGTAAGTCACGGCCAGGTCGCGCAGAACAATTGTAAGTAGACTTTTTGTTTGGAAATCGTGAAGCGGCGGGGTGCAGGCGCGGCAGATTGTATTTTTGAGTTTTAGTTGACACCGAGTGCTCCGCTGGCGGGGTGCCAGCCGGCGGCCGTAACGTCGCATATAAACACGCAAGGTCAGATATTGCTACATTTCGCGTCACTCGATAATGTTTTTGCGAATAATCAACCAGTCACGGTCGACGGCCCGCCGAAGGAGGAGGTGGAGGAGGAGGAAGGGTGCAACTTACTTTTTACAATCTGGATCGACGTCAGCTAATTTTTCTAACACGTTAATTTCTAACTTTGCAGCCTCTCTGTACTTCTCGACGTTCTTAATTATCTTGAGAGCCATCCTGTGCTCCCTGAAATACATAAGAAAACACATTCAATATAGTACCTCACGCCGTTGATCGCACCTTCGTTCTTAATTATGAAAATAACTTTGGCATTCACCGGTCCGACTATCTAGAGGAAACGTGCTACTATAAACAAATGAAAATAGACCTGAATAATCTGAGAGAGCGTTCTTTGCCAAACAATGTGTGTATGTATGTCATCTGTGAACGTAAATTATGACATTACGATATTCAGTTAATAGAACCTGTTAATGTCTTTAATGATTATAGATCACATAGAGAATCGCGTAACAAATACAAAATAAAAAAATATACAACTGTTGATTTCAAAATAATTTCAATATCCCGCCGTTCGCATCTAACACAAATAATATAATACAGCTAGCTTGTCCTCTACCGCAAATTATCTCACTGTAGCAAATTTAACAATCGAGTCAGAGGCGTATAAGTAGTAAAATGCATGTTCAAAATAACTTATAATAAGGGATAAAACAATTTAAGTACTGTAATGTAAAAAAATAAAATAATGTCAATCTATTTACTTCAACCCTGGTGCTATCTTTTGCCGAGGCCCATGTGTAGACATTATTGGTATTTCGCAGGAGCAAACGTGATTTATCGACAGAATTAGTTCTCATATTTTGATAATGATAATACTTTATTAGACTTCAAATTTTAAATGTCGACGTTTTAAATGTCGTAAGACGGTTCAAACCGGTGCAGTCGCTGTGTGTTGTGTTAGTTGATTAACATCAAATACGTTACACGTTTAACTTAAACTTTGTATAAACAGACGAATCGTGGAAATTATCGGATATTCCTAATCAGTCCACTCCTGCAAGCTGACAGGTTGTATGTGGACAAGGGCGCTGTGTTGATAGACACGGCATCTAGCAACATGCAATCGTACTAACCATGTATAAAAGTTTTTGCTCACCGTGTAACAAATGTAACACGTAACAAATATAACATGTAATATAATTTACCTCTATACATTACTAATTTGTGTACTAAATAGTCAAGCAATGTACATAAGCATTAACTTTGCAAATATTAAAATATAATTAATATTCATTTAGTTCGCTGTATCAATTCGGAATAAAGCTAATATCTAAATGGGTCTAACATTTCCAACTTAATTTGTACCAGAAAAGCATTATTATACTTTATATAAAGATTAAAGCGTGTAGCTATTAGGACACATATATATATATATATATTAAAATTACTCACATTTCTAAATCCTTCACCTCGACCACCTTGCCGAAGGTGCCCTCACCGAGCGTGTCGATGATTTTGTCTGCAATGAAACCAAGTCAATATAGTTAATTAACTGGACGCAAGACAAAGTCATGCTGGAATGAATATTGGTGATTTCGTTTATAATTATCGATCTTCAGCAATTGCGTCTGTCCGACACTCGTAAACGAAAAGGCAATGTTCTCAGGTTCCAACATGACTATTCGAAGGTTTCAAAGAATGGTTGGCCTCTGTTAAGAAACAAAATATCGATAACAAAAGCGAGATTGAATGACTGAAATCGACAAATCGCAGGTTACTGATCTGCAAAGAGCTTCATAGTCGAAACTGAGACGAGGCAATCACAATAATTTTGTTTGGACTTTTGAGTTCATTGTAACGTGAAGTAAAGTAAAGGTGTTCTTGGGTTAACAAAATATGCAGTCGAGTTACCGACGAAATGAGTGACATGTCTGTGTGTTGTATAGTGTTATTAAATGTGTTGCACGAAGTGTGTGTGTGTGCGGTATACATATTGGTTAAGTTATGTTGTTGACACGAACATCTCGCTCCCATGACATATCCGGGCCAGTACACCAGGTGTCCATCCTTGTCGTCCTTGACCGAGGAGCGTGCCCGGGAGCTCTGCATCGCGCCGCCGCCGCCGCCGCGCGCCACACGCCACGCACCACGCGCCACGCGCCAGCCACGGCCGCACGCGCCATCCACACGCACCACGCCACATGCCACGGTGAGCGCCACGCGATCGCCACGACCCGAGTAGTGTTGTACCCAACAATCAGACAATGGAACGGTTGCCCGTCAGACAAGCGACAATTTGGTATGGTGTCGTACATGCTGTTAAAGGGCGGACGGGTGGGCTGGCTCTGCGACGCGGCGCACGCGCAAGCGCCGGCCGGCGTCGCGCGCCGCTCGCGAGGAACCGGCTCGGAGGGATCACCGGGGATGGGGAACCGATAGCACTGCAATCGCTCACATCGCTTTCATAATCGCCTCTCACACCGGTATCACAGGATAAGTGTCCACCCGCACCTTACGTAAACATTTTTTATACTAACTTTTCTATACGAGATTCGTCCACAACGTTTACGTTTAGTACTTGAAAATATTTTTACGCATAATAACGACATATTAAATTTAACAACACGCATAAATAGGCTTAGCACATGCACTATCATTTCCCGTCGAAATATTTCTCTTTTAATATAAGAGACGTCTCGAAAATCACCATCAGTTATTTACAATGGTAAATAATACGTGTCGATCTTTTCTACACTACACTAAGTTGTCTTATTTTAAGTTACCTTCAATTGTTATTATTATTCACCTACCTCCTATAACTTTCGTATCGATATTGAGAATACATGCATTTCGATACAGCTAAGTTTGATCCAAGAAGCATAGCGGTCGTTGTAAGTTATGTCTTTGTTATAGATTACTGTTGTATTTTTTTAATATAAAAATATTTTGTACACTATTAAACATTCGCATACTACTCCATAGCGAATATTAAAAATGACGGACCCGATTTAGGTTAGCAGCACACAGAGCGCAGGCAGGAGGCGGTTAGCTTGTTAGCTTACAGGCGGCGTGGCCGCGCGCCGCACCAGGTGGCGCGGCCGTTGCGTGCGGCGGCGACTGCGTAGCTCAGGCGGCAGCGCCACCACGTCTCCGATGCCCAGCGGCTCCGTTTTCTTAAACGCGGTCGCTTCGCCGATGACGCCGTTGGCTTCTTTGTCGGAGATGCGGCCGTACACCTCGTCCAAGTGGGCGTACTTCATTATCAAGCTTTGTATCTCTTTGCGTCTGGTCTCCCTTTCGGTCAGCGTCCTATCGCCCACCGGGGTCTTGTCCTCGTCTTCGTCACTGGACGGAAAGTATATTTGTTTTTGTCTACCGCCATCTTTGACTGGTGACGAGGCTGGTGTTTTTGTCATCTTCACATTTTGATCTAGTGTGTTCTGTTGTGGTGGCGAGACTAGATCGCGTGCACCAGATTGTAGATTAATGTCGATGGGCCGTAGCGACAATTTTCCGCACCTTTCACTATTATCACTCTTTTCCGCTCTAAGCGATCTTCTTTGATGCTTGCGGTAAATACTATCCCTATCTTTTCCGAATTTCGGTCGATCTCTGAGGGTCACATCGAATCCATTTTTGTAATCATTCCTATCACTTTGTTTATGGCTAGACGACAAACGACGATCAGTGGTATTTCTAAAGGGAGTTTTGTCTCTCGTCTTTTCGCGTGAGTAATTGTTTGCTTTAAAAGAATGTTCGCCGAAAACAGCTGTTGTTAAACTTCTCATTAGACCACCTCTAGGCAAGGCCTGCTCTGGCTCCAAGGTTTTATCTCTATCTTCCTTATCCTTTCTAGCTCTCTCCTTTTTCTGAACGGCTATTCTGTCTAGCACCGAGGAATATTTGTCTTCTAAACGGCTACGTGTACTGCCAAGCTGAATCGTACTTTCTATACTGTTGTTATTCGTTTCTTTGAGAGGATACAGTTTTGTAAACGGCGGTGATTTATTATCTTTTATGTGAGCTCTACGGAATGACTCACTTCTCGCGACAGCGCCAATACAGGACGTACTATGCAAAGGTGATGTATCGATTCGCGATTTAGTTGTACTCAGGTAACTAGAATAAAGTCGATCTTCGTTCAACTTCCGCGCCGTCGGCAAGCCCGAAGTGAATGTTTTGTATGGAGATACATGTCCATTATTTTCGTAACGCCTTACATTGGCTAAAACAGAATTTTTATTAGTATGTAGCTTATCATCGTAACGAGTTCTCACTGCGGTCAATTTAGATTCGCCGATTGGGTCATTTTTCTCAGAGGGTCCTCGACGTGTCAGTCGATTAATAAAGCTCGAGTATCCATCCGACAACAACTGAGTCACACTCGTAGTGGACGCGCGGGCATATCGTTGACGTCGCGGGCTCGTCGTTCCGTTTCCGCTGGTACTGATGGTGGCCATGTTACTTGCGTTCTGGCCAGTCGAATATATAGTGCGAACTTATTAACTAGGATAGATCACATAACAATAGTAAAGCAACATAACTATATCGGCAAACTTCACACCGTGCGGAGCCCTTCAATTGTTATCGTTCGACACCGCTTGATGTGTTACGAGCGGCGGATGGTTCGATATCGAACATAAGACTGGGTCCACTTTAGATCGAGAGCGTACATAAGCGAGGAGGGATTTCAGAAAGATCACTAGCGCAGCCGAGTGCGACCGTCGGTGCCAAGTAATGGTCGCGGACTAAAAATATCGGCAACCCGTGGGAGCGCCCTCCCGCGCAGCACGAGGTGCCGCCGCTCGCGCATTTTCGTCACATTACACCCGGTATACCATACCTACGTACAGAAATTTTTAGCATATAATTATATTATGATTCTTCCCGACGGTCTAGCTCGTTTACCTAATCAACACTAGAATTAGTGTTCATGCTAATAAATACATTTGGCGCTGGCGTAGTTTCTACGTTTTCAAACCGAAGACATGAACAAGATAATTAGAAAATACTACGCAATTTCCACGAAGAAAATAGACGTCTCAACCTCAATAGCACATATATTAATCATTATCTTTAATGTCGTTATTGAGTGTGAAATAGAAATTTCTATTCTTACTTCCTTACTACATGAATATAATCATCGGTTAACAGGCGTTATTTCTTAATTCCGACCTTGCTGCAATGACTAATGTTTGTTGATATTTGCATGTAACAGGACTCGAGCGGGTGATAAGTCTTTCTTCGATCGGTGAGGTATCGGAGCCAAGACAGTTCTGTCAATACGCGTCCGGTAATTGGGTTAGTGGAGCGCGTGCGAGCACTGAACAATGCCGGTGGTTTGCGTGCGCAGGCGTTCTCGTCCGAGGTGACGACCGCGCTATAGCAGTGTCTTCTAAAAATCGCACGACGCGGATATCGTTCAATATTTTTTAAGTATCAGTATTTTTTTTTCTGCTGCAATTTTGTTCAATACTACATTACATTCACAGTGCCATGACGGAAAGAATCATACTTGCAGAGGTCAACTTAGGTCAGTGATATGTATAATTTATTTTGTAGTTTACGTGTCATTTCCGTTTCAGGCGCCCCTTATCATTTTCCTACAACTATCACGCTCCGAGGCGCCGATTGACGGATGCGGGTGTAAAAAAGCAACGCGTGTGACTGATAATGAAACATAATATGTGCCGGAGTATACCTAACTCAGAGGAGCGATGCTTATCTTATTCATATAATAAATAACTAGCATCACATGTAATTCAACAGCGTCGTTACTAGATAAGATTTTCGTGATATCAACTGTTCACTTTATAGAGCATTAAATAATAATATGATAACACATTTATAATAAATCCATGTCAATCATAAATATAGATCGCCGCCCAAAACCAATACAACAAAGATCGCCGTCGGAACTATAATATTCGGTATAACAAATATTGCGGCGCAGCGGAAGCACGTGAAAATCAACATTCTTAGCATATTAATATACCTAGTGGACTACGCTGGCGTAGTTGCATACCATCTACATTTACTTTCGCTTGGAATTTTATATCGGTTTTCAGCGGCCCATTTGAGTAAAATACCGACCTTACGAATAATTGCTGATCAATATCTTGACTTAATACTAAAATAGCTTCGTCCGCTATGCAATTCATGATTATAAAAATGCATGTATTTCCAACAACAATTTAAATGATCAAACACGATACACATACCACTGAGAAATCATAGCTTAACATAAGATATAGCACGAATGAATGAAATAAACTTCCTATATATTTAAAAATTTTCGTTATGTTATATGTTTTCATCCTGTGAAACGCAACGCACAAAACAATTTAAAACAGCACGGGTGCCAAAATGCGGTCAACACAAACGAATGTTTACCACCGATGAAACGTCACTTTCATTGCAACGTATCCCAATCGTTTGTTGCAGGTTCGTCTTGCCAACTGTTCGAGCCGATATGAAACTTCAAACGGTATACAGGAAGCAGGTATACGAACCCCTCCAATGATTGGTGCTCGACTCGCCCTTTTTTATGCAGCAGATAAACAAGGAGAGATACTACACAAAAATGTGCTACTAATTAAGCCGGTTCCTATGAAACGATAAGAAATTAAGTTAAAAATATTTAGTCAGTGAAGAGTGACAAATATTATGAATAACATTTACACACGATGACTAATATGTTTGTCGTGAACTGAACTGAAAAGTCGATTGAATCGCGTTGAGTTTATACAGTTATTAACAATAATAATTACATAGTATAAGATAGAATTTATAAGGTAAACAATCATCCTAAAATACCGCGATGAGACTAACCTTGCTCGCGATTTTACTGCACGCACCGTCCACATCGAAAAGGATGTCTGCAACGACGGCGAGAAGTTTCGCAACGTCGTGCCACTTGCAGCCGTGATCCTTCAGAAACCGTTTGTACAATTCGTAAAACGAGCCGAGCCGGAGCGGCTCACGGATCCTACCCGACTTTGTCACTATTTCACTCGGCATATTTGCATCGCTTATCATCTGTGCGGTAAACTCCACGGGCGGGCGGCTCTTTCGCCGACCGAGTCACTACTGTAACTTAAGCAGTCTACACGAGTACACGAGCGCTAGCCTCTACTGCGCCCGGTAAGGTTATATCCACGATTTCGATCAGACAAAATACTTAAACGGTTAAACTAAAAAAATAAATAAAAAAAAGTTACGAGTTAATGCAATGAACGCATTGTCTGACGGCTAAAAGTGAACTGAGCGGAGGGCGGCACGCGATATGAGACACATGCTGCATAGCTCGTCAATTAAAAGATGGTTAAGAACAAATGGAGCGAGCAATTCATGGAACCTTTCGGTTGAAACAGGATTTATCCGCAAATGGCCGATGTGGCAATTGGAATTGCTTATAGTATTTCCGATTAACTTATCAATATTTTATAATTAAAATGAGCAATATAATAAAGATAAATTAAGTAAGAATGATTTTTGAGTTTCATTATACTCCAGTTGTACGTTTAAATCAATTAAAAATTAATTTATATTTATAATAGTATCCTTTTGTAATGAGATAACAACTATCTATAGTCGATATAATAACATTTCACGGGTTCAAACAAGATCACAAAATCTCTTCAATATACAATTTTGATATTTAAGTGATCAAAAGAAAATATTTCAACATTCAGTAACGCTCTTGTGCGTTATGATGTTATGAAACACGACATGACATCTAATTACATCGATGGGTAATTAACGGAACGACCAGCTGTGACGTGACGTGATCATCTGTTCCATACAATTATGCACAACGACAATATCTATGTATATGTCTAGCATGACGTGTAGGATATATTAATGATATTATGCATGTGAGCGCTGTGGATAGCACTGTAAATGTTCTTTGAAACAAGTCACGGTGTAAATATACGTTTCGATAATAAAAGTGGGTATACATGCATATAAAATGACGTGCATAACTTTTTTTACAAAATACCTAAATAATTTAATGATTTTCAATTAGTCGAAGACGGCATCCGACAAACCTGGCTTCTTACTAGTAAAAGCATCATTAGTTTAATATTCGAATCCTGGAAAGGTCGACGACAAATATAAACATACACAGAAGGAACATTCCTTACAGATAAAAGTTAGTCAATGTAGCGAATACTAGGAACACGATTAAAGGAAAATATATGGGCAGTATTACAAAATACTAAAATTAAAATGAGCAACCTATACTATCATTGACAAATAAGCTGAAAGTGTCATAGAGCGGTCTCTCAGGAACAATAGGTTGTATTCAGAATGTATTCAGAATAATCCGACGACGATCCACTGATGGCTTGAAGGCCATTAGGCGGATTAGTTCCTAATAAAAACACGTGGTGGAAATTTGAGGAGTCCAACGTCGGAATAGAACTTGACCTGGTTGCGTTAACGATAATGTTTTTTAGTAAATTGGTTTATAGTCATATTTCTCAAAAGTGGAGCCGGGTCAACGTTTCAACGAGACCCTTCTGTGAGCAGTCACGGGAGTATAAAATATTCCGTTCATATGCAGTTACATAGATATTACTTATGATTTAAATAACAAAGTCAGGTTCATAGTACTCTTTTGAATATGACATGATTGTTGTATATTAGATGTATTGTGTGAATAGTGTATTGTAAAAAAATATATAATTCGAATATGTTACTTGGTGACCATCAGACTGCGATTAGTTTAGGCGAGCAAGGTCGACCGGAAAGAAATGGACTTTACAAAATAGATAACTTAGATTTACAAAATAGACGTCAAGGGTTGTCACACCGATAAAGAAGAAATAAACTAGACTTCTTTTACAACGCTTACAATACTTTTGGTTAGTGACAGTGGATACCGTATGACATGTTGTGCCTTGATCCAGTGTACAGTAGCTATTAGTCTTAAGTGGCTTTAGATATACATCAGCATCAGCGGAACGTTCTTCAAACAAAATAAATAAACTTAAATAAATTAGGAACTTATTAGGTTTTGAATCAGTTATTAACAATATATAGCATTTATAATTAATATATATATATATATTGAAATAAACGGATTGCATTAAATTACCATTAGCTATTATGTATGTACAACCCTGACTTATCAGGCTTAATCTCCCCGACCGCCGTCGCGTCCGCTTGTATTTAACGAAGTGCGATATGGCCTGAACCCACCACAAACTTGACCTCCATTGCATGCCGTACAGTCGAAAGGATCCACATAAGTACGGAACACGTTCATTCTTAATAGTGTTCATACGACAAAACAAACTTAATGATTTGGATATTGTATATATGATTAATGTAGGTAATTTAATTATCCAAATTGCCATAGCAACAATAACAAATTGAAAATTGTAACTGTGGGTTTCTGATAAAATAATAGAAAATAATAATAATACTGGAAAAATATATTATTTTAAGTATTATAGTCAATGCTTGATTATAGTCCCATATATATCCATCCAAGAAAATATATTTCTTTAATGTTTATTTTTCTAAATAAAAACTCTTTAGTACGTTGTATATAGGTTTCAGTAAAGTAGATGAGATTTTTTTTAATTTATTCTTTTGTTTGTAATGACAATGTTAGATTTTGATTTGAAAAAATTTAGTAAAGAAAAATGTGGAATAATAAACTTTAAATGTCGTTTCTTTGTTAACAGGTAAGGGATAATATAATTATTTAGTTTTTGTGTTTTAGTTAAGGTTTTTTGTATAAAGTTTAATAAAATAAATCTTTGTTAACAGAGCAACAC
>PDGT01000036.1:3098350-3117525 GCA_003671415.1 Megathymus violae
ACACACACACATATATATATATATATATACACATATCACACCTTTAGAATGCAAGTGACTTAACTCAAAATTCCTGAAATTACAGATTTTACTATAAATTTACTTAAAAAAGCCTACTCTAAAACCCCATGGTGAAAAAGAGCCCGAATTATGAGTGACAAAGGGAAAAAGGGAAAACCTCATACATCAGTCTCTTTACATTTACTCAAGACCATACATTTTTGAAAACTTTCTTCGTCATCTAAATTCCCACTTTCCAAATCGTATGAAATTAACAGACAAACAGTACAGGACTATTCAATCGACTTCGCCAATTATTTTGATTTTACAAGTTACTGTTTAAATCACTACTATTAGGTTACATTCTCCCTTGTCCCATGTCTCCATTCTCTATCTTGTTAATATTTTCAACCGGTAAAAAATATTTTTTATTCATCCACTCAAGTTCAAATATTTTTTTTAACTTGTAGGGGATGGCAATTGTTAATAGTTTTTTTTTAAATATAAATTAATTAATTTTAGTTTTTTATGGGGAAAAAATCTTTTATATAACATATTTAGCAAGATATAAAATAAATGTATAATGCATAGTTATATCCAGTGTTATTATTCAATAAAAATAGGAATTAAATTTTTTTATATTACTTTTTAGTTATCAAATTATTAGCAAATGTATAATATAAATTTGGAAGTTGAAGTGCTATATTCATGTACAATTATGTAAAATATTGAATATTAATTGTACAGCCATGATTATTAAAAATATAATTTGTACAATCATGTGTTCGGTCGCCGTTCTCGTGTTATAACGGGCCATACAGACAGATACAGACAAAAATTTTCAAAATGGTCAAATTAACGTGTTGAGTGTTATTTATTTTTATTTTATACAGATAACCTATTGGATAAGCCGTTTTAAGTTACCTCGAAAGATACAGAAAAACTCAATAGATTTATACAGTAGTATAGATATAGAAGTTTACATTGCCAAACTTAATTAAAGTTTGGTAATTTAAAATAAAAAAAATATATATTCTATGTTACTTTTTGAGGTAATAATATACAAATCTATGTATGAATGTTAATTATAAGCAATTATTTTTCCAAATTATATCGTTTAATGTGAATGTGAAGGCGATGAAAACCGTAGAAGTAATTAGACAAAATATAAATATAAAAATATAATCTGCCCTCGCTTCGCTTCGGAAAAATTACGCCTTACGCTAAGAAATAGTATCTACATTATTATAATTAATTTATAACTTTTTTTATTTATGGACGGATTGATATGAAACGAACTTTAAATATTAAGTGATGCTCACTGCAATACATTAGTGAAAACTTGAACAAAATTGGTTAAGCCGTTTCTGAGATTAACACGCAAAAACGCACAGACAAACAGACAAAAATTCAAATAACTATTTTTTCGGGTTGTATTGCGTTAACAAGGGGCCCTGATAATAGATTTTCTCATATATCCTTCATGTACAGAAAGCGATCAGTTAGAATTGTATTATATGTATAGAGAAGATACATTCCAAAATTATTACGTTAAATTGTACCTTCCATGCCACAAATGTTACATTAACCTAACAGTAAAATGTCTATTCGTAGCCACACTAGAACAACTATTTGAAAGTTTCTTCCCGTTGTTAGTTCTGAATCATTAGCGAGTCGGCCTTAGCCGGCTGCAACAGGTTTCAATTTAAATATTTTGTTTTACAACTCATAACAATTGAAGCGTACATTTGATGATTCTCTATTAGGCAAATGCGTGGCAGCTGGCCGTAGTATACTATTAGTAAATGATGCTACCGACGATTTCTTGGTGTAGGTACGAGTATGTGAACGGTTTAAAATGAGAACATGTTT
Source organism: Megathymus violae (assembly GCA_003671415.1). NCBI lineage: Eukaryota > Metazoa > Arthropoda > Insecta > Lepidoptera > Hesperiidae > Megathymus > Megathymus violae. The sequence goes on from PDGT01000036.1 coordinate 3,100,223, forward strand.
GAGGGATTTAAGGTTTCCCATGTTATTGAGAAAAATCCGTTTAGAATGTAGAATGAATGAACGATAGAAATGTAGACTAACGTAACGAACCCTTATCATAGCTATCAATCATAATAAATATATACACTACTAACTGGCCTGGTACACGCGTTTTTGTAATGTTTTAAAATAATTAATAATAATTTCGATACATAAATATAGAATTTCTTAAGAATAGAGTACAGCACTCCCTATCGAAATCTAATATGTTTATTGTTTAAATATAATCTCAATCGGTCACATTATTCAAGATGTTAGACGATCACTAACGGATGCACCGACGATTCGGTGTAATATGTATGAGGCCTATTATTATTTGGGTGGTTGGCATGACGAGAATTCGCGGTATAGATATAAAATTGTTTGTTATCCGGTCGATGAGCAGTGGGCGGTGCGTGCGCCACTCTGGCAAAGTAAGTTATCACAGCGGCGGCGTGCATTTGGACTGTTTCGTCTGGCCCTAGGTGAAGGTGATCGACGCTATTTCTGCGCACACGCGTGATGGCCAGTCGCGGACCACGTGGTGCCATCTAGCGGTCGCTGTCGGAATCGCATAGTTTCGGCAGCTCTGATACTATTTCGGTCGGTTAATACACCAAATATCACGTTGGTTCCTATCATAAAATCGCATTTTCTCAGCCTAGAAATAAGACAGAGTTCATTTTCTGCAGCCAACATTGTGAATATAATAAAGTATATTATATACCTAACTCATTTTCGATTGTAACGCGAAACAATGTCCCCGAGCGCAATGAAGTGAAAATATGCACATAAAATTTTCACGACTAAATATTAGTATGTATATTATCCTTGACCCCAATATACATAAGTTAAAATAGATGCGCAATGCTCTCATTGCGCACACGTTGGCATCGTATTGCGTATTTAATAATTAACTATATAATATTGATAGATATCAGATCCCTGTGAATTGCATTATCGTTAATAGATGGAGACTATATTGACCTCATAAAATGACACGTCGACAAATCGTGAATGCACAGAGAAAAGCAAAATGTTAATAGTCAGCTGACCTCTACTTCTTTGGGTTTCAGGTTCTGGGCTGGCTGGGGAGGCGCGTACGAGCACGATGGTTGAGGCTCTCCTGCAACTGCTTGGCCGGCGGGTGCCGACGGAATCGGTGGCGGGGAAGGTGGAGGTGTCTTAGGACTCCGCTTCTCGATATTTTTCGCATGGCCTTCAACGTTTTGGACACAAATCTGCGGTACTTTTTGGTGTACACGGGCGTTGGCTTTGTATTGTACATTTGCTGAGTGTACTCCGGGGTGTTTTTTAGATAACCATGATGGTGGGACTGCTGGTGGATGTGGATGAGCTTCGGTTCTCTTCACTACAATAGTAGCTATGTTGTTAGTCGTTGTTTGGGATATTGAAGCGTCAACAACTTTTGTTACTGGAGTTTTATTGAAATTCGATTCTGAATCTAAAAAATTAGCTATTTGAGTTTGTGTCCTTGTTTTTGATTCATTAGGGCTAACTGTCTCTTTACAAGGCAAACTGTTTGTTACGGGAGGTAATTTAGTTGGCAAACGATCGGGTGGTGGAATGATAGGCAATTGGCTCTGAGGTAGATTCACTACTGAACTATCCGAAGTTGAAACAAACGGTCCATTGCACTGACTGTTTTGTTCACAAATGTCACTTGTCACACATTTATTGTTACTATCAACTATATCTAATAAAACCGGAGAAGGATCATCTCTGCTTTGAGAAAAACTATCAGTTGTATCACCACACGATATTTCATCAAGACTTTGAGCTAAGTCTAGTGCTGAAGCCTCGTGGTAATCTGTAGAACAAGGCGATGTGTCATCACTAGTATCGTCGTTCCCATGAGGTATCTGAGAACTTTTACTGCTAGGAACGTATGCTACGCTTGATGTGACATCGTTGGAAATGTCTGCATTAATTGATTCTTCACTCTGAGTAGAGGACTCTCTATTTGTGGATGAATCTGCAGTTTTATCATCTTCAACTATTACACTGTTAAAAAGTACAAGGGAAGAAACTGAGGGTAATGACTCTTCTTGATCTTGAATTGTAGTTGATGCAATTTCTTGCTTTTGGTCTGTTATTTCAATAGTTTTTGGTGGTTCTTCATTGTTATTTTCTTCTATGGTTTCAATTTTCCCGTGTTCTAATGTGGGTAACCCCATACATTGTGGTATAGCATACTTCAGATCGCTCAAAGGCATGTACTGAATATTATCATCGATAGGTACATCAAACTGAGGCGTATAATATTCATAGTTAGTATTTTCAGTATTATAAACTGACCAAGGATCGTTTGAAGGTAATAATGGCAATCCATCATAGTAAAGGCTTGTATTGATATCTCTTTCAACCATTAGTTCAGGCTTGTAATCCCATGTCGGTACAAAAGAATCTTCGAAAGCTAAATAATTTTCAGGTAATACCACCACATCTCGACTTATTTGCGACGGATCATAAGCATAACATCCTTCGTAAAAAGGATTATTAAGCACAAGTTGTGGAGGATGTAACGGTTCACTTTCCATGGTAACTTCAGCTTCAACAAAAAGTCCATACTTTGACAAATCAGGCTCTGATCTTCTGTGGTGGAATGCGCTGGAGTTTATATCACTGTAACCAGTATAAATGTCTGAAATATCAAAACTTTGTGCTCTCCGTAATAAATTAACTGCTGGAAAATGCTGTTCAATTTTATTTTCTTCTTGAAACAAATCGTTTTTTACTAGATCACTACAAAATATATCGTATGTTGGCACACCCACGTTGTTTATTTCGTTTAATCCACCCGCATTGTAAGTTTGGTCAAGGACAGTATCAGATGCAGCGGTCGGAGATGTTGATTCACTCGGAGCATCTTTGGGCAATAGCACCACGCGGGGCAATGAAGGTGGAGGTCCACAAAATAGCACATTCTTTGGAGGTGGACGCGGCGGCTGGGCAGCCATGGCTCACGCTAGGCCGCCCGTGGCCGTTTAGAAAACTGTACGAGAGCAGAAACGTGCTGGGCGGCCGGCTGAGCTTTGCGACTGACTGAAGGCGGACCGAGTGACGAAGGCGAACACAAATAGAACGGGCGCGCAAACGCGAGGAGGTCGCCGTCTCTCGCGCACATCTTCACGGGCGAAGGCGCATGCGCACGCGCACTTATACGCCAAACCCGTCCCGCACATACTCCGAAACAGGCAGTGACGTTTACGCATTATTCTGGTTCCGGACTTTGATTACGACCGACTGTTACATTACCATACTCACAAAAGCGAGTAGAGACAGGTTTTCGGGTGGACACTTAGGATGGCAAGTATTGATGGCGAGCGTCGGATTTCAAGAATCTCACAAAGTTCATCTTACGTCCTCATATACAAAAAAAATTAGGAACGGTAAGACTCACCTGTTCAGGGGGTGACCGCGGTGATGACTCGTCGCGGTGATGTCTCCTTCGTCTATGTGATGTCGGTGAACGCCGGTGGTGTGATCGCTTGGATCGCTCATTTCTCCGCCTCCATGAGTGCTCCGAGCTGTGAAATCAGCGATCGACAGGCTGTAGGGTTAGTGAGCAGGGGGCATTGATTTTTATAAGATAGGCATACAAGAGACGTTTCAGGTGAGACGGAGTGTGTGTCGGAGCATTTAACTACTAACGTTGGCGAACGTCCTCCGTACGCGGTATGTGGGTCAACTAGACGGTCGAGAATATCAGGCGGCGGCAGGCAACAAAGGTCCAGCAGTGCCTCCACAGCGATCTGCTGCCGCCGAAGCGCCGTCAATGCGGACTGCTGTTTTGATTTATACTCTATGTCTATAATTGCGAGCCTAACGTAAATTTATTATTGATAATGATGCATGTAAGCTACGACAAGTTTTCTTGTCGCTGATATAGCTTCAAATAAGTTTAAATCATTGTGATTAGCAACAATGGCGCGTCATTATATTATAATACGGCTAAATGGCAGTTTATCTAAACGAACAAAACGATAAGTTGTCGGTGGTAAGTACGACAACAGAATAACAAAGCGGCGTGCGGGTTACATCACCGGCGAGGGGGAGGGCGCGAGGACCCGACGCGTGCTGCGGTCGCGGAGCAACTGCCAGCCACCACAACGAGACAGCTGAGTTGCAGTTACGTTCAATCAGCGCGAGCGCTCGGTGACTTGGTCCAACAGCTGTCAGTACAGCAGAACAATGGAAACCTCACGTCACTTGCATTACTTACTTGTTATCATTATTTGTGAGAAATCGTTCACGTTTATATTTTACGATAGTAAATCGCGGAGAATTACTGCTTAGTTGTTTGTTGTGTACGCGCACATTATTCTTTGCACAAGATACTGGCCCTGTTCTACCTAATCACTTACCAAATCAGTGTCGTGGTCCCGCAGTTCGATAGAATATAATTTATGGTTATGACACTCTTGCCTTTATTATATATTTGTATTACAAAATATACCACAGTGGGGGGCAGAATAAGTGGTTTTAACAAAATATTGTTCATTTTTATGAATAATTGACTGTTTGCGTCACGCACTCACACATATGTGTTAGGTATGTAACTGACTGCAACCTTTGGGCCCTAATCACCACTGATACAATTAAAGTTTTTACGCAACAAGTCGGTGCATATGTGCCAAGAAATTATGTAAGAATATGTTAGTTTTTCATGGTGGTAACATAAATTACGTTAATGTCTAAGAGTTACTTACAGGCTGTTGAAGAATTACCTTTTTATCATAATCAAATTATTTGTATAACACATCGTTCAACACAGCAGAGATAGTGTACTTTATTTGGTTATGAGAATTTACGTATTATTACCGTTCTATGCCCTATCCATATTCAATACACGTTGGTACTGACTGGTCTTATCGATTTATTGGTTCATTGACATGTTCTAGTCCTAATTTTACTATCTAAATTCACTCCTACATAATTAATTAGGCATAGGGTTTGTCTAAATATTTGGAAAAGTAGCGGAGGTAAACGTTGTTATGATTTTGCGGTTAGAGCAGTCGTTTTTGGTTTTTTTATTTATTTGGGTTAACAAACAGTAAACAACTAAGATTACAATTAAATAACAATTATAAGCGCTATATTAAGTCGCTTACCAACACCGTTAACCACGGATTACTACAAAAATAAACAAAAATATTATAGAAAGTGGAGGAATACCTACGTTTTAAATTAGAATTTAATTGTTCTTACAGACTACTCAACAGGAGGCGTCAGTAATACTTGTTTTTTAAATAAGCCAGGACGAATATTTATCAAATCCAAACCTTTAAAGTTATCATTATAGCTACGCATCATCTGATACATAGGTGAGCGTTTACGTTCACCGGTTTATTTTGGTCGGCTTATAGTGACATCACACAAAAGCCACTGGATATGTCGGATATTCCAAGGTAGTTAGCCACAACTAGCCAATTTTTAAGTAACACCCTATGTATTAAGTGCTATTTATTATCTTATTCAAATAAAATCACAAAAACGTAGTAATTGACCTGAATCGAAAACGTAATATACCACACATTAACTTAACTCGGATTTAGGACTGGCTTGATTGATTGACGTGGGCATTAAGTGGGCGTTACAGCAAAACCGTGTATATTATTTGAACCACGGTAGGTAAATAGCTACTTTAAGCTTTACTGGAGTGTGTCGAAAATTAGCACAGTTCAAGTCTAAATCAACACGAGAATTGGTAAATAATTAAAAAATAACACTTGTAATGATGGCTCAAAATGTTTTAAAAATTTTAGTAATTATATTTAACCGAAGCAGTGGGGAGTTTTTTAAATTTATTATAGGATTGGTATCACCAACATTAAAACCCACAACTGTTTATTAATACCAGTATTAATAATTAATAAACTCGAGTAGAGTGCAAATTGTCGAACTACAACACCAATTTTCAAGAACATAATGGAGAACTCTCAGATATATGTACACTTCCTCATGATGCTAAAGTACATTCACAGAAACAAGTGATAATAAATTTGTAACCAGAGAATATAGAAAATTAAGATATACAAAATTCGAAGAAGGTCTAGTCACGGGCAACCGACGTTCAAATTACTACGATATCGTTACTGGCTAACCAACCAAATAGATAATAAAATTTTGGCATTTTCGCGTTTGCAATTTCGATTTTTCTTATGCAGGTACATGTATGTATGTATAAATTTCCAATAACTAGATAATTGTTAAATAAAATATTTTCCGATTAACCAGTCATTTGGCGTACTATGTTATCGTTGCACTTGTGTACTAGTAGAAGAAACATCGTAAATTTGAATTTATTTTCTTGTTACGAGTAGATGTACCTCATGTACCAACATTTTGACTGTCGAGAGCTGTTTCAACAAGTTCAAGTATTTATGTGATTTTACCGATAACACGTCTTCTTGTATCAATCACCAATAATTGGAAATACCAATATTTTCATTTATTATACGTAATTGGCTCGATTCCTACCACAAAAGTAATAGATAAATTTGTTGCTAATATCAAATTGTCAAACTTGGCTAGAAATTAAATGAGTACATAACGCACCCTTAGAATGAAAGGGACTTAACTCAAAAATTGCATTTTATGGGAAATGACGAAGAAAGTTTTCAAAAATGTATGGTCTTGAGTAAATTTAAAGAGACTTATGTATGAGGTTTTCCCTTTTTCCCTTTCTCACCCATAATTCGGGCTCTTTTTCACCATGGGGTTTTAAAGTAGGCTTTTTTGAGCAAATTTATAGTAAAATCTGGAATTTTAAGGAATTTTGAGTTAAGTCACTTTCATTCTAAAGGTGCGATAAGAAACGCTCATAAACTATAGCTGTAATATTACACGACTGTGTTCGTCGGTGACTCTGGCTGGATAATAACTCATTCACACTAGCGTTTCTGCAGCGCTTTTCTATAAACGCTCAAAAACAGCGACATGTGCAATTGCCATTGCACGTAATGATATTGGAGTACTTCACTTGTAAACTTTACAACAATTTGACCAAAATTTTGCAACATTGAACCTTGCTATTTTTACCTATGTGTAGTAAAAAATAATCACTTTCACTAGAACGAAGCCACTATAATGGCTTTTGCCATAGCCGTTTATTTTATTAATAGTGTTTCAAAAGTATCGCGATCTCGCGGCTACATCGGCGTCCCCGATACACGTACGATTATCAAACGTTATATTAAGAGTATAAAACGCCGGTGTGAATAGTCTACAACTAATTACTCAGTTGACCGAACAGATGGCGCCGCCGGTGGTGGCACTTCCCGCGAGCTGTAACTTAAACACTGTTTATCACCACGAGGAAATTGAATAGCATTATTATGCGCGAGGCCTTCCCTATTTTCACTAAGTATTTATTAACGTAAGTAAAAATGTTAAAACACCACGTTACGGTTTAAAAGGAGTTTAAATTTTTCTTATTTAAGCACTCCGTTACCGTGTTTGGATAACATCTCCAACCCCGGCGTCGGACCAAATAATACTTATTTTCGGTCACCCTCCTCGTTAAACACGCCGCCGGAGTAGACGGACACTATTTTCCCATTTCGCTTGTTGACGGACCAACGCCACCGGACCAGATGGGACTAAGCCAAATAAAAAGAATTTGTCTTTAGGTATTTTAAATTTCACAATCCACTTTGTACAACCACCCATTTAATTAATTATTATCTTATGAATCTCCTATTAATTATCGTCATGTTCCCATCTGGCCTGTTGACGGATCGCTTAGATTATGAAAAAAAATCAATGTATAGAATTTGAAAACAACTTCACTAGAGTGTTACTTTTAGATTTCACCAAAACCATAAATTTTCGTCTCGGCAACATAAATATATAATGTAAATATAACCTTTTATCAGTGATGACGTTTAGAAGTCACACTAACAGAATAGGGTTTTGAAAATATACTTTAATTTTAGCAACACTTCTATTTTATACTAACAGAATATCAAAATTAGACATTTGTTTGTAAACTAACTAATTAACAAAATGGAAAAGAAAGTTTATATTTACATAATATTTAACGACATAAGTTTATTGAGCTGGTTTTTGCATTGAATTGCAAGTGTGCAGAGAAGCCCGCTGAAGTCGCATTAATAGGATAATATATTGCGCCGTGAACTATAAATAACATTCAGTAACATACAAGGAAATAACAAACACTATAAAACCAGTACAGCAGAAAAAAACCCGGTTCAAAGTTTTGAAATTAGGCCATCGTTAATATTGAAGTTGATACGATTAGCACATCAAGAGTGCTTAATGGTTGTTAATTAATTACTGTGCCGTTAAATAAAATTAACGTTAAAATGTTAACAGCTGTATATGTGTGGAATTTAATTGTTTAAAATTTAATACAAGCTTTTAAAGAAATAAGTAGTATTTTCTGCTGTAATTTAGAACAAGAAATTTAAATCTCCATCTTATGTCTAGCGAATGAATAGCCATTAAATTAGACCTTATTAGGCAAATTCAAAATATTAATGATATCGTAAAATCAAATCAATCAATCAAAATCAAAAAGGGGCAACCATAATATAGCAACTAAAAAATAAAGAAAAATCAATTATAATTGCAACTAAATAATAAGCAGTGAGGGAATTGGCACGCGACGCGTTGTATGGGGATTATGTTAGGCGCAAAACACACTGAACGATTTGATTTCATTTCATTCTGTTCCTTATAATAATGATTTCTTTGATCATGCTTTAAAAGTTTATTAAAGTTAATTGAAGCGTAAAATTTATTTTAAACATGGAAACAATATAGTGGTGCGCGGCAACTAGACTGTTTTGCAATCGATCACCGTAAATCGAGTACTAGTGATTGAATATCGATAGTAATTACCACCACCACGATACTTTAAATAGTGAATATGCACATTGATAAGGAGCAGCAAAGCCGTGCAGTGGTGTAGGCCTCATCGAGTTGCACATGGCGTCATATACAGAGAAGCCAACCGCGTCACCGTGCGGACGCACCGAGATCTCGCCGCGAATACTAATCAGCGTAACGTTCACTTTCGACGACGCATCCACATTAAGATTCGACGCCTCCTCCGTTACGCGTACGCCGATTGTTGATACGATCCCTCCGCGAACCAATCGATTACTGGATATTTTCTAAAACGTGCGACATACTATACAAGAAATCACGTACACCAAAGTTTATTATTTAATGAATACCAACCAACTTATTGGTAGCAGCACGTTTATTTAACAATAACAAATACATTGTCGTGATATGCGTTATCGTAAATAATTAGTACATTTTATCACCATTACGAAATTACTTAGTAATCCCGGTACAGGGTCTTCCTGTTGTAAGAGAGTACGATGAGGCGTGCCTGAGATAAAATTGTAACCTGATTGTGATGTTTATAAAATACACTTTGAAAGTTATTTAAAATTTACATATTTGCGTTAACACACGTCCAAACATCACAACTGGAATTATTTATTTTTGACGTACGGACATAGACTACTTTTAATTTTATAATACATATTGATTTACGATAATTGTCGATATATAAAATATTAAACAAAATAGTAAAGATACCGTTAACCTATAAGGACTTTACTAATAAGGCTCTTATAATTAATTTAGTGTCTGTTTATATGTTTTGAATGTTTTGGATTGTGGCCCGTTTTGAATCCTACTTTTACTTTTTTAATAAGGCACAAGGTCAGGGACAGTATTTTAGTTATAATAAATCTATGACAAAGAATGATTTACAGCTGTTATTTAGATTCGCAAGGGAAACTTTCTCACTAATGGCACGTCCGGCATAATATGATAAAAGCGTAAGTCAATATTAGTAGAAAAGTTTAGAGAAAGCTTTTGAACGTTTATACTGTGAATTTAACAGAGTATACAAAAATCTTGCAGAGAACATTATTGCAAGAATGGGAAACCATAAAATTTTAATAATGTCGCTTCATTGTTATTGATAAGTAATCGCGTATCGCCATAGATTCGACACGTCTCGAGATTAATTCATACAATGTTATTTTAATAACCAAATCTTTTGAGTGATACAAGTATTATAACATGGAAATTTTGAGAACTACAGTGGGATACTATTGAAAATTACGTTGACGTGGTACATCTTTTTTTTTGTCAACGTATTCAATGACTTTTCCCAATAAGTAATCATGTAGCTAAGTAATTTATTCCTAGTAATTTCCTAATGCTGTAAAGTATCAACATTCAGTAATATACGAGCAGCTCGCAGCACCCCAATGCGCAAGTAACACCATTAAGGAAATTGCGCAAATATGACTAACTGAAAACGTTAATTTGCAATGCGGTCAACGTTCAAGCGAGCGCGGTATTACCGTGGTGTTCCTATAACAACGGTATTTTATATTTAGTAACATCAACATGTGCGCGATTGAATCATCCCGTCGCCGATTAGGTGCAATGCTACCGGTGTTTCCTCGTGTGATAACATTCGTCGTTTTCACTTTCTGACAACGTTTACTGAAAGATTAACATTAGTATATATGGTTTTCAAAAAGGAGAAGTTACGTTTATCGCGCACGCCTAGTCTAATATTGAGAATGACGGCCGCGAGATGGGAGGGAAATAATCGGTACAATCAACAAGGCGTTCGAGAGATCAGCGAGACAAAATTACGCCGAGTGCAGGAGCGCCCGCGGCAGGGTGACGACCAGTACTGATCTGTCGGCCGGAGCGGTGCAGGCTGGTCAGGGCAGCAAGTTACGAAATCGAAAGCGCGAGTCCGTAACGTGACAAGATCTGTGATCGGTCAAGGATACCCTGTAACGCGTCAAATATTGAATTTGTCGGCTTTAAGAATGATATAGTCAACAAGCCACGAATATAAAAAGTTTCAGAATTATGGTAGTGATTAGATTGATGACTCGTTTGGTTTGGCGTGCTGAATCGTTCGCAGTACGCATTAGAGAAGGCCGCGTCGGATGAGCGATTACTGTGAACCATGTCAGCGGTGCCGCGGAGGCTATCCGCCCTCGCCCGCGCCACGCTCGCGACAGGTCAATGACAAGCGTAGCTCTCGCTGGCGACCACATGATCGACTTAATGTGCTCAGTGGACTGCCCAGTTGCCAAATAATCATTTATTACTAACTAAACTCCTCAAGAGCTCGAAATTGCAATGGTAAAATCAAATTCCGACCAATTTCTACCACCGAACAATTTACAGTATTATTTTAACCATTCGATGTGGCGGCCTTCGTCCGAAAATTATCGAATTCTTAGTGATATATTTTGCTTTGTTTCGTCACTGTCCCAATAGTACACAAATCTCTCACTGCTATAAAATTATCCGCTCGTCACTAGCATGGTGCGCATCAAACAGTCACGAATTAATTATCATGACAGTAACAAATATCTATGGAAAGGGATAGATAGTGGTCGATCCCTACATAGTATGAATACATCTAAAAAGGAGCGTCATTTTTTTGATATGTAAGATGACGTCACGAATGGCTTTTAGATACGGGCTCAGCGTAAATGGAACACTACATGATTTTTACAATTAATGACAGCAAAGATTGGCATTTCAATTTTTAAGGCCGACGACTTGTTATCGGCGCTGTTGGTAAAAAAAATAAACTAATGTGCAGCGACTAGGTTCGAAGCAACAACTTCAGGCACGCTGAGACAAACGGTTTTTTGTATATGTGGCACAGTCCCGGGTCTACGATTTTTTGAAACCTGTATACACATAGGAGGCATCCCCCTAGCGTCGGAGAGCACCCAGTCCCGGACACCATACCTCCAAACGTGATAAAGCGCCCTGTATCGTCTCTAGAAATATCTTAAACTCAACGGCAAAACCCCGCCCCAGGCCCGCGTGGTCTTAGTCTCAACCGGTGCGTTAGAGAGTGAGACATTAGACGTTCTGTACGGTAATTTATTGCATCGATTAACATTTACATTGTTATAAAACACCAACAAGAGAGGATGTATATTGTCAATATTTTTTTCTGTGTATGCATTGGTAAGTACACTTTACATTTATATACTTTTTTTTTAAATAAGTTATTTATTACATTGCTATGTGCTCCTACTTGAAAATTGTGTACTTATCCTAAGCTATATAATTTTATAACTCATATTTTTTATATTTTCAGGTTGTTTGAAATAATGAAAAGCAAAAGAAAGAAGAAATGTATAAGAAGGGCACTTGGAACTCACTAAATATATAATTAGAAGTCCATAATGTTATCGTCCGGTCATTTCAATAATACCAAAAATTGACGTAATATATAGTAGTTCATTTTTTGTGTTTAATTGTTGGTTGATATTCATCCATGTTGATTTATTGAAAATGTTTTATATAAATATGCATGTGAAAAATTAAGATTATTATTATTATTTGAAAACCTTAGTTGTCCGGTGCTCGTGGGACTCCCCCTACATTATATTATAAAGGACTTTTTTGTTACCGGGTCAATAAGGACCCTTCAATAAAATTGGAACTCTTTATTACCATCTACTAGCGGCCCCGCCCCGACTTCGTTCGGGTTGAACTTATATCATGTGTACATATATGGTATATATATTTTGCTATCCGGAATAAAGGATTTTTCGAATAGGTGCTGTCTTCTGGTGATGACCCTCCGCATACAAACAAACTCACAAAATTCGCACTCTGCTCTTAGTAATGTTTGTATAAATTCGCTAGTAACTTTAGATTTGTGTGACGTAAAATTAAATATAGAAAACATAGAACCAGGAAAGACAACAGTTCGAGTTATTTCAGTTCCATTACATATGTATACTCCGCCGACATTTATTTAAAAACGCGTTGCCACTGACAACGACGAAATTTTCACGTAGACCCTTTGCACTATGTCCTTGTTTCAATTTTTGTTAAAATATCGTCAAACAATTTTTATACTTTTGGAAAATAGTCCCAGTGTGATCGTGTCGTGAATTTCTTTCTGGAAGTTCGTTTTTTAAGGTCTGACACGATTTCCAACTTTTTTTTTCATAAATAAGCAGCTTTTAGTACATGCATTGTCTTCACAGTATACGAAATGATAATATCATCTTTTTGTATTTTAACGTTTACCCTGTTAATCAATCGAAGAATATTATCCCCAAGTCTCCATGTTTCTTTTTCAGAGAAAATAATCGCGCTAAGTCGCCTATACAACAACATGCGCACGATGCTGGGCGCATTGTAAAACAAGTTTTTTGATGATTTTGGCGCCTCCTGAATCTATTACCATATCTGTGATGACCACCTACCAAGTGTATCGTTATAGTGATCAAACTGCAATACACATCTGCAATACATATCCGAATTCAAGTTTTGTCATGTGAACAACTCCAACAAAAACAATACCAAGCCATGGTAGTTGGACACAAGAGTGCGATACTGTTGAGCGCACAGCGTACACGTGCACGGAGTACAGTCGACACGACGGCGCGGCGGCTGGACCAGTCGCGCAGTGAAAGTTGAACTGCGTAACTATACACCGCTTTTGACATTTTGTCTGATGTACGTGAACTGGACGTAAACTGCCGCGATATCACCAAGACGGCGAAATAAGTGTTCACTCTACAAGTTAGACATTTGTAAAAATTTGGAGCTACTTTAAATTACACTTAAATACTTGGTAAAATCATACTAAATACAAATATTATCAAGCATCATTTAACCTTATTTACCATTTCTCTTGATTTTTTTCGGTGTTATAAACGTATAAAACAAAAAAGAAATTTAAGCTGTACACGAAGCTTTGGAATTTTATTTGCAATAAATACATTATCTCAAATAAAAGTTCAGTCGTGAATGTCTCGAAAACGTGACGCAAAATACGATTATCCACGCAAGAACAATAGTGCATTTAAGCTCCAACCGTGCTGAGCCAGGCTGACTCAATGAACGTGGAAAAAAACTTACACCGCGAACTCTCAAGTACGCTTTCTCCTCATAATCTGAGTTTTAAAATTTTGGATCATTAGGTAGTACCTTAAATCGTTAACAACCGTCTCGAATGATTTGTTGGATCATATTGCAGAACATTGGAGAAACCCTACAAGTAACCACAACGATGGACGCAATGTTTATGGGATGGTCCATATCGGCAGTCCGGCAGCTTTGATAAAACTTAGTGATAGTTAACTGATAATAACAACTGAAAGTAACTTGCTTAATGTATCCCCGAAGCATACACTCAGAATACACACACAGAGTACATCAATCTACCATTCTAGACAAAATTGTGGTGTGCATCAAATAAAAAACAATGTCTTGAACGTAGATTATTGTCTTTAAATATTAATAGCTTATTAACAATAAAATATATACTGCCTAAATACTCGATTTGCTTGAATTGTTTGTATAATTTTAATCAAACATATACAGTTGTACCATCTTTGATGTATTTTTCGTTTTTGATATAATTTAACATTTTCGCAGGATGCTGCCTATAATATTGAAAGCTATAAACAAATGTAAAACTATAAAGTATGTTAGATTACATACTTTTCGTAATCGAATCGCTATTAATAAAATAAACAATTATGAGTGTATTAATACAAAAACTAAATTTCTTGCGTGAAGACGGCCCTGGTTGGTAGTAAGTTAAGTTATGCCGTGAGCAGAATGTCACTTTAGGAAATACGTTTATAGAAACACAAAATAGAATACAATGAAATTACGTCATATGCCTAAAACCAGGTTGACAAATCCTTTACGAGTGTTTTAACCGGGACGAGACCTTGAAACATTCACTAAATGTTATCGAGACGAATTTCAAGTTGTACAATACGTGGAGTGAGCGCCCACGGATTCAAAATATAGAATATTTGTATGCTTACTTTATAATTTTTGTTCGCGAACATTGCTATGTAAATAACACCACAAATTTAATGGAGATGCAACAAAGGTTAAATTACTAAATTCAGGATCGGATTCAATAATTTGATAGATATTATTTTAGATTATTGGTGACATGAAGTTGGAATCTAAAGGCGATAATGAAGTGAGAAATGAGGCAACCGTCAGCAGGGTGGATGGATAATGGAGTCCGGCCGTGAGTCAGCAGTGCTTGTGCAACGATTTCGTTTTGCACAACCAGTCCCCAGAGCCCCGCCCCGCCGACACCGGCGCGCTGCATAACGCTTCGAGTAAATAGATTCGACGCGATAACAATACACCTATGAAAATATATTGCGTGTCAGGGGCAGCGTTGAGCAACACCAAAAATTGTTCTTTAGCGCATGCACTGTAACGAATGCAGCAATCTTCAGGCTAATCGCTTTTAAACTGTACGAAACGCCGATTTTTATCGAAACTAATCGCAAAGCGAGCTGTCTATCTAGTGAATCAACAATCTTGCAAATCTTTGCTATGAGCTATAGACGCAATTGTTTCGTTTTTTCTTTGATATAGCACGCGGCTTCATTTTTATATTATCTTTCAATAGCTGTTTAAAACAATATTTCTTAAAAAACAATTCGATGGAATTGTGTTGGTTATAAAACCATTTATAAAATAAAAATATCTAAAGACGAAGACGATCGAGACCATGGGCCATTATCCCAACAAGTTTAAAAATATTTATGGTGATATAAAACTGCATTTGAGTAAATCACTGCTATCGAGAATAAATAGATAGGATAACTAAGCTTAATAGCTTGCGAAACACGATTGTAAAAGCGCGGCCGCGGTGCGCCGGGGGCCGGTAGCGAAGTCGATGCACTCCACTCCCGGCAACCGGCAATGTGCTCCCTGCTTTTTTTTCTATTTATATGCACACAGATACGCTCCGCTTCGAATCTATTTTGTAGACTCGACATTATTAGCGTGATACGAAGCTCCTGGACACACACCCGTATAAAGCGTTGGAGAGTTCGAAGGAGGTTTACGCTATGGGATGGAAATGGGTTTGTTAGAGTCCGTGTGGCGGTAGCGCTAGGGTACGTACGATACGCTCCATTCGTGGTCGCGCATGCTCTTCTGGAAAGCGGCAGATTTGGGCGTCCAAGAATCGACGCCGAGGTAGAGCGCGGGCAGCTCGGCAACCTTAACTTCGAGCCGCTCGGCGAGCCGCTGCTCCACCAACGCTTTGGGGCCGCTGGTCAGCAACCTATGCTGCTGCTCCTTCGTGCTCCGCCGCTCGACGTAACCGTTCAGTTTCTCGCCGTTGCAAGACGTCACGCTTTTTGGACTATCTGTGCTGAGCAATTTGCTCTTAACGGTGTCCACTTTACCGTAACATTTATATTGCACTGATTCTGTTCCGTTCGCTATTCGCGAATACTTCAAAGAATCATACGTGTCGCCGTTGAGGCTGCTGTATTCGATGTTGTTCAGGTTAATGTCTCTGTCGACGCGTTTGGACGTGACGTACCCGTTTCGTTTGCTGCAACGCTCCTCGTGACTTTGTTTAAGGAAGTTATTTTCGAAACTAGTTTTACATTTAGGAACATTGTTTAAAAAGTCGCTATAGCTTATATGTTTATTGTGTAACCCTTTATCACAGCTCTTTTTTAGTGTTTCTTGTATATCTACACCATTGCCGTTAAACCTTCCGTAAGTAAAACTGGCAGGCTGGCCGCTCTCGGCACTGTTATCAATTTTTTCTGTACGTTCTGCATCCTTGCTTTCGAATTCGTGTTTAACGAGTGCAACACGCGATACCTCTTCGCCGTTTACGCCGCTCTTATAATGCGACTTGGCGGTGAAATCGGCCGTCGCAATGCCAGCCCTGGTCTGTTCGTTGGGAGCGGTCCATGTATCATGTTTCTTCTTATCACTACTCTTGGAGGACCATGCCTTGGCGAGGGCGGCCTTGAGCGCCTCCCGCCTCTCGTGCACACTGACCCTCGGATACTCATGGATGGGCACTATTGCGGGCGCGTAAAGGGTTGACCGCGGCGTCGCTCGCGTTATGCGGAAACTTCTGAACTCCCTGTTGAACTCCGAATTGAGAGAATAAGCCGGTATTCTCGAAGTCACCATTTTGAGATCAAAATTTTCACTATTAATATAATAATTAATTTTTCACACTCAAACTCGTATTGGTATAGAACACACTGATCACATATCGACTATACCTGCAAAGAGATTATTAATCGTGGAAAAATATCGAACTAAATACATGCGAAACTGTGCGTGACTCTTACGAGAATGATGTCGGTCAAGTGTATAATTTCGCGTATAGTACGAGTATGGGAATAATGTAGGCTGTGGTGTGCGACCTTCGCGGTGGGCGGTGGCGTGGCGGGACGACGCAC
>PDGT01000036.1:3117543-3169176 GCA_003671415.1 Megathymus violae
TCAACGAACCGCCCCGTCCGCTCCCACTCACGGCTTGCATAACGCACTCGCGAACCGCTGCCTACCTTATCTCTTATGCAGTTATGCCACCGATCGCGTTAATACTGCATAATCGAATACATTCGAGGACTCGTGTCTGCTTCGCTACAGAATTTATAAGCGACGCTTGGCGATATATCAATGTGCCAGGCCGCGGATAATACTAAGACGTCACTTATGCATTAGGTTATGTGGAGCAGTATAACGCCGTATAAGTGCAACAAGTGTCGCCTTGATAGCGTCCCTAATATGGATAGTGGCGGGGCTGCCATATGGCCCGCGACCGACACATCCTCGCCCGTCTCGACTCCAGCTGCTCCGCGACCGCTATCGCTGTATAAACAACTATTCTAGGACAGCGTTTAGAAACTTGTTACTCCATTTTCTATGAACTACCGATCGAACAAATTTATAAAGCGCCATCGGCCACTGTCGTAGATTTTTTTCCAATCACGTTGACACAGAATAAATATTATATTCGTCTATATGTAAGGCCAACACGCATTATTTATGTGCATACGTATTTATGGTATAAATCTGTCACATTAAACACATCATTTCTGATAACGAGAAATCCCTTTTGCGGAAATATTCAGTAATCGCGTCCTTATAGTATCTTCGGCGCAAACAACACTGATAAATTTTAATTATTTAGTTGAACACATTTCCACGACTAATAACATTAGCGACCTCCCGCGGACACTGTACCGACACACTAACGTCGACGGTGGCTGGTGCGCAAGTGGCACGTACCACCGAACAAGACAACGGAGGGAGCCGCTACGTAATTAATTACATTTAAACGAAGTGGACGATAGCGCGGCACCGTGCGGCGTTGGGTACTCGAAGGAGAGCAGCCACCGGAAGCGAGTGCATGCGTCGAGTGGCGGCGCGGTACATGCATACCTTCTCGTTGCGCTCGCGAGAACTGCGTGCGGTGTGCGTGCACCGCTGCGACTCAACTGACTGAAGGGAGGTAAGGCCCGCTGGCCCGCTCGCCGGCGAGGACCCCACCGCCGCCGCCTCTCTCCTGCGACCCGCCACTAGTGACTCTATCGCGGAGCACTACGGCCGGAATCGCAGGAGCACTGACCTTCGCTACCGAACCGAACTAGTTTGTGTACCGCGAGTGCCTCCGCAACTTCGTGTGCTTAACTACCCACCATAACGTTCCACCAACAAGCAGGCACTCAACCGCGATATTGTTCTAATAGAGATTACACAGCCCGACCTACCAGATGAGAATCTAGGCATTCTCTTAGAAGCGAATCGATTGGCGTTTATTACGATCCTATAGTGTATAACATATGAACATATCATAACAGTATGAATTCTATTATCATATTTTCCAGCGATTGTAACTCAGCGAACGTAAACTGTGAAACTGTTCGCTAATGCCGCTAGCTACGAGTTTTCTCTCAGAGATCGTCTCTAGCGCTACAATTTTTTTACCGCCTGCATTTTGTACAACGTTCTCAATCAGCGTGTTAACGGCATAAAACACGAAATATTATTAATTAATCCGGCCAAACAACCACGCCAACCGTACATAATGTTTATTTTATTCGTGAAATTGATTTCATTTAAGATAGACGATAATAAAGAAACTCACCTGTAACGTCTCTTTGTGTTTACTGTCATAAAGAAGATAAGGATTTTGATATTTACCTGAAACAAAATAAGGTTTATTAATATATTTATTGCTTATTAACAATATCCAGCTTCGTTACTGAACTATATTAAAACAGAAATTAATATTAATAATTTAGTAAAAATGGGAACATTATGCGCACGGAGATAGCAGAAGGTCGGTAGTGTTTCGAAATAGTAAGTAGGTAGGTACCTTGCATGTTAAGATAATAATTTATGCATTTGGGGCACAGAATTCGACGTGCATTATGTTTTGTGCAATTAAAAATAAATAGCTGTTTGCACCTAATAATTGATAGGTTTCGAGGATGATTCTGAGCTAACCACTGTTATACACAAACACAAGGTCAGCGATCAATGTAGGTGAAAGCGTATAAAACGTATTATATTGATGACCTGCCGAAAGTACCTCATAAATTACAACTGCCTACGTCTCGATGCCGAGAAACAAAGCTTTAAATCAATTTGGATACCGTTCATAATTTGGGAAGCGAACATCAAGCTAGATTTACTTTTAATGCTTCGAGCATAGCATAACGTCGGTACCACATCGCCCAGTCACTAATGATTCGGATTTAGAACATTAAGATTATACATAAAAGTTATTCATACAAACGTTTCATAGATTAAAGAAAAATATGTGCAAGTTGTCCATTAAAACGATTTCCCATTAACATTTCGGTAACGTCAGTCTAGCTGTCTGTGTGAGACGAATGTTTCTTTCAATGTTTATGTGAGAAATAAGTTAAAACATGGCCTATACCTACTGGTTATTTTTTGTTCAATGGTGATGTGTATCACTGCCAGCTATTATGCGCTTCTATGATTTTATTATCCCCTGGACCTATTATTATACGCTGTATTAAGTTGACCTATATTATAGTGGCGGACATCGTACTATCTAAATCTGTTATGTTATATACATTCTGTTAAGTTTAAAGACGATTCGTTGTATTAAATCAACAGAAGACTTATTTTTTTTATTTTCGCGTATCGTTTCTATTTTCTAGTAATGTTATATAGGAATATTTTCAATTAACTTCTTGATAGAAAATAAGTACATAACTTACAGTTAACAAATAATTGATTTAACACAACGTGAAATTGGAACAAAAAATGTTTACCCTCCAAACGAAGCTGACGTCGAAAGGTGTTTAAATAAATTTTAAAAAAAAGGAACTCGCAATTATAATTGCGCAAAAGACGAAAATCATCAACAGTTTGAATCGGTCATGTTGTACACATACAATCCCTAAGGTACCGTTAGATAGTCCTCTCTTCAACCCACACAACACAGTGTAATCTTTGTGCAATACTTTAAACAATGATTATCCGTTATATGACGTGCGAGTAAAAACAAGCAATACCAAGTAGCCTCGCAAATCTAATATTCTCGGCCTGGCCGAGTGAATCGACCGCGTTGGACTATTCAATTGGTGGCACGTAAATTATGGCAAAAAATAATAGCGCCGGAGGCAGCGAGCAGCCGACAAACGGCGAGGTCCAATGACCCAAATGGCTCAATACAGGGCCGTCGAGACTATCGAAAGAAAAATCGGTCGACGGCCCGAACGCGCCGTCGTCGTCTCAACACAAAACTCTTTGTCTACAGGCTACTTATGAAAATTACCGCTTATTACTAAGATAGAACCTACTTAATTATTATATAAACAAAAACAGAGAAGTAAAAACAACACAATTTTCTACGTTAACATTTATATTTATTTAGGCGGTAATAACACTTAAAAAATAAGTACTGTAGAGAAAAATATAAAAAAAAAATACTACTTTGCATTATACATTGTTATTTTATATAATATTAGGATATTCTGACTGACTATTTTGCGAAATGAAACAGAAAAATCAACAATAACAAATGATGCAGGAAATGTGAATCTTCGCCAACAGACACGTAGACGCAAGTACATACAAGTCACGCATGGTAATCTTGGCTAGAAAAACATACAAATGTAATGAATACCTAACCTTAACATCGATCTAAAACATGCAAAAAACAAAACAGAGAGATAAAAAGTGTAAGTAAACCTTTTTGAGCCATATTTAAAACTAGCAATGACCACGCCAATTTAATGTTACGCCGTAAATGGTTATCTCACAGTAACCTGATCCGGAGCGAGTCAATCGAACACATTCTAAACAATTTATCAAAATAGAATCTATAAATGGACTTCCTGGAGTCCAGGGATTCCTAGCTTAGTCACTTTTAATATTATCTTAACATATGAAAAAAATATATATATCGACCGACTTAAGTAGAACTTAGCGTTAAGTACACAATATGGATGATACTCAACTTTGCCCACCTGATACAGATGTACAGGAAAATAATATTTTATCGACGACTGTTTGAATACACCGGAAAGATTCTAAAGTAATCATAATACTCTACCCTATTCTGGCACCCAACCATATTATCATTTATCTTACCTTGATTTAAAATCTAAAACAAATTGTATCAAATATAATAAACTGACTTAAGCAACCATTAAGAAACTGAACTTCTGAAAGAGTATAGCGTTTGTGGATCACATGAAATTAAAGTAAGAAATATGAACATTGTTATATGACCTTAAAATTTTGCATTTTTCCATTAAACGGAAAACCAAACGGAAATTCGGTTAATGCAGGGCTAACTTAAAGTATTGAAAAAATATGTTAATCATTTTTCAATATTAAAACAAAAATTAACTGTATAGTTTTTATTTTGAACAGACTTCAAAAAAGGACTTCATTTGTATTTTTTTTTCTTTGTTAACTTTGAATTCTGTCATTTATTGACCGCTTTTGGAAAATTTCTTTTTTATTTGTAAGGGTTATACTTCCTGTTTAGTCCCACTTACATTTGAAGACAAAATAGGAAAACGGTGAAAAATAGGAAATGAAACGCAAAAAATAGGAGATGAAACGCAACAAATTCACCGTCTTCAAATGGAAGTCAGTTTTTTTTTTTGTCAAAACATTAACGTGTTTTCAAATTGATTGTTGCGTAAATATTGTTTAAATTAGGTAAACATCAACTTTAGAGCTACCCAATACGATTTTTCCATTAAAACATTTCTTAAAACTTTAAACTATACAAAACCAATATTTAGGTAACCGCTTGAATGTTACTCATACATTTAGATTACGAGTGTGAATGCGTGAAGTATGATAAAGTACACGTGGGAACATTTCGGTTTTGTTGATTGATGTTCACTCGTCACCGAGTTATATTATGCTACATTAGCCGGTGGTGGCGATGTGGAAATGTTCCGTATTCCAAAAGTAAACGCAATTATAACTGAGTTAAAAGTAACGGTTCTCCTTAATCATCGAGGTCACAACCGGTCATACACTAAACACGTCCAGACACAAGCACGTTACCCGATATTGATTTGTCATCTTTCTATTTCATAGAACAATATTCGTGTCACGACAGTGTCATTATATTCTGTATCGTTTTTGTTTCCTGTCTATTGAATCTTAAAAACGGCATATTGATGAAAACGTTTAACAAATTGTTATCACTTAATATTACATTTACAAAGACGAGTGTTAAGTAAGACGAAATGAACGAAAAATTTAGTAGTTACTTGAAATGACTTTATCTCGACGTCGAAACCAAGTGAGCAGGCGCCGTTACTAAAACTAAGTGATGGTAATGGTTGATTTACAATTTAAAATCGTTCGGTGGATTTCTGCCCACGTCAAGTATCTGTGTGTATCAAACTGAAACAGACATTTATATTAAAACCTTGGTTCGTCCACGAGCAGGACAGGAGAAATCGGTCCGTCGACCTGCATTAAAAATAAAATACCTTTCCCACAAAGACGTACCCGTTGTTGTGCTTCTGAGAAGCTCAACAAATATCCTGTACGCATTTGTGACTCACGCATTTTGGTGTAAAGCCTCATTGTCAGACAAAAAGAGATCAATTTCGAATGGAACTTAATATTTATCAAAAGCTTGTGTAGCTATCTATCACAGTCAGTAGAATTTTATTAATAACATTACAATAAATTGTACTTTCCAAAGTCT
This sequence comes from Megathymus violae, assembly GCA_003671415.1. Lineage (NCBI taxonomy): Eukaryota > Metazoa > Arthropoda > Insecta > Lepidoptera > Hesperiidae > Megathymus > Megathymus violae. The sequence goes on from PDGT01000036.1 coordinate 3,123,272, forward strand.
AGTTCGAGTGACTACAAGATTATCTTAGACAAATACACAGAGATTTTCGCTACGATAGAGGGGTTAGCCTCACGATCACCAATTGGTATTGCCCGAATTCAGTGCCGTTACTGAGATAACAGTAATTAGAGCAGAGTAGTCACACTGCTAGGGTACAGTTCGATTCGTGGAAGAGGCGCGTGGGTGTCGTCACATTACGCGCTCGTCATCCTTCATACACCAAATTGCTTGTTCCCATAATTTGTATTCTGGGTCGGCGTCACACTTACGGTGGTCGATTAGAAAGGAGATTGCAATTGTATTGATATGTAAAACGATTCACATGTGGGTGGCCATGCGAAATTAATTGCGGAAAAAATGAACTTACGATATTTACAAGCGCTTAGTAACATGAAAGCAATATAATTATCAATAAATGAAATATGTAAGACCACCCGTCGCCCCATAATTCAGATAACGTGTCACGATTAAGGTTCCATATCGATGTTTCCAGGTTTCGAGAGTTTTAAGTTCATTGGAGAGATAGGTGGTTCAGACAGTGACTCATTGTAAATGTTGCTTTAGTAACGATTATATTAAGTTGGAATGAATAAATGAGAATGGTATGCAGTCTCGGTCAGTAACTTGATATAATTTTCCTATGAATTACCACCGGTCCTTAAAGCAATCTACGCTACAATTACGTACGTGAGTGCATTGAATAGTTAATTATGTTTTTATTTAAAAGTAAATTGCTGAGATATCGCATTCATTGACACCGTCATCATTAACACCTGCGCAGTCAGTTGACGCAGGAGGCATACAAGTAGTGTACAATTAAAGAAAGGAGGAGCGTTCAATTCAAAACATAAGGAAGAAAGTGAAGGACTTTGGTTTTATTATTTTCTTTATAGATCACCACCCGCGGCGCTGGCTTTAGTAGTTTTACAGACGTTAACTTTTAACACAACAGTGATAAATATTATTTATCTTTTTTGGACATCTACAGCAACTAGTGAAAGGATTTGAAAATAGGGTATCAGCACCCATTTCCTTGTTACGACTAGGTACAGCAAACGTGTGAAGTAAATGTATGTGTAAATGGAAATAACGAACATAGAATTAATAATTCTTGTATATTTATTATAAGTATATCTATCATACCATTAAATTGAACTTTTACTATGTTGGACAAAGTTTTAATCGACGAGGAATAGCTATTTTAATTATTTATTTTACACACTTTAGCGTACACCAAAAATAAATAGCGTAGTTATGATGAATAGGAATGTTGGGTTACCTTGCGTATTCCAAATATTCTATGGATAGTAGTTGGAACAAAAATTATTTTACTTTAAAATTAGCTTTTTATAACATTTCTTCAAATTGATAAGCTTGAAGTGAATATTCATTGAATTTTTTTTTATGTTAATAACCGACCGATGAGCAGATGAGCCACCTGATGGTATGTGGTCACCGCGTGGATATCAATCAGCAAGACTAAAGGTATAACTGATGCGGTGTCGGCTGGGAAATGAGAAGAAAGTAAGAAATTACCCCAAACCGGAACACGACGTATCGTTCGGCGGCTGACGCAAGCAACTTGTTATAATTAATTCTATAGTTTTATCACTTTTATTTTTATGAATATATAACAACATCTATTAAGAAATCATTTTGCCCTTTAACAAACGCGGTGCGACACAAGCTGAGCACATTCAGTTGTTTACAAAACAATTGATGGTATTTCCTTATAAGCCACACAATGTAACTGGAAGTACAGATGCAAAGATAGTCGTACTCTCGGCAAGCTCCGATGGTAACTTTCGCTGATTAATATTTCTTTTCATAAAAGGGAAATCATCTCTCGCATGTTGACAAATGATTTCAGACAATGGTTTAGCGCGGGTGGAGGTGGGTACGATCAAGGTCACGGGCGCACGGGCTCACGGGCTGACGGGCTGACGGACGAGGCGAGCTCAACACCAACACCGACGACGTTTGAAATCAAAAGTGAACACGGCTCACCGGTGCGCTGTGAATATGTTTGGATTACGTAAACGGAAAGTTTTAGATGGTTATACATTAGATGGAGAAATTAAACACTCGAGCGTCCGAACAGGTTGATGATGACAACCGAGAACTCGTCGGTTTAGCCAGCAAACTTTACTATCTAAAACTGGTTGAAAATTATATTAGATAAATGGTTATCTAACATATTGAATATATGTATGTATACTGGTTTTTAATAAAGACAACGTTTGTAATTTAGATAACTGTGTACGTTCTACCAGGAAGTACATACAGTATTAAAATTAACCAGTCATTCATGAGTCTTTGGGTGTGCATTAAATAAAGGGAGTGTGAAGGCCTCCGATACGTGGCCACAAGGAAGAATTGAAACAGAACCTAGTCATAAAATACACAAGATAAAAAAAAACAACTCGGAATTATCGCAATCTACGTACTTACAAGAGTGGTCTGATTCGATACCGATTATATTCCCATATGAGTTACGAAGTTAAATCGTTAACAAGATACCCACAGTGAGCCGGTGCCGGTTAAATACTTCCGTGAACGAACGAATTATCGAAAGATCGTTTGCAGTGTTTTAGTCCGACGCCTCCATCGGTATCTGAAATACGTGGGCGGGCGATGCATTGCCGGTCCATAAACGGAAACCTTGTTTACCTACTTGTCTTCCCTTTAGGATAACTGATATCGACGCTCGGCAAGGTCTCTCATTAAATTCGTTCTTGTTATGTATTCGCAATGCAAACTCGATTACCGCGGTTTTTAGCGAATCCAAGATGCAACCTAAACATTGTTATGTTATTCGTATTTCTTAAACATTATGTGAGGTAACAACACTTCCTTTGCAAATGGTAAACCAGCTACAACCGAAACGCTGCCAATGGTGTAAACATGGTAGGTGCACACGTAAGCACCTACATTTATTATTTTTATTGTTGTCGAAAAAGGTATCAAATGGATCGATTAGCATAATCGACTAGGTGCCGTCACGGTTTTTCTATATTTAGTAAGCTAACTATTAAACCTACAGCGTATAACTATAACTGCATAGCGTTGAATAAATTAACGATAAAATGTCATATAAAAATGCAAATATCCGTGCATATCGACAGTACTTTAAAACGCAACTGTGTTGTTTACATGTAATTTCTTTAATCATATGTTAAGTACGACAGAATGCGATGGTCAGTGTCATTGTCACTACAACACGCCCGATGCGATCGGCGAGTCTTCTACAAAGGATTTATCTATGTATGACTCAAAAACGTACATAAGCCTTTCGACACTGTCTTGTATACGAAACGACGTATTAGCAACACATACTCACCATGAAGTCGACAGTTTATTCGTTACTAATCGAACAAAAAGTATTTTTGCCGGTTTTGTTATTGTTATCACTGGACCCGAGAACACGACCACTGTTACATTATTTATATGTTTTACAAACAATCTGCGTAAAAATGTCAGCACAATGGCTCGAAATAAAATAGATTAGGATAAATAATTAAATTATTGCTCTTCGGAAAGTCACCCGAATATTGTGAACAGAAATTACGAAATTACTGTTTCGTTCGCATTATATTAGTTCGTATTTTAAAAATACTTTTGCCGTTTCTTGCAACGTTGAAATGAAACGCATATTTTAAGTACATTTTAAAGCTTATTTTTTTTTCACAAATCTATTTTATAGTCATGCAATTTCCAATAACGAATTATAAAAAATATATTGTAACATTTTTCATATTCGCCTTGGAACCATTTGAAATTTGTTTTGAGGCAAATCACAGCTAAACATTTTAAATTACATACCAGAAAATTATTATAAAATGTAGAAAATAAATTACAAGCACTGGCTTTAACAGTTTAGTCAAAGAAAGATGAATTACAACATAATGAGTTCTTGTCACCGGTACCTACCTGAGAGGCTACCTACGTATGACGTACATACAAGTCCGCACACGGCAAAAAAACTTTGAGAACGTCTTCGGCAATTGAGGTTAACACAATCATTTGCGAATGATGAGTCAAGCAGGAGTCGAGCTAACTGTACCGCCGGTCTAGGTACCGACCAACCCGCTCCGGTTGCCTACTTTTGCAGATCACATTACCTGCACTCGAAACCTCCGTACGATTCATTGCCATCCACTGGAACCATCTTTGTGCAAATCATATCTCTACCGACTTATATCACTCAAACCATTGACACTTTGAATAGTATGTTTGTGTGTGTCACATTTAGAAAACGTAGTATACATTCATTTGTTCGTGTCGATTGGCATATTACCACAATTAGCTATACCAATTTGTTTAAGTGAATAATTAAATTAAATTTGTTTTTAGACTTGTACAGTTCGCAATTATGAACGATATATCAAAATTTAAAGAATATTGGGATACTATATAACATAAATAATCTTTACTGTGCACATATGGAGTAATAAATAAATAAAGTAAATTACATCTTCTGGCTAAGGAGCGTATGACAGCGTCGAATTGATAAAGGGAATGAATTGCATAGGTGGACTGCAATAACGGGGAAGGGCTTACTGTAGAGGGAAGAAGAACGGCTGGCATAGACAATGTGTTATTTACACTGGAACGTAGTAAATATTACTCAGATATTTAAATTGGAACCGCTCTTTGAAGAAATGAGGACTTAATGAATGGATTGCATAGCAGACCGTATAACGCTGAAAGAATATGAATATTTCAGCGAAGGCGAATAGGGAACCACTTAAGTTTAGAACGATATTCTGAGATATGGTCATATTTTCGTGTTCCAAATATGAACCTTATACCACCATTTTAAGTAATATATTTAGTTACTTCTCTGTAAAGATCTAGATAGTAGATACCAACATAGTCAAGTATTGTAAGAAGTAGAGACTGAACAAGCGCATTTTTAGTCAGAATAAAAAGTAGATTACGTAGGCGACGAAGTGATCCCAAGGCTGTATAAAATTTTCTACTTCGTATATCTGCGGTCCCCAAGGTAAGCCATATTGTTATTATATTAAGTTACGAACGTTATCGCTGTATAGAACATGTGAGCGATCTAACATGATTGACGGAGGCTACAACCAGTCAATTTTGGCTATAAGTCGACAATTACCGGTGATAATAACATTCTTTTTGTTAGCGTTAACATTGAGAGCGTAGGTTTTAGCCTAGATATTTTTGCTATCGAAAGTAGCTAGTAAATCGGGGTAATAGGCTGAAATGTTTTGTGCATTTATGTGAACGATGTTAAAATTTTTGGGATTATCCAAGGAAGAATCACGTGCCACATTTATCGGAGACAAGCTCCCATAGCTGCTGCTATTCAATCCGCTTGAAGGAGATAAATATTAGGAGGTCTACAGATTCTGTTATTATCACTACTATCCATAAAAGTGAGGAAAATAATTATATTTAACTAGCAAAGGTAAAATAATATATGTATATTGTATAACAATAATGTAATAAAATAACAATTAAATCTAATATTCATATTTTCTAACCGTTATACAAAATACAATGTTTATTACAACATTCAATGATTAACAATAAAGAAACAACAATAATGTGTCTATAAAAATAAGACTTTATGTAAACAGTTAGTTATGTAAAAATAGACACAATATTATAATTCAATAATTTAGCTTTACCTCTAATTATTTAATAAAGACATCTTGAAATAATAACTGTAACAATAATACAAAATGTAGCCTTCATAATAAGCGCCACCTCGTCTGCACCCTAAGAGTTTTGACTACATTTTGTTTTAACAGTGTCTATATGATTCTGTTAAAAAAATTTATGATTCTACTGCTGGCAAGATACAACCCGTACAATGAATATAAGGATATTTCTTACTAAGATCAACGTAAAATAAAAACAGCCAGTTATCGTTGTAAAGTCATATATCAATCTGGTAGAAGTTATTAGTAGTTCAGGTTTATAATGTAAAAAATTTAGGTTGAATATCTTTGAGACCGAAAAATTCCAAATGTCTATCATTTTCAAAAATCGAATTTAATTAGATACATTTGGTATGTTTTTTTTATTACTACACACAAGCTAGGTCGTGCGCCATCGATATAACACAAAACCTAGTAAATTATTCCTCATCCCATAATAGATCAGTAGAACAGCACGCAAATCTTAGCGCGGCCGCCAGTGCCGTCGCCGCCGGCACAATAACTGGTTTCTCAATAATAACATCAAGATATTCCAACACAGTATAAACAATACCACAAATTAATAATCGAACTAATGTCCGTATGACCCACTTGTACGAGATACAGATACGTGCTCGACCCACGCAACCCGACTAGAATAACACAATAAGATATTGTGTGCGCCTAATTCCATGAAACTATATGCATGAACGCCGTATCAAAAACCATCCCGGCGCGATAATAGTCTCGGTTCGGATCAATATATGAAAAAAAAAAGAATCATTTAATTTTTAATTTCGTAGCGCATGGCGGCAAATAATAAAGTGTAGTCGATTGTTGACAGGCCATCAAAATTAAACAAAACGTGAAATGCCAATTAAAATTGAATTTAGTACAGCGGAGTGGGTAGAATACCTTTACAGAACGAATGGCAATTGCTATTAAAGGGACCTGAATTCTAAATCCTTACCAAGTGTAAGAGTTTTATTACGACTCAAATCTGAAAAAAAAACATATTTAAGGGCGCCAGTTGTTTGAAGTATAAATATTTACCAAATACACTTGATTTTCCCCAAAAAAAAAAAACGGTAAAAATTTAACCTGAATGTCCGATTTATTTACGACACAAAACAATAAATACTTAAGCCTCGTGTACTGTCTACATTCGTCGTGAAATCTCCTATTTCAGAATTTAAGTTAACACAATGAAATGATTATGTAGGAGTTTTAAAAAATCGAGTACAATTAAAATTGTGAACGGAAGACTCGAGTGTTAACCACATATTCCATTGACACACACACATACATAATTGGGTACAATCAATAATCTCTCATCTGAATACAATGAAGATCTGTTGCCCGATTGACTTACAGGTAACGTATAACATATTTTCAATCCATCAGGCCCGTTCGACCGTTACTGTACGTTAGAAGTAATGAGTAAGACGGGACCAGAAAAAGATCTAATCGAATTAATGATCTAATTGTATATGCACGTGTAAATGTAACGGTTGATGTTTCTGTTGTTGTTTGTGGGGGCGGATGTGATTTAAACGTAATGAAGCAACTTTATGGTATACTTTAGTTTCATGAAACGAACCTGCAATAATATTAATGCTCGAAGATAGGTATACAGATGAAAATCGTTTTTGGAGGCTTTCACTCTGTAAACAGTTAAATACCTTCTCCGCAGACTAATGGGTTAGTTAAGCATTTATTCTCTTGTAGATTTTACAAAATCATAAGGACTGTTTATTAAAGATAAGCGGTCTGTAAGGATAAAGGTAAAAATACAAAACACAAACTTATAAAATTCGTACCCTCTCTTTGTAATATTATATTAAATATTATTAATATTAATTAGAAAAAATATTTCGTGTCTGATTTATTAATAGTATCCTACCAGATTTTTTTGTTATTCTCGTTTCATAGTCTATGCATCTATCAAATACTATTAAATGTTTTTTGTTGGAAATAATAGAGAAATCAACCATATTTTATCACTCTCACTAGTCCATAGATTAAGTACTGTATTAAAACATAACTTCCTTTTTCCCCCTTCTGATTGTATCTCTCGTACGGTGAGGTTTTGATTAAATATTTTTGTACATTTAAATACATTTTTTTACGAGTTTTTATGATTAAATTCGTATGAACTCTGAATATCAACAGTTTTTAATGCAGTTTTCAGTATTTGAAAGCGTTAAGTTAATCCATTTAAAACTTCCCATTCATAATACGTAAATCGTTACGACAATATCGGAGTTCCAGCTTTATTTATTTTTATTTATTTATTTAATCTTTATTATAAAGCCTTATTACAAAGGGTTATAATGGGCGGACTTAATGCCTTAAGGCATTCTCTACCAGTCAACCGGTGGGCGTTGGTGAAAAGATGTGGTAGGCGTGAATATATATATATATATATATATATACATTATACATAAATATATATAGATACACATATATAATTATATACGCATAAACACAAGTACATAGTTATATATTGCAAATAAATATATGTATTATATAGATTAATTCATAAAATTAAATTAAATAAATGATGTCATAATTTCAATAACGATTTAAGGTGCCCGTTTTAGATAGTGCTGCCGTACTTGTCTCTTAAATGAACTTTTTGACGGTGCCTTTCTGATAGTTAAGGGCAAGGAGTTCCAAAGTAGTATAGCCTGAATAGTGAAAGAATTTCCGAAAAAATCGGTTTTATGTGGTGAAATCTTGAATCTATGATCTGTTGAGGAACGGAGTATTCTGTCATGTGTTGAACAGACATACTGAAAATTTTCCTTTAGATAAGTAGGAGAAGTAGCTTCATTTAAAATTGAATATAGTAGAGTATTCTGTCATGTGTTGAACAGACATGCTGAAAATATTCCTTTAGATAAGTAGGAGAAGTAGCTTCATTTAAAATTGAATATAGTAGGACCAGCATTCTGGAGTTACATCTCTGCCGAATATCTGACTCGAAGACACCTAGTCTAAAAAGATGAATCTGGAAGGAAATTATTTTATAATAATAATAATAAGTCATTTATTGCCAAAACCTAGTGCAAGCATAGGTGGGACACAAAACATTATAATTATCTTATATTCTGCCTCTTAAGGCGTGCATATTCCTGAGGGTCAAATCGCTAACTGAACCTGGTCAAATTATATCACTACTAATATGATACTGTATAATTCAAAACCACAGCTTAACACGTACGTAATGACAGAAATTTCAAATTTTACTAATTAGTCGGTGCTAATTATAAATTTCTTTTCAAATTTGATTGACAATATAATAATAGCGAAAGTTAAAATTATGGTACGCTTTATAACTCCAACGGAGAAAGGCATTTACAAAACTTTTGGAGTGCTGCAACAAAGAATGTTTTTGTTTTATTATTGAAGCCAAATAAAATTGATGACTTTCATAATGGTAAATTTTGATGTTAACTCATCATATTTGTTCTAACCGTTAACAGCTGCGAGGTTCCGGAAGCATTGGTAAGCGATCGTAACATGACCAGGGTTCCAGCGTCTAAACATTAATCCATTTTCATTGCTGAACAATTACAGTTAATACGTTATTTTTGTTAATGTAATCAATGAACACAATTAATTTTAATATTTTATATATAAACACGGAAAAATTACTTTATCGAGTTTTCCTATCTATACAAATATTAAAACTGTATGGACACCGTACACTTACGCGCCGTAACATACCCTATTTTTACTTACAATTTTTTAAACGTTTACACATTCGCACCCCCGCGCTTGAATTCCCTGTGTTGCGGTTGGCATGGACATACACAAATGTGACATTACATTAAATGTAGGTATTTTTTTCGCTATGGATAAGGGGGTCAAAAAAATTTTGCTGAATTTTTGTCTGTCTGCCTAGCTGTGTGCGTGTGTACAGGTCACGCGATAACGACAGAAGAAATTAAATTGATGATATGTGCTTTGTATATATGTATTTTAATTCATACTATGTAATTATCTACTCTGCAGCCAAGGGAAATCGGTGTTTATGCCGATTGCCACATATATGAAAGATCATCACTACAGTACAGCTCAATCGATTTGGCTGATTTTATTGTGTTGTTTTCGTAATTATCAGGAAAAAGTTTAATGAAATATTTTTTTTGGAAAAGCCATTAGAAAATTGGGAAAATTGTATGGTATCATTGTAATAAAATCTCAATAAAAGTGTGACATTCACTTTAAGTTCTGATCAATGAAGAATGATTCTTCTACAAATTACACAAATGCAAATCCAGGGCGAAACACTAGAAGAAAACAATGTAAACAAAGTTTTGACTTTTTCTGCAGCTGTTGCATATAATAATATAATTTTATTGACAGAACTAGGACAACCGACGCCTAAAAAACAATAAAAAAAATTAATTTGCTAAACGAGTGACAAAAATGATTAAATATTGTTTCGGGTGTTGTTTAGTCGATCGGTTACGTTGAAATATGACATTCACCACTATACTTTATTGGATATGTTTCGTTCTTGTTTTGTATTTATTGATTTGAGTAACGACCATAATGTCCGTTATACTATAGTATACCAAGTCGTACGATAACATAACTACGGCAACACGACAGCGCGCGACGCGAAGAGATTGTTTTCAATAAACATCCGACCGTCATGAATGTCACGGCAGAACAATACAGATGCAGTAATTACCGTTCTTGCACGAGCCGGCAGTACTTTCTACGAGACCGCACGTTCCACAATGAACAATCAAATTATTATACTTTTTGTGTATATCAGTAAAAGTAAACATAGTATCGTCGAAACGTATCTTTACATAGCACATCTGTTTCCGTCGCGATTGCCGCCGACAACATGTACAATGTTTTAATCTAATGGCGCAACGTTTAAATTTAAGACACGGATGAAGTACTCGCAGAATAATGTCCATATTACAACTATCTGTTACTCGCCCATTCCACTGGGAGTATTTAAAAAAAGTAAATGTCATAGTTATAGTTGAGTACCTACCTACGTCAAAAGCTTGGTTCGTCAAAAGGGCGTCTAGATTACACTTCATAGAGATTAATTAATCTCCCTATCTTGAATGACTGGAAAAAAAAACTTTAAAAAGACAACGAATTTTTTTATTAAAACTTTAATAAAATATATCATGAAACTTGAAATAGTTTTTTTTTTTCAAGATTGTATTTTGATTGACTAATTTTGTACAAAGATTTCGCTGTAGATCGATTGACGCAATTATTAAATAAATATAATGTTCTGCTTTTTCGGACCTTGATGTTCATATTTGATCGGTAGAATTTATTGTTGACAAATCACAGTGAAATCATTATTGTGTACGATCTCATTATAATGGGGACATGTGAGTTAGTCAGTATGATAATGCTCGAGGCTCACAGATCAAAATCACTCCTAATCCTGCGCGAATCAAGTAGTATAATTATCACAATGGTCTGTATGTACTAAATCTTAATTTCTCCAGTCCATTTTGAAGTTTGACTTTCCCAAGTATGTATGTATATATTTTAAACGCAAGTACATATTGAAAAGAAAATCAATCATGTTCAAAGCAATGTTTTTGTACTGAATGTAACTCTCATACTCACTGACTCATAATATTCCTGTTATGTTTTATAATATCCATCTTTAAATATGTAAATCGATTCTGCAAGTACATGTTTAGAAGATTTTATTACAATGACTTTCTGCCGAGAGACAAATTGTTACATTGGATAAGATCGGTGATTTTGTGGACTTTAATGTATGACAAATGACCAAAATGGTCACCTGGCGTGTTACCGATTGCCCATCCGTCTAATCTACCATTGTAAACCAATAAAAAAGAATCCGCGTATTGACAGACTGTAAAAATTAGCCCACCACGTAAAAAACATTATATGGTTGATTGATATAAGTTCCAAAGATAAGAGCTAGCCAGGCATAAACAAATGTTTACATATAAAGTTTTAAAGAAAAAGGACTTGCTGCCGTCACGTGTGTTCAGTTGCAATATGTGCCGAAGAGAAGAGGACTAGTACTCAAGGATGGATCAATCTTCATCCCAACACTTTAAGACTATATCACTGTACGTACAAAAACTAAGGCCGCTTTGTAGGTGTTTAATCTCGTATGGCTCTCTATTATCATAAGGTTTATATTTAAATACAGAAACCGGTGTAGGGTCGAGTACGCTCAAATAAACGCTCACTGAGCGTTAAATGTTGTACATGTATAACGATGACAAAGGTCACTCATGTGTGCACACACCGGCTCAATAATAAAAAAATTAAATCGATACTTTCATAAGGCCGCCTATTAAGATGGTATTTAAAATTAAATTAAAAATAGATGTTAAACGATGCGTGCAAACAAATCGTTATTGATATTGTAATTAATGTTATTTTCCATCTGTCTTCACATTTTAAATGGGCACAAATGCGTAACTACTACATGGAATTTACTGTCCATATATTTTTAGAAGAAAAAAAAACAATAATTGATAAAATTGTGTAGGTTATAATTGTGATTCACCGACATTTCTAATTTGGGTGAGTGTGAAAGCCCAAACGTAAAAATATATGCCTTAATTGATCATAAAAACCCAACGTACACGTAAGTAAAAGACGGTCAACTTGAAAGTGCATAATAAATGCTTTTAAGGACGCCTAACAATTTCACTTTTATTTAATGTTAAAATAAATTAAACGGGTTGAATATCTGAGCTTCAGATAAATAAAACCTACACTCGCTTTCGTCTCCCAAAAATGGCAATAGCAATAACGATGAGTAATGAATAGAGAGCTGCTTTAATTCGCGCCGCTGCCTGCGCCCACGCACCGTCAGTGCGCCGGCTAACCGCTCGGAACAATGCTCGGTGGTTTACTTTCTCGATCGACTCACTGATTCATTGTACACGTCTAGCTGTTCGAATTAGATTAATAAAGCCGCTCACAATTATTCTCAGAAGATCCTAATTCATAGGTCAACAAAACTTTCGATTGTCGCGCCCGACTGCGACCGTGCGTCGCCCGGCGGAGATCGCGTTTGTCGCGGCTAGTCAGTTTATCAACCGCCCACAGGTTACATGGGTAAAACGAGTAAGCAAGGCTATTCAGTATGCACTGCGCAATCTACCGTAGCATAGGGTAAGCTAACTCAACATTAATCGTCTATTAACAGTCGCAAGTTTAAAAAATCAGTATTGTTCACTTAATACATTGCGTGGTATGAATGAAGCAATGTTCAAAAGTAAAATCAATATCTCGAAGAGTTACGTTACAATGTTAAAAACATATTAGCAAAAAATATTTGCGGTTTTACAGTAAATATAAAGCCGCAGATAGACCTCCACGTTCGACCGTGAGCAATGTGTTCGCGAATCTGCATCAACAATACTTACTCTTCGGCGAGAAATTACGAATTATTAATTGCCAAGTACCAGAAAATCCGTGCAATAAAAATAAACGTCGGAGGAACATTTCACAAAGAATTGACATATTTAATATTAACACAAGTTTGGACAGTGCGGAAAACAAAAATTTACGGCTTCCGCGATGAGGCCTTCGTCCGACATTCAACTGGACGGCCTCCAGGTAATGCTCGATGCGTATTGCCTAACAAAGGAGAATGTATATTATAAAATATGAAAGTTTAGTCTAGCGATGTAACGTAGCTCCATATTATATTGGCTATACTTGTTCATGGCGCAGATGCATCCATCTTCAAATCGTACTATAAATATAGAGCACGTAGGTAACTGTTATGTGCATGCGTTTGAAATGTTGCCAAGTATGGGATTTTCTATTACGATACTTTTGTGTTGTAATAATGAATGTTCCAATAAAGTAGCAGTGTGCTGTGTGAATTTCATTTGTGTGAATTGGTTGAAATTCAATTCAATTCATTTATTGCTGGATTTTGAATATGTACAAAAGGTCTTACATATTATATTAATGGTAGCCAATAAAATACTGCCCAATGATGTGCAATACAATTTGTCAATATATTATTTTTGAATATATCTATTTTATGTTTAACCGATATTTTAATAATCTCATAACTTGGGTTCTATTACTCAAATACGATTCTAGCAAAGCTAAAACGTTTTCCCTCACTCCGTACGATTGTAATTTTTGCAGTAATATTTATGTTCCACGTGGTCAAATGCACGTGTCATATCTAGGTACAACGCAGACACCGATATTTTCTTATCCATATGGAATATGATATTATATATTAAGTTGTAAATTGCCATGTTTATATTCTTGTTCTTCCTAAGTCCTTTTTGTTCTTAATAAATATGTTGTATTTCTCAAAAATTAAGTATAAGCTAATATACATAATTTTCTCTATAATTTTTGATGAAATTGGAATTAAAGCAATTGGTCTGTAGGCTTTCATATTTTTTCGATTAATTATTAAATTTTTTAATTTATCTGGGAATACAAGTTGTTCTATGCAAAAATAATGATATGGCTCATGACAGGACCTATAAATAAAGAGGCTTGTTTTATGTTTGTAGAAATGTCATCGAATCCTGTACTATTTGTGTTTTTTAATAGTTTTTTACTTATTTTAACGTTGTCATGTGGCACTGTAGGTGTCTTAAAAATTGAATTGAAATTATTAGATGTCATAAAATTGTAATCAATGGAAATTGTGTTATTTAATTCAATTTGGCCAATAAAAAAATCATTAAAAACTTGTGCAATATATAAAGGTAATATATAGGGCTTCTTAGATTAATTTAATTTGCAGTTATTTGGTCAATGTTGTCTTTTGGTAAAAAAGGCTTAATGCTATTTATTATTTTCCAAGTCGCCCTACTTTTAATATTTGAATTTTAATGTAATACTCATTTTGCGCCTTTTGGGTCAGGTGTTTGATTATTTTTAGTCTCTTAGAATATTCTACATATTATTGATTTGTGATTTCACTTGGTTTAAGTCTATATTTCCATAAATATTCTCTGTTTCGTTTGCTACATGTTATATATGTTTTATACCTTTTGTAATACATTTTATTTCTTTATTTATTTTTCTTTTAACTTTTTATATAGAAACATAAATCATATAATAATTTAAAAATAGTATAGAAATTATTAAAAGATTCGTTTGCATTAATTGCGTCGTAGAAGTCTTGGAAAGTTAAAGATACATTTTTTAAATTTCGTTATATTTTCTTGACTATAGTCAATAGTATAGTCACGCCTTTTGTAAAACCAATAATTTAATTTATATTTGTTCTTAACACGACAGGTAATGATCTGTGCTGTAAAGTTACTGGAAACCCCGATAAAAAATATTATTGTAAACGTTCTATATATATATATAGAAACATATCTAAGGTTTTCGATTTTGTAAGGCATGATTTATTTTTAAACAAATTATGTGGGTATGGTATAGCTATATTTGAATTCAAATTTGAGTTGGGGAAGACTGACGCTTGTTTTAAACATGGTTTCTGACCTTGTCTTGCAAATAAAAGAATTGAATTAAAATCAAAATTGAATTGAATGACGTGTAAAAACACTTTACAGCTTAGGTACTTACAAGCATTACTTATAAAAATAAAATAAAAAAAAGGTTCGTTTTCGTATAGCGAATGAGCAAACAGAGTTATGATACCCTTGTATTACTTGAAGCGTTAGTTCTTCTTACGAGAAAAATATCTGTTATATCTGTCATCCAAGTCACAGACATATTTTTAGTTCGCTATTGAAATGCTTAAGTCTCCATATTTTGTACGCCATGCAGGAATTATTATATATTGTGGTCTAACTTATCAAAAATATTTTTATATGTGTGAGCTAATTATTCACTTTGTAATGATTTCGTTTTCAATAATATAAAAAATTAAATTGGAATATCAAGTCCAGTGATCGGGTTATATTCCAGTTTCTTAGTGGCATAAAACCGTTCATGAGGTAATTAGATTTTGAAAGAAATTTAAGAGATCTTTTTTGATATTACAAGTAAGCAAGCAATCAGCTACTGGCCTGGGCGGATGAGTAGTCTTTGTCTCATAAATACAATTCGTTAGAGATAGATATACAGTAGGGGATTGCAATATTGTGCGCGATCATAGGCGCGCGTGCACGTACGCGTGTCTGGTGACCCCCGACCCACGCCGGGTTCGACGCCCGCACCGCCCGCGCCTTGGGCCCTTACCTCCCGGACTGCACACTGAAGCAGACAACTTTATCGTTCTCCATCGAAGTCAGTTTATACAAACGGAGATTATTTAATTGTTCACTGATAAATAAATAATTTCAATAGACTGACATCTTCAATAAGTAGGTACGTATATAATGAAATAGCTATTTCTTTGTTTCTGCACTTACATACCTATTATTTTCATATTGTCACGTATTTTTTAAGCGGTTTTCACCATCATTGCGAAAATCCATACCGAAAGCATGTAAGTGTCGCGTATGAAAAGTTGATAAAGAATTTTCCATCTTTTGTCAACGGCTAGAAAATAATAGAACATTGAATTCAATTACCATTCAGCTAGCTAGGACATCAGTCATAACATTAGCTAATCCACCGTGCAGCAGCTTTAACAATTAGGTTTTATAGAAAGATAAATTTATATGCCGGTGGTGTATACATCTTGGTGTATACGTATGAACTAACTACATTAATAAATATTCCGGTTCAAACAAATTTTTAAAGGTTTTATGAATTGATACTATGAATAAATTACAACTGAATAAGTAAATATGGCAAATTCTAGGTAATATTTTCTTTATATACCTACCTATTACACAATAGTATAACTCCAAGGTAAATAAGTAATCATAACCAGAACTCCAGCTTTATTATTATTATGATCGGCAATGAGCACGCAATAATAAGTGGCTTGTCCGAACTCACCTATCTGCTCATATACAGCCTGCTGAATAACGGACGAGACTATAACCCACGGCCTCCGTTGTCAACATATCGATGAGATATGTATCACTTGGTTTAATAAATGTACTCGTGCATGTGGAAATATTTTTCTATCCGCCTGGCTGTCTACAACCCTTTTTTTTTAAAATCAATCGTAATATATTTTTACGAGTTTCATTGCCAGCAATAAGCGAGTTCCCCCGTTTCCCACAGTAGCCGGCAACGCGTTAGCAACGTCTTTCGTGTTATGGACATACACGAGCGGTGGTTTTCCTTTACCATCAGTTGGTATATTTGCTCGTTTGTCGCAAATTGTTATAAAAAAACTCGCTTCATCGCATCGTGCTAATATAACTTCAGTTACAGATATACATAAGTGATATAATGTTGATTTATTCGCTCCAGACGAAGCCGCCTCCCAGGATCGTATGGACAACCTTAAAGAATAAACATATCTTCGTCTCCCGCTAAGAACTTTCATTAGCCTTCACGAGTTGTCGACAATGTTCATAACGAGAAAATACGATACTAATATGGTGTGCGCCAAAATTAAGTGATTAATTATGCTTTTGACCCACCAGCATACATTGTTCGCAGATTTAAAAAATCAGTATGGGGTCGGTGTTACCTAACACCTAAATAATATTTGGTCTTAATTGATCTCTTAGTCATATTTTATTAATCATTCTGACTGCGTTACTGACGCATAACAGACCATCGGTAACAATGAACGTGTTATTCTATCATTTCGTACTTCTTACAATTCGATAGGAGTATTTTACATTGGAGCGAAACACGGAACGTGAAAACGTCAATGCAGGTACGTGCATAGTAAAAAAACCGTATGTTTTACTTTGGTGACGACGAGCTGATCGACCGCACCTGCCTGCCACCGATTACATACAAGCGGACGTGTGTAGTTAAAATAACGAGCAACCCGTGGAACCTGTCAGTGGCGACTGTGGCGAGTGAAACTAGACGTGGTTTACTGTACTTTTTATGTACTTACTGCCTAGACCGGCCGAACCTTCATCGACTGGCATGCACTTCACGTTGCTATAAACTAGAACTGGCAGTTATATCATACCATTTTATACGTAGTTTGTCTAATGATCGATGGGCCACAGTACAAACTTTTTCCAGAAGTAGAAGTATTTCATAAGTACTGTTCAGTATCCTGAAATTGTCAAGTCGGAAAGGACATTACGAAAGTCTAACTTCAGAGAGAGGGAACTTTTAACTTGTGTATGACGATTAGTTGTTTGGGAAAATAATCAACATTATTCTTACACTTATCGTTCGTCACCATTCCGATGCCAACGTAACTAATAAATCATTGGTGGATGGAATCAACCGTCGCTGGTTATTTACGAGTAGGTCTCATGTACTCGTACATTATGACGATATTAGTTATCAAGTTTGAATTATAAATGGAGTCATGAGCCCCACAAGGGCTGTCGTGTCTGCGATAATACACAAGGCGATCGTGTCGAGCAGGGCGAGAGGGCGCGGGTGTGGGAAGGGGGAGCGTGTGCAATGGCGAGAGGTGCACAGGCTGCACAATTCGCATTCGTAGGCGCAGGCGGCTGTCGGGAGTCAACGTACTAGGACCGGTTCGCTAATCGATCCCGCGCCGACCGTGCTCCTACCAGCTCCTAAACCCAACTAGATATAACGGCTCCTCCGTAACTAGCTTTCGTATGGATGGCATGTTCTGTCTTTAACTTTAGATATTTTAGTTGTCTTAGAAATGACTTATTTCGAAATAAGTTTAATCTAACACCTTAAAATTAAATATTGCCTAGATCCGAGTACCCTGGTTTTTCAAGTAATCATTGAATGTATAAATTTTCGGCTAGGTCAATGTTATTTTATATATATACGTATTTTATATAATCGCCCACGTAACCATAAACGGTTGACAACACCGCCATCTGATTTGTGAGTGTTCGTTATGTAAGAACTGCGATGCAATGACGGAGTTGATCTCTCAACGACACTTATATATACACTTACCAAATTACGCCAGTCAATGTACTGAAAGTATTCCGGCGAAGGAGGCGATTGTCCGTTTTCTATAAAACGATAAAAATGGGCGTTAAACCCGACGACGACACTCGGCTTGATTCCGTTTAAGTGACAATCACTCTATTGTTTGCGATCCGCTGAACCACTTCGACACAGATGACTTCGTTCAGTCACACCAACGATGGACTGTCAGTGGTCGCTTAATATAAATCTTTACATAAGTTGAACCTGCTAAAAAGCCCCTATAAGCAATCACCAGATAATAAATCGACGAATATTAATTAATGCAGTAAATTATGAATTCATACTGATACGGAGACATTCATAAAGCTTGTGTCGTATTGCAGCTGTTATATGCATTTACGGTTATTACAACAATTACTCTCTTCACACAGCAATGTATATTTGTACTAAAGCATTTTTTTTTTTGTAAAAATTCTTTCGGATTTTTTGTCGGTCTGTATATGCATGAAGCAGAACCAACTCAAAGGTGTATGACTGTTAAATACCATATTTGTAACTTACATTATGAGTCCACCACATATGGGATACTTTTTATCCGGTTAAATAGATTGGTTAAATAAAAAGTTTACTAATTCATAGATTATATACTCGTCCAATTCAGGAATAAGGCTAAACATAAAATGTATAAAGTTTGGTAAAAATCAGTAACAATTGTGTCTTGTGCTATTTGTAAACCAAATTATTTTATATGTGAAACACAGTGAAACATAATCGAATTTTAAAATTAAACAAATTGAAAGTATCTCTCAGCGTGCGCTTCATATCGTACCTACTGGATTTATCAAAATATAAATATCATCGGACAATTTGGCACTGAATTATAGTCTAATATTAGACAAGTATGTACCGCCGAGTGACAAGATTTATTTATGCCCGAGATAGAGCTCTCGACTCTTTGTCTCGGTCATTAACTAACCGATAATGAAATACTTAATTTGTTTGACATGCAGTGTTTACATTATCTTAATTAAGTTCCCAACCATAGGCATTAAGACGTCTTTAATTTTTTAAATTCCACTTTTTATCTGAAGTATGACGTGTACATGATTAAAATTATTTAAAAAAAATCCGAAATAATTTAATATCCGTAACCGTAACTGAGACCGGTAAAATAATATTAATGTATCCGTATCCAGATTCGAAATTGTATATCAATCACATTCCTATTGTACATTATGAGAGACGCTTGTGTTAACACATTTTATTCTCAACTCGCGTTCCGCCCAGACTTTATTTAGATTGAACAATTATTTATATGACCTATGTCAAATGTACTTTTCAAATGGGAAAAGAATTTTAAAATAGGTGCGGCGGTTCCGAACATTAGCCCCCGCATACATACACACTTCGTACGCTCTCTTTATAGTAATAGCATACAAGTATATAGACTAGTGCCTGCATCTTCTAATGTATTGGAACTTCAAAAGACAGAATGAACAAGAACTGTGTACTGAACTAGTACGATAACGTGTTGAATGTGTTTTTCGTTGGAATCATTCCGGTTTTATCATAAAATTATATATAATTATTGATAAATGTATATATTCATGTCATAGCAACGTGATTCGGGCATACACTAACAAAATAATAAAAAAAAGTTTTTTGGTGTCTGGTAGACAACAATCTTTGTTAAAATTTCCAAAAAATGTTAATATGTGGACACCGTCCCGTGTGTTATCGTTTGATTAATTACAAGACATTGGAGATACTTCAAAATCAATTCACAATTAAAAACTAAACTGGACTGAAAAACTAAACATTACACGGTCTAAAATACAAAAACTGTACAGAATTCACCAAACCTTGCCGCGAACAGAAAGCGTTGAAGACGAGCCGTCTGAGCAATATCCAATTGTCAAACTAAAATCTTGACGTATAGTAAGGTAGTAGGCAGATAGATGCGTGAGTCGTAATAAATGCGAAATGTAATCCTAATGAGACACGCAAGACAACGCATTAGACGATAAACGGAGACGTGTGCGAGGAGACCGTGATGATAGCTCGCGAGACATCCGCAAGGTCGGTACGATGGGCCATTGTCAAACTGACAGGATGTAAAGTGCGACCTTACCGCCGCCGTGATCAGACACATTGGTGCGGTAGTAAGAAACTGTTATCTTTCTGGCTGACTTTTCAACTGACAATTAAATAAAGTTTATATAAGGCAATGCCGACTGAATTAAGTACTTTGATGTGAAATAGATGAATAACCAAAGATTTTTGGAAATAATTTCTTATTGCTTCCGCCAGTGGGTACCAACTTAGTACTTTTTTGTACACTACATAGTTATGTAATTGAGTGAACTTAATATATTTTATCCATTCAACAGATTCGACCCTCCATTTTAAATTTATAATTCAATTTAATTAACCAAAACTGTAGAATACTATTAAAACAATAAAAAAAAAAAAAATAATAATGTACATGATAATTAATGTTAAGAAATAAAGAAGAATCAACTTATTTTGCGGTTTATGACTGGGATGAATTATAAGTACGATTTTGTGCAAAGAAGTTTAAATGTAACCTTAAGGTACTATTGTGTTTTAAGGCAATGTGAGGTAATCCTTCTACAGGACTGCTTTACCATTAACTAATTGATATCGTTTGGAATGTAGTTACCTTGTTAAAATAAATTGACAATATATAATCAATAGTCTCACAAATTAGTATCCTATTACTAAATGCAGCTTAAATGGTCACTTAACACGTTATAGATAATGGATACAAGCTAAAATTTTTGTTTCAAATCCAGACAAAGACAATTCATTTAGTTATAAACTATAACGTTTCAAAATTTAAATCCTTTAACATAAAAGTTACTTCATGCATGGTAAGTGCAAACTTACCATTTAGTTACTTTAGTCAACAACGATTACCCAGTACTGCAGTAAAACAATTATGGTATTAATTTTGCTAAAAAAAATCCACAACAACCAGTATTGCAGACAATAACTTAGTCATCATTTTTATCTGCATTGTTAAGCAATAGTATAAGCGCAATATTGCACAGACAGTTACATCGTCGCTGTAGTTGCCACGCGGCAACAATGTGTCGCGTGTCGCAATCTAAAGCTTAAAGCCCAGACGCCTGCCTGGTCGCGGATAGTCATGTTCGCAATTCGCAAAAAGCTCAGCGTGGGTCGCGACTGCACCTACTGCACTTCTAGTTTTACTGTGTCAAGAACAACGCCTCTCGCCCTCACCCCGCTCCCCGCCCGCCACATTCTGTCACCTGGACGCAAAACTACTAAAACAGAGGCTTTAGAATAATTTTGAAAGGGTTGTGTGTTTTCTCGATAATCCATTACTGCGCGTAGACTCGGCGGGTATTCTTTTGTGTCGAAATTATTTGAAATAACAAAACTTAAAAATAACTTAATTGATTCGCTTTTAAATGTATAAGGATGTATTAGTTGGGTAGCAATAAACATTGAGATATCTTTAAAATAAAGTATTTGTGAACATAAATAAAATAGTTCCGACAATTTACATATAACCTACATTTTATCAAAAGCTAAATTAACGCCAGCCATCGCGGCAATTCAAAAAGCTCGGTGATTTAGTAATAATCGGATTCGATCTATCATAGACACCTACGCTAGGGAACTCATAATACTTTTTCTTAAACACCATTTGAAGCCTACAAATTTTATTCATCTTGAATAATTAGGCGTACCGAACTTTTTAAGGATCTGAAGAATGACGTCATTTCAGCTAACAAAATCCAAACTAATACACAACATGTTTGCAGATAACATAAAGATTACTGTTTTAGTATCTGACCTTCCGCAGGTCCTTGGCACACAATCATTGCGAAACATAAAAAAATGGAAACACATTGGCACTTACGTCTACCCATATCACAATATCCAAGCAAATGTACGCGAGCGTCCGTCGAATGATACATGTACGTGATTATCTGTTGAATTATACATTTCGGTTCCTTCGTTGATTGTTATAATTTACAGTTAGGCTCTGGCCGTATCCTTGAGTCACTCTCGAGGCATGCGATTAAAGGAAACCTCGTGACGCGTACGCAATTCGCCGACAACCTGCAATTTACAATCGCCGATCCTTTGGACGAACATCAATTTACAATTCACTGCCGTGAAAAATAATAATTTTGATACACATTTTTTTATTGACAACAATTATCCAATGGTGTGCACTTTATCCAATATTTATGAATATGTACGAAATAAAATACACTTCAGGATTGAGGGAATAACTTCATATTATGAGAAAATATTGCACGTTCAATTTAGGTTACATTCACAGCTACATATCATGCTGACAGACGTTCGACAAGGAGTAATGAAGTACAATTTCCATACAAAATTAGTGGACGGCGAACGCGATTGCAGCGTGGGTACTATCGTGATGAAATACGAGAAGCCCGTCAGCTTGCGAACGAAACGAACAGACCATCAAGTCTCTGCGGAGAAAAAAAGTCAACAAGACAATATTCTTATCTGGAATTTTTATGTACAGGTGCCATATGTCCACGGGTATCTCTGAATATCGCACATGTATATGTACAGAATATATCACGTTAAGTTGTTTATTTCATGAACAATAATTTTTGAATAGTTTGTATATAAAAATTTCAGATGAGAATATTTTCTTGTTTCATACTTTTCCGACCGTGACTTTTAAGTGGTTGGGTGTTAGGTTTTAAACTTACTTTATGCGTAGATTATTTTGGGGTTACATAAAGTATTTATATCATGTTTGGTTCAAGATAATCGGGTAGATAGAAGTAAAGCCCTGAGCAACAGTATATATGTATACATATATAGCTCATAACTTAACGTACTCTAGAAGGCATCATACGCGATGCATTGTGACGACACATAACCTGTAACTAGTAGACAACTATACCTCGTATGTCAAATTATGATGTGTAGTTTTGAAGTTATGAGGGAACATATAAACATACATACATACCGATCAAAATCGCCGTAATTGACTAAAGAGAGGGGAATACGCAACAAAACTGGCTTACGAGCGACGCGTCCCTCCAAACTACAAACTTGCTTTGTCTCGAATGAAGTCATTGTGCGAAAATTTTTTATAGCAACTCGTCAATCATTCTTTATTGAATTAAATATATTTAATTGTTCAGTCACGAAAATCTGCCATAGTAGCATCGTGATTAATAAATGTTAAAGCTTAACTTAGCACTTTTGCTTTTAATCATTTAGCGCCTTTATTTACGTTTACACACTCACACCCCCGCTGTAGGATACACTTGTGTTGCGGGCGGCATGGACATACACAAATGTGACATCACAAACACCCATGACCTGAGAACAAACATAATTAAATCTGTCGCATAGTTGTCTGCCCCGGCTGGGAGTCGGACCCGGGTCCCCTCGCTCGGCAGGCGGGGTCACTACCAACTGGTCTATGGGGTCGTCTAAATATTCATTTCAGAGAATATTTATATTCTCAGGTACATTTTGTTATCGTTAATGACTTGCAGTCAATACCGATGCAAACATGGTCAACAATCACTTGCGTTACTTGCTACGGAAAAAAAATAGGAAGACATCCCACCAATAAGGCGTAACGACAGTTATTAATGGAAATCCATTTCAAGCCGATCGAACTTTAAAATGCCAAGCCTTGCCTGAAGATTAGAAGAAACAACCTTTGTAGAATCGTGTCTACGAATATATGACTCATTCAGTCGTTTGATCATATATTATAGTTTAGAAAACATAAAAACCATTTGATTTTATAACAATAAAAATCAATTTATTTTTAACCTAAAACTAATTTTAATTTAAAAAGTGTGCCGTATTGGGGCGGCCTAGAATACTCCCCCAATCCCGTGATGACAAAACAGGGTGTCGTAAGAGGCGACAGAAGTCAGCCTGCTTGGTTGTAGGGCTTCGCATAAAGATTATATTATCAGTATTATTATTAAGTCATTAATATTATTACTGTTATTATTATCTTTCCGTTAGCTACCACCCTCCTGCTTGAGTCAGCCGTCAAACGACTCGTCGTGTTCCAGCTGGGGGCTTGAGAGCCAGTTCTTTCTTTTTTACCTTCTTCTAATTTCCTGGCCGACAACGCATCAGTGACACCATTGATTTTGCTGATGTCCATAGGCGACGGTGACCACATACCATCAGGTGACTCGTCTGCTCGTTTGTCGGCTATTAACATCAAAAAAAGTCCAAACGAGTGTAAACCTACTTATTTGTTGTTCCATTTACTCTGATTTCTGAACCGATGCCTTACTGAATGTATTAAGTCACAATTGTAAATTTTATGTAAGTTGTTCTTAAATACTTCCTCGAAAATTTGAATAATTTTAACGACTGGAATTGGGTGAAAATTCAAATAAAAGAGGATTTCATTATGTTTTTATATGTATATTAATACTGAAACAATAATAAGCATATATCTTATTCGGCAAAACAAGTAAACATTTGCATAACATTAATAGCGCATCATTTGAACTAGCAACATGTTTTTTATAATTGACATTCCGACAAATCTTTTTATATCAATTAAATATTGATCGGACATGAACGACTTCTAAGTACTAGATAACGAAAGGTGACCAATATTTATTCGTACAGATTAATATTACAACTATTCGCGGCATTCATAGCCCAAAGACTCGTGTCAAATGTTAAATGGTCGACAGAGTTGACAACTTTGGACGTGATCTAGACTTGGGTGGATGAATTGGTAAAATCCGTCGAGCACTTTTAAGTGCTTCGGAGGACACATTAAGCATGGCATGCTGGTTATATTCGTTAGATTGCAATCTTTATGCCAAGTCAGAAGTTTTCGGGCGGCATAAGTACTTCTAGACACTCGAGTAGAAGCCAAAGTAAGATAAATAAATTCAATTACAATCAGAGTGCTGGATACTCCAATGAGTCCGAGGTTATGTAAATATTAATTTAAATATTTTTCTTGGAGAATGTTTAAATAACTTCTTAATTAAAAAAAAAATCATACATCTTGCTTTTATATTTTAAAGTTTCAATAACTGCGTTCAGATTACTTCATGATATAACATTTACATGATTTTTGTAGTTATTGTGCCTCGCAACCATTCCACTATAAGGCTTCTCACGTCAGATGCGAAGCCTTGGACGTAAGAAGTTAATACTAAAAGCCGTTTAACTGATTCTGATTTTATTGGTTTAAAACGTTCTCTGCTTTGGTTTTTATGTCCATTATCTTGCAGTGAAATAGTTTAATTAAATATTGAATATTGATTCACACCGTATAACGTGTATAATAATGCAAGCTATTAAATATACTTAAGGGAGGAAGACTAAGTAGATGTAGAGATCATACCACGTCCACTTCGGTGCCTCGGCCACGTAGAGTGTTAACATTTAGTAAAAATAAACATTTAAATATATAATTTATATGTTAATAATTAATTACAATTTAAGAAAATATTTAAATTATATTACAATTTATATTTTAAGATACAAGAAATTCTATGTAAATAAACTCATGGACAAAATTAGAGGAACGCAAAAAAAAGTGCGTGTAAAACAAAATATCATGGAAATTTGTGACAATTAAGTATAGTAATTTGTATTTTGCTTATTTTTCGTTATTTTAAAAATGCGAAAGTCGAAAAAACAATGTTAAAGGATAAAAATTCACGAAATTCAGAAAAAAAGAAAAATTTACAGGAAAGAAACATTTTTATACTTAACATTTTTTTTTTTTCATAAATGCTTAAAAAGGCTATAATGTGGGCTGTAATCAGTACTTAGTGTTGCCCCCTCTAGCTCTTCGAACTGCTTCCAGTCTTCTTGGCATACTTCTAATCAAGTTATCAATAAAATCTTGAGGGATGGCGGTCCATTCTTCTTGTAACGCGTTTTTGAGATCTCTCAAATTAGCGGGGACAGGAATTCTTTTCTTTATTTGTTTTCCAAGCTTGTCCCGGACATGCTCTATGGGGTTTAAGTCGGGTGAGCGCGCTGGCCACCCCATAGTGTTGATTTCAAGGTCTCGAAGGTATTCAACAACCACGGCCGCAGTATGGGGTCGTGCATTATCATGCATAAAAACAAATCCGTCTCCTATGAAAGGGGCAAATGGCACTACAACTTGTTCCAAAATCTCAGTTACATATCGTACTGCTGTTAATGATCCATTTTCAATGACTTACAGTTCCGTACGTGCCCCCATACAAATACCTCCCCATACCATAACTGACCCTCCACCATATGCCTCTTTTCCAATGATGTTGCACTGAGCGTAACGCTCTCCCGAGCGTCTCCACACTTTCACCCTTCCATCATCTGGTTTCAGGCAAAACCTGGATTCATCAGTGAATAGAACCTGACTCCAAGCTTCGTCATTCCAATTTTCGTGATTGCGAGCAAAATTAAGTCTAGCTACTCGATGGCATGTTGTAAGAAGGGGGCCTCTGGCAGGCACATGTGATTTTATTCCGGCCGATTTCAGTCTTCTTCTCACAGTTTTTGTGCTTACTGTAACCCCTCGAACTTCTTGGAGCTCCGTTCTTACCTCAGAAGAAGTTAAAGTCCTGTTCCTGAGCACCCGGTTAACAAGGAAACGGTCATCTCTCGCCACAGTTTTCCGTTTACGACCCTGTCCTGCGAGTCTCGTATATCGTCTGGTTTGCCGATACCTCTTGACAACTGGGTGTACCACAGATTTGGATACTTGTAACGTTTGGGCCACATGTTTGTAGGTGTGCCCAGTTTCAATTAAAGTAACAGCCCTGGCAACTTGAGTGGCGTTTAGGTCTGACATTTTCAGTTTATTAGCAGTAACCATTTACACTTTACACGATAAATAAGGAAGCCAAGGCAAAAATTTAAACAAAACCAAAATTTTCATTCAAATTCAAAAGTTGGCAAATTTTTTCGCAGTACGAAAGAACGTAATATTACGCAATAATGACAGAAAAACAAATGAAATTCGAAAAAAGAACATTTCAAAACTTTTTTTATTTTCATAGAGTATATTAATGTATGTGGCCAGTACGCACGATAATTATAACACGAGATATTAAACCTTTTTTTTGCGTTCCTCTAATTTTGTCCACGAGTGTATTTAAATTAAAATGTTATAATGATTGTTGCCATCGTACAAAAAATGTAACGTCAGATGGTGGTAAGCGGCAGTCAAGAGCAGAGCTAAGCCTGTGATATTATTTTGTTTAAGAAATAAATATTGTGAGTTCTGAGTCTCTGCATTTTACTTGTTCGTTAAAAAGAGGACGGAGTAAAATGGTCAGCGAAGCGAACATACTTGGTGGTAATACCGACGCCAAGGTACCGCTAGATTGACAATATCAACAAAGACTTGCAACTTCACCTTCAGTACTGGCGCGAAATAGCCCCAAACAAATATCCATGACGTCTTCTTGTGTCGAAAACCAAGACGCATTTTGGTCGAGGTAAATTATAAGCCAAATAACTGCCGCGTCTAAACGTGATCTTTATTTTTTGTCCATTTATTACTTTTAGTTTGCTAACCGAGCAAAAAATATCACGATTAATTTAACACAGACTTATAGTCAGTTCTATTTGTAATACATGACTTACATTATTTTGCTGATTGATAAGGAGACTGGCCAAATTAAAAAAGTCCAAATCCATGCGTCAGAACTTCAGAAGACGCCTTCGGGTGTAAAATAACTCAACACTAAAAAAAGCGGTTATCTTAGAATTGTATTTGCATGGAATATTTTTCTTACTACTCGTGCATTTCAAACTTGTAACGAAACATTTCTATACCTCATACGAAATCTTTCTAGTTCGACCCTTAAATTTAACCAATAACATCAATTTATTTATTTACATTAAAGAGTACGTCTGAAAACCTAATGAGTACCAAATACAATGTCTTAACTGTGATAAATTTAAAGAAAATAAATTGAACGGTCAAACACGAACGGTACGTGTTGTACGAGACGGGATAACGGTGTATTTACTAAAATTTCAGTGTGTTCGTCGGCGAAGTTACATAATTCTCTAATGCAATTTGATCGCAGGAGCCGATAGTTGCATAACCGTGAGTACCAACCGTCAGTGTCACGTTACGATTTGGAAAACTTTCTCGATCGTTGTACCGAGACGTGGTGCATATCATCTTTTTATATTTAAAGTACAATAGACGCTAAAAATAACGTTTTTTTTTTCATTCGTTACGTGCCTACTTTTTATTGAATACAGCGCGCAACTCGAGTTTCAATTTAGAAGTAAAATATTACAATTACTAATATTTACAGTATACAAAAACTTATAAAATTGCTTAGTTCGGTCATTATCAAACTATATACTACTCTATTATATTATCTATCAACAAAATCATTAAAAATGTATTAAAAACCTATGACCACAAAAAGATAATGACAATGACACCAATAAATTTCCCTACGAATGGCGATGCATTCATATGTCATATTTATAACGATGTTCGATGACTCCGAACGTTTGTATAATCGACTGAACCGATAAAAGAAGCTCTGGGTTTGATTTACGCTTAAATAGAATATTAGTGACATATAATATGTTTACCCTAGTCTTGGCGAGATACATAGATGTTCATGTTTTAAGTATTGTGTCCATGCCATTTGCGGTACGTTGTTGTAGGGTTGTCAGTACAGACGTTTATTAATGAACGAGCTTAGTTAAATTAATTCAGTAATCTCAGTTCCTGGCTCACTACTATATACCTATCGTCACTACAGGCTACCATTATGATCATATGTAAGTCATGACTGTATACTTCGGTTACAGCAAGTGTGTAGTGATTCCACTTGGATTACCAATAAAAGCGTTGTTCCTACAACAGCGAGCCTTTTGACCCCGACGGACGTAATTCACATGTACCGTACTATAACCTCTACACCTACCACATAATGCCTGTTCGAATTCTCGGGAATATAATCAACTTCATAATAATCAAAGTTTTAATATCTTTATAATGTTATTAACGAACTCTTCATATTCATCGTATAATTGGATCATTAGAGCAACGTACGTTTCTCTTAAGTTAATTCCTTAATTACGATAATTAGTAATATATCATTAATGTACTCAAATACATAATCGCAAATATCCCTTAAGGCTGAAAATTTATTGATAACGTTTCATAACAGTACAGAATAGCGGCATCTGTCGGTATGACGATAAACGAATATAAGCAACGAAAGAAAATAAGGTCATAGTTTATAAAGAATTTAGTTCAGAAATACGCAGGAAGCTTAAAAATTAAATATAAATCAATTAACAATCAAATAATTTTTTCAACCTAAGAATAATTAAAATGTTTCAATATACTTCGAACAACGCCATCTGTCGGTGTGAAGCTAAACGAATACAAGCAACATCAGAAAAAAGGTTAGTTGTATGTGGAGACAGATGGCAAAGAATGGAGTTTAGCGACACACCGCTAGATGACGGTGCATGCAGTAAATGATATTACATGTACTTTTAGATTTTAATATTGAATGCAATCACAATGCATAATGAATTCATTCAAAATAATAACGTGGATGAAATATGCGTGCAGTTTATGGAACATTTATTATTACACTAATATGTTTTCTTTGCTATTTGTTAACATGTCTTTGTTTATAAGGATTAATGACCTTAAGTATTGAATTTAATAACAATAACATTAATTTGTAACTTGCAAAGACAAGCATTACAATTTAAATTAACACAAAACACCTATTAGAAGTGGTTGATCAGGTATGGAAAAGTAAGAATAGATACATTCTTTAAAAATAATGAAGAATAAATGGTCAATCTTGTATTTATCGTAATTCAGGAAAGCATGAAAACATTTGGTAAATGTAGTAACTGGTATTTGTTTAATTGCTTAAATCCTTTTTCAGTCCCAATACTAGTCATTAATGCAGCCTAATAAACATAAACACCATGTCAGTCAGATTATGTGTTATTCAGAAAGTCTTAAACATTTAATAAATGATATGTAAATAGCCACAGAATTAAAAATGTGAGGTTGGTGATTATTTAAAACTTCAAAAACTTTCCACTGTGTATAAAAATGATATTCACAGTAACAAATATTCTACAACTCTGACATTTGGCTACACCATGTGCTGCAATTGTGGTCTGACGCCTGAGTGGAGACATCACATCACTCTAGATATAAATCAGTAATATGATACATTATGCATTGCAACTTCATGGAACGGAACAACACACGCATAACTCCAAGGGATCCATGAAGGCGAAATAGGGAGTGATACTTCATACTATGAAATAAATAGACCCTAATTAATTATATGCTGCTTTGTCGCATTAAGCAGGATTGCTTTCCAATAAAGTACTTCTGGTATTCAATGCATCGAAATGATAACGGTGCAAACACAACAAATACATGTGTGTGGCCTAAGTGTTACATAGCTTTGTTTTTTATGGGTACTATATATTATAAAAAAAATGAATCTTACCTGTCACGATCTCGACTCCTACTCCGCTTTCTATATGACCCCTCCCTCGAGCCGTCATCCAGACGTCGGCGTTTCGCCTCGTAAGAGCGCGATCGCGACCTGGAGTGTGAGGTGTAGTGCTTCCTACGTGTACGGGGCATCTGCAAACATTTACCACAGAATTTACCAACTTGTTCTAAGGAAACATCGCTATATATGTGATGTAACCATAATGGCCTTGATTATTGTTAGCCAGTTGTGCAAATATTCGTTAATACATTAATATTTAACAACATTCACACACATGGCAATAATGAGGTTAAATGTTATATGCATTCACAAAATGCAAACCTGTTACAAATGAAAATAGACATAAAGAAGTGAAAGAATGCAGTTTAAAACCATTGCCATTATAGAGTGAAAGTATTAAAGCTCTACACTCAAATGTAGTGAATAGGATCTCCACATGAACAGTGATCATGTTTTATGAAAAGTTTGATACAATTATTATTATAATTGCCATAAATGAAGATGTAAATCAACAATAGCAAGGTAATGTCCAATATTTTAACTGAGCTTTTGATGGAATTTGGTGCATTCACAAAATTTACTTAAAATATAAGCTTTTGCTCTGAATATTGCAAAATAGAAGTTATTTTAGATATAGAAGTCTACTACTTAGCTGATCAACACCTTAAGCATCAACCACTTTACCACTGATTTGCATATTAAAAAATAATGCTTACACAGTATTGAATATTAAAATTGGACAAAAATCATGACGTTAAAAGTTTTTTTTTTTCATTAAATCATATCAAAGGTGGTCATAAATTATTTTTAAACATTTTATTTTCATATAAATTTTTCTGGTACAATACATGACTTATTAGGAATGAGGCAAGAAATCTAATAAGATGACATTTTAATGCTGATTACATTAAACTGATTTTAAATAGCATAAACATGCATGATAATTTACTAAATCTTATATCTCTGTGTAGGACATTTGGAAACACTAGTTTGCTAAATAAATCCCATGTTAAATCTCGTGCTTATCAACATTTGTCGCCAAACAATATTATTTGAAAACATTACGTTACTAGTAAAATTGTATATAAAAAATATGTGTACCCTAGTACACTTCATGTAACCTTCACTGGTTGACATGCCGTCCTCAAGTCATTGTTAATTTCATGAATTTTATTTGAAACTTTAGTTTTAGCTTTAGCCCTAGGAGTTCCCCAAAAAAGTAATACTGTTGTCAAAGTGTTTATATCTCGTAATCTAAAGTTGTTATAGTAATATTACATGCTAAAAAAACCTTTAAGCTTGGACAGCATATAAACATAAGTAGACAAAGGTTCAAGTGCTTCTACATAGTGACACACATTAGTAATTATGTTATATGAAACAAGAGTGATAAATTTAATGTTGCAACTTATTTTTACATTGTATTTGTATGATTGACTTAGTGAAAGTTTTGTGCCTATGTAATATGAAGTAATAACTTGAAAATCTTAATTAAAATAAAATATTGTCAATTGTGTTGTAGCATATTTAACAACACTTCACGAAAACTTGCAAACTTTGTATAAAAATGTTATAATTGCATAGCACTGCATTTTTCAAAACAACTGTGGTATTGGACCGACTCAATGCCATTGTGGTATTGTATGAGATGTATAGACAGCAGGTAGGTTAAAAAGCCATTCTAATGTACAATCGTCATGCAGCAGCTCATGAAAATAATGTCCATCAATTTAAGTTAACCATAACTGATTGAAAAGTATTATAATGAAGTAGGATGGTACAACAAGTACCTCCACTTACCATATAACAGATACCAAAACTCGTATCCAAGTTAAAGCTGAAAAACATTAAACTTTTTAGACCGCTTGTACGCCTGGTCAAGGGAGCTGAAGCTAGATTTAGAGTAATCCTCATGCAAGTGATTATTTACATAGTAGAATAATTGTTACAACCACTATAAATATGTGGGCAATTCAGTTGAAAGTTAACCAAGGTAATGCTTGCATTTTGGTTATATATAATATCATAGTTGCATCAATATTTCATAACAAGCTTAATATAATAACAAAATAAAATTAACAGTGTAGATCAAAACAGTGCCGTGAAATGTAGGTTCATCAGCTGTACATGAATGTAGAGTAATCTACGTACGTGCAAAAATAAAAATGTCTATAAACTATGTCACTGTATCACGTCAATACTTGAACTAGAATACCACCAAATAGGGACTCAGAGTGAGAAAATAACTGATCCCACGGTGCCAAAACGATAATGTCACTAAGTTATTTACATGCTGACGCCATGTTCGTTCTAATACTCAATGGAGCCCTAGAGGTACGCCAATCATGTAGATAATTTGCAATATTATGCTAACACTTACCCTCAATTCGCGTAAATATTTCAATTTAGACCAGAGTAGTTGAGTAAAATTTGTAAGACAATTCCAAGTTCGTGATGCAGAACCCTGAAGAATGCTTCTTCGCATTAAAGGCCCGAACATCGATCCGAAGGCAAGACGGACAAGTCTTGTAAGTTGGTTGCACTGTTTTAGCGTAAAGTTTCTTCAAATTATTTCTGAGTCGTAATAGAAATAAAAAAATCTTACCTCAAGAAAATTAATAAAAAGCAATAAACAAAAAATAATATTTAAATTTTACTTTATATTTGAAATAAGTAATACGTTTTCGTTTTGAAACTTCCATTGAAGAGATATAATATAATATTTATCAAAGACCGGATGTAATGCCGCCATCTTGTAGATATAACTTACTACCAACATAAAAAATGTTGCGTTCATTTTTTTAAATACTTCACATAAATATATTTCATAAAAGTAGTATTTTTATTAAGAAGAAATGAAACTGAAACAGTCCTTTTTATTTAATGAAATAATTAAATTAAACTGCAATTGCTAAAATATGGTGATGTGGGAACGCACTCATTATGACATCTATACAGTAATCTGGGTGACATTGAACTTGTGACATTATGTGTAGTACTCATTTGTCATTTGATAAGGTATTTTATTATGTTCGATCAAAATATGGTACCACAAAAATAGTGTACGATATTATTTCGATATGTAGATGGAGGTAAGATTTCAAGTCGAAAATTTTGAGTAGATGATATGAGAAGGGTAGATTTAATTTGTATTTTTATACACATTGACTAAACTTTTGTAGAAAACGTTAAACTATGTTACGTTTTGATGTAGATATAAGAAAATTTTGAGTAAAATAAGGTAAAAATCTGAAAAATTGACCAAGTCCGAATAGGTCTAGTGCAGGTTCCGTACTGAAAACGTATTTAGGAATGCTTTAAATATTTTTTATAAATATAAAAACTTAGAATTTTCGTTTAAGTTTTACCATAAGCTACAGCTCTTATATTCTAGTAAAATTATATTACGTGACAAACAGTACTTGTTAAACTTATATTTTTAGCATTTTTAATAAACTTAATTTACGGTTGCCAATTGACTAACCGGCGAAGTCCACTAAGTACATATGCATTATGAACGCACTCAATGTGCACTCAATCCCTTTGCATTATATAATTATGTCGACTAACTTATTGTCAAGAGTACTTTGTAGTTCTAATAGATGGCGCTACTAATTTAGAAGCTAAACAAAGAACAATTTATGTTCGCCACAACCATAATATCTATTCATTTACATCAGTGTTTCCTAACCTTTTTTGCGTTCCTGTATGTCTTAAAAAAACTTTTCATTTATGAGTACCCCTCCTCTGATTACTCCTACACCTTAGTGAGTTATTAGTTATATGGTTCATTTTTAATTACACAAAACTTACTTACTTAATAAATAAAATTGGAGTGTCTGTTTTTTTTACTAGATTTTTTTACTACGCTTTTTACTACATGCATATGAATGTACATAGGGTACATATACCAAAATAACATTTTTTACAATTTTTGTCTGTCTGTCTGTTTGTTACGGTTAATCTCTGAAACGGCTGGACCGATCTTGACGGGATTTTCATTGGTAGGTAGCTGATGTGATAAGGAGTAACTTAAGCTACTTTTATTTATACTAAATAATTTTTTTGTTAAATTCCACGCGGACGAAGTCGCGGGCACAGCTAGTATATTATAATAACGTTTAAATAAGTTAACTGTTTTAACTTCTCAGTATTTCCATCATTACCGATATAATTTTCATGTTCCTCCGACGGTACACCGCGTACTCCCAGGGACACGCGTACAACAGGTTGGGAATCGTTGTATATGCCATATTTAAATAAAAAAAAAAATAGTGTAACTTATAGGAACCCAAACAAGAAACTCGGAAGATAATTCATAACGAGTCATTTCATTTAATGGGTACCCACATCACATGATTTTAGGTGCGGTGTAAGAGAAAAACATTATCGCTCTCTTACGTTACGTTAAGTAAGTACGTCACGTTAACAAACCACTTCAGGAGAGAAGACGTTTTTTCATTATAGATACTATAATTACTTCGTGGACGAAACAACTTCCGTGATATTGTATTTCAACTGAAATAGGTATTCGAGTTTGTTCGTTACACATTTAACGTGAAATAAATAACCTGGTAATTGTTGTATGATGACCTGTTTCCGATGAGTAAATCCCGCTATCAGCTATAGGCTCTGTTGTTTCCACTTGCGGCCTTTGTATTCCAGTACGCGTCAAGTATTTGCACAGCCCAGCACCGCGCAACGAGCGAGTGACGTGTGTCATAACAACCGAAGTAATCCAGGTCTATAATCAGTCCAGGAGTCCCTATACAACAGATGAGGGGGTGCACACGTCGACCCCAGGAACGCAATCGCAAGCGCGCTTTCGTGGCAACATTTAAAAAGGATCTTAGATGACTTTTTTAATATTAGAAGAGATTACTTTTTGTGGAAAAGTTATTAAATAACTACACCATACTATTAATATTAAGCTTCGCAAAGGTTATTTATAACACCACTGCAATGAGGCTAACGTAACTTGTTATCCTGATTTATGTTTAACTAGGTTTTTAACGTTTGATTACATTTCGTATGTTCGATTCTTATTTCGAGAGTATTACAGAAAACGAAACAAACGTTTACACACTCACACCCCCGCACTAGGATTCCCTGTGTTGCGGGTGGCATGGACATACACAAATGTGACATTACAAATACCCATGACCCGAGGACAAACATTTATCTGTCACATAAATGTCTGCCCCGGTCGCAAATCGAACCCGGGACCCCTCGCTCAGCAGGCAACGTTACTACCAACTGCGCTATGGGGTCGTCAAATTGCACAGTTTCTAACCTCCCTTTATTCTTTTATTAGAAAAGTTTAGCTGAAGTTGTTTTTGAAGTAACGAAATATCGCGCGTTGATCCATCATAGCACACTGTGTGATTTTGTTCTTTGTCGTGAGGTCCACGGTAATGTTGGACACTTCGTATATTATTAACATATATGTGTATATTCATTAATAAGCTGGTAACTCATACATCCTGGCCAGCAACACGTCAGTGATGCCTTTGGTGTTGCTGTCTTGAGTGGGCGACGGTGACCACTTATCATCACGCTTACTGACGGACGAGGGATCTCCGGTTCGATTGCCGGTCTAGGTTTCTGTAAATGACATCGCTTTCTGTACATGAACGATATATAAGAAAAAAAATTATCACGGGCTTTTGTTAACACAATACAACCCAAAACAATAGTTGTTAGAGTTTTTGCCTGTTTGTCTGTGCGTTCCCGTTAATCTCAAAAACGGCTTAACCGATATCGTTTTGGTTTTCACTAATTTATTGCAGTAAGCATCACTTAATACTTAAAGTTTGTTTAATTGCAATCCATAAATATAAAAGTTATAAATTAATTTAAAATAATGTAAGGCGTATTTTTCCTGGAGCGAAGCGAGGGCAGTATGCTAGTATATAAATAAAAGTTTGTTCTCGAAACTTCGTTATTTAGTAAGTATTTAATTTGTGTATGGCGGAACGTATTGCAGGGATGTGAGGGTTCATTTTATTTATCATTTATCGCATTCTTCTCCTGAAGGTTATTGATACTTGGTTATAAATACATATTAGCAATTTTTTAACATTTCGATAAAATTAGAACAGAGTACATAATTTAAAACTAAAAATCTAACCTAGATCACAAAAGTTTAGTGGTTAATAAATATTTTTTATAATAACATAATTAAGAGTTACGTCTTATTAACTAGAACATGATTAAATTTTTTCACGATACAATTCAAATCGAGGTAATGTTATTATGTGGGTTAATAGAATTATATTACTATATGACAATTAATAGAATTAATTAGAATTAGGGTTAATAGAATTATATTACTATATGACAATTAATAGAATTAATTAGAATTAGGGTTAATAGAATTATATTATTATATTACTTACTTTTTAACCACCTGCCAGCGTGGTGGACAATGGCCTTACCCTTTCTCACTGTGATAGGAAACACGAACTCAGCTGTGGGTATTGTGGGCTGTATTAATGATTATGATGACTTATTTTATATGATTATCTCAATGACGAGAACCTCCGAAAGATGACGAATGAGTTCACCTGGGTTATTTTGCACGTCTGCTACATAATTTAATTTAGCTCTTTTCATGTTTTCGATTAAAAACTATATTATACTACTACGGTATAAATCTGTTGAGCTTCTCTGTATGTTTCGAGATAACTCAAGAACGGCTTGATCGTACCTAATGAAAATTGATAAATAGTGAGGAGTGAGAACATGGTGATTGCGCAGACATATAAACAACAAGTAACCTAATGATGTCTAATCCAAGCAAAAAATATGAAATTTTTAATAATCATGTATATATCATTAATAAGTAGTCCAACCCGAACAAAATCGGACGGGGCCCCTAGTTTATTTATATGAACGTTTAACAACTGCGGTAGTCTTATGAAAGTTTTATATGTGGACGAGGCCGGATTCAATCGGTGGTCGTCTTGGGTCTTGGCGAATACAATACGTGAAAGTGAACAACGGCAATCGAAAGCATAGCGTACGAACAGCGCGACTCAGTTGTCAAAATGAGACGGAGGCCTCCTGGCGGGAATCAGCTGATCGAGATTGCGCAGTGCGCAAATCTACGGGGTGAGGGGCTGTTGGGCGCCGGGCTGGGGCGAACGGCGCGCCCGGCCAGTCGCGCGCCTCCGCGGGCCCTAACCAGAGCCCGAGCGCGCCGCCAAACCGGCCGCTGGCGGCCGCACGTTGCCTGCTACTCTAAAATACAACGCGTTGAAAGAAAACTCTCTCCCAGCCTCCTCAGCCAGCCCCCCCAGACCCCAGTAACCCTCTAATTGTGATATTTGTACAAAAAAGCTAGAAGATCCTGGGCCATGTGGCAGCGGTTTAATTTGCTACCCGAATCGCAGACTCCCGCTCTTCCGTTTTCCGAACATATCGCCGGCGCGCCGTTATGAGGGCCGCCGAGAGTGTACCTGATCCGTGTTCAAAAATGTTCGACATGTCAATTCAGGAGGTGAACGGCAAGGGGCCTAGGAAAAGGAAAAAGTCGCTAGAGGACACCTGTGATAAGGAGGAGTTGCGCGCGGAGTCGAATGCAAGTGAACCGGAGGAGAGGAAGATTGGGGTCAGTG
This sequence comes from Megathymus violae, assembly GCA_003671415.1. Lineage (NCBI taxonomy): Eukaryota > Metazoa > Arthropoda > Insecta > Lepidoptera > Hesperiidae > Megathymus > Megathymus violae. The sequence continues at coordinate 3,161,993 of PDGT01000036.1, forward strand.
TGGAAACGGCAAGGACCGGCAGCGAAGTTGTCGAGCTACTGCACTGGCGGGACATGCCGCAGCATCTCCAGTTCAATCCGTACGTTCTGACGGGCTACCGTCCGCTTCAGGACTGGATCGGCTGCGTTCGAAGCCTTTTCTACTTCCACAACGAGACTATTAACATTCTCACACATGGTAAGCCTTTGTGTACCTATATACATTTGTAACTGATAATAGCAATCGGTCATCAGATAGGTATACAAGCTTGTAAAGATTTTATAAATTGATAACTACTAATTTGAAGGATTTTGGAATGGATAACATGCGTTATCAATGTGACTTTAATGGAAATTTTATTTATTTTAAGTCACCTACTCTTAGTTTAAATACAATGGAGATGTTAGTTTACTCTTTGTCGTATATAAAGGTGATATATTGCATATTTTTATACGTTCTTTGTTTTAACATTTATCTTATTACTTGATTACTCCACTCAAAGACAAAGTGTTGACGCACAAAGGTAAAAAAATAACTTTTTGAAGTTACATATCATTAGTATTCGTATAGGCAATGCTGAAATTAGATGAAAGGAGGCCGGAGGCTATTTTCCACTTATGAGGCTATTTCAATTGTCGTCGTCGTTTTTGTGTTTTGTTGGCACGTCAATATTTGCCGTAACGGATTTGTTCAGTGTTTCAATGTCTTGTTTTTAGAATAGTGTAATATTGATTTTGCTAAAGATTTGAATGTAGGCCTCTCTTGCTCTTGAGGTGCTAGGCGGAAGCCTCTTCAGCTTATAGGAAAATCCGGCTCTTCATATATAAAGAAATCTGTATTGTAACCACTATTATTTTGTGACAAGGAGAGCTGAGCGGTCAGTAGGGTAGCAGTAGGTCAATAATTATAAATTGTCATTGGAGAACTTTGAAATCTTAAATTTGCACTTAACATAGGTTAACTGTTAATATAGGCCAGTAACAATAACGTAAAGCAGTAAACCGTTCAGAACGATCAAAGAGAACGAACACCCAATAAATTCTCAACACAGAATTCAGCGCCCAATACTTCGTAGCGCTCGCTACGAACTCGGGGTATTAACGCTACAATTACGTACTTTTAGGTAAGTTTGATAAATACATCATTAGATTTCTTTTATGCGAATGGGCGTACTTTTTATCTGATAAAAAGAAACTACTGTATATACTTTGTTCAACCATTAACAGGTTTTATCGGACCCACCGTGAATGATTTGTTAAACTAAGTTTGGAAACCTTGTAAAGCTTTGTTATTTTATTTACATGAAATTTACTATTTTAGATGGTCCTATCAATAAGTAACACGTCTCAAAGGAGAGGTTTTCGGATATTTTGGTGTCCAAAATTCACATAGAACCGAATTAGGTCAGCTGACTTCTTTATTAGTGTCATTGCACTTTCAACCGAGATTCGACGTAGATATATTTATACCCTTATAGACTACTCTTCATGTGTTAATCATACTAAATCGAATAATAACTTTATTCTATAACACCTGCAAAGAAAAAAAGTACATATTACAGTCTATATATTGTATTACAGTATATATTATACATTTTCGCTACAGTCAATCCAAAGTTGTATGTACTTGTATAATTAATATTTTATTTTTTTATGTAGATACAGTAATCAGTTTATTGTCGACTCTAACTAAAGTCAACTAAAATTACACGTAGTTTCTTAAAAATGTTGAACAAGGCAGTCGTTGTGGGTTTTTAAGAAATTTTGTGCAATTATGAGTGACATAAATATTTTATATATGATATTTTTCATTTAAGGAAATTTTATTAAGATGGTAGTAAAAAATTTTTGACTCCTATTTTAATAAATGAATATGTTTCTTAATTCATTGAACTAGGATAAGTGATTTCTAAAACAACAAATTGTCCCATGCAAATATGAAATTTATTTATTGCCAAATAAAAATAAATATTAATCGTTTCGAGTGTGGTTGCTTTTCGTATTCTAAGTGAAGGTTTTCTGAAGCGAAGCGAGGACGAGTTACTAATTATTTGGTAGAATTTTGTTTCAAAGTTATGGCGTATAATTTATCAAGATCGACCGTAATTTTATCTGTTCCAAAAGCTACGTCTTTGTCTTTGTTAAAAGCGAGTCTCGTTGAAATATTTCATCTGGTTTCAATTACTTAATCTTATTTACGATAGTAGCCACGGACCTCTTTGATATCTAAACAAAACCCTAAATACACATAAATAACTCGCTGAAAGCCTGCAATCTTACGGTATTTTCACCGAACTCTTTTATCATTTATGCGGTATTTGTGCTCTGCATTAGGTAATTGGTGTAAAACTATTCTATAAATAAACTATTGGGCGCGAACCCGACGGTGTAATATACCCTATTTATTTCCAATATGTTATACCCAGGTGGGTCACGCCTATAACAGGCCTGACCGATCAACTTTCTCATTTATCAAGCAAGACCATTACCCAAGAAATTAATCACGTGTTTTTGACATGAGACAACAATATTCTACGTATAGAATGCTCATCATAAAACCACAACGCTATTGATAATTAAGTAATTATTTTCTAGTAACTATTACCAGTACTAGTAACTATTTAGATCTACTTAAAAATTAATATCTACCACAAAGAATACGAGTCATAAACCAACACAATTATAGAGTAGGCATATATATATGTCTGTGTGTGTGTGTGTGTGTGTGTGAGTGTGTGTATAATAAAATCATATAATTACGAAATTTTGTACTCATGACTTATCTCATGATCGGGAGACTGGGAACATACCGGTGGGAACCTGTAATAATTACCATAGAGTACATATATTACATATAACTATAAGATCGATAAGAATTAAAATATCATTAACTTTTCTAGATTAAATATAGATCGCGAGATGAATTAACGCCCTTCCTGAAACAGTTATCGTCTAAGCCTCACCACGTCGAAAATCTTTGAACACGGTACACGCTCCACCGCGCGCTCCGACGGAGTAGGCATCCTGCCGACTGCACCACCGTTGCACAAGGGGATCCGTTCGTTGATATAAGCGAATATTGTGGTGTATTTTACAGCAAAATTGTTTTTTAATTAAAATTTCTTTTGCGGTAAGGGTCTGTAGGCATTTGACAGATACCAACGTCTACATCAAAAAAGGCTATTCAATACGATTCTATGCGCCGTATACATACAGGTCCCGTTACACAGGATTGCCTTTACTGTGCCAGCTTAGACAGTGCAAAATATCTTCATCTGTATGAATTTAAAGATAAGAGAAAAATCTATTTAAATATGCTAAAGAGTGGAAAAGGATGGCACAAGAAGGGGAAGTGCGCTTATCCTGAAGGCTAATGTCGATTTTAAGCCATCAACCGATTTAACTAAATGCGAGCCTGGTCAGTAGTCGGGTGGGTGACCACTATTATAGTGGTAAAATTTCTTGAACGATTCTGTTCTTCAGAGGGTAAGTTAAATTATTGATCACTATTTGTATCGTCAAATCACATCAAAGTCTCATTAAGTAATGTCAGAGGCTTTCGGACATAACTAATTTCAAATATTTGCCATGGCCGCTATTCCCTTCGAGAATTCGCACTGAAATAGCATGGCGACGTACGCATTAGACCTCTCTAATAATGAGGAGTGACGCGTGCTCTGCGTTAGGTCGCTAATGGATCGAAGCTGTGACAAGGAAGAGAGAAAGCCCAGAACACAGTCTGAACAGGCATCTTTTCTTTCTAAAGAATTTCGTCCGTAGGTCATTGGATCTTTTTACCATATGAGGATTTCCTCCTATCCGTATTAATACATGACAAAGTAAATGTTTTCCTTTTACTAATATTTCTAAAATGTGATTCAAGATGACGGAGAAAAAATAGCATAAGAATTATATGAAAAGAAATAAACAGGCGAAGTTACGCCGCACATACTCAACGTCACTGCATCTTAATGGCTTCCCGTCAGATGTGTCGTTGCGCGGAAATGGAGCATCGTTGACTACAGGTATATACAACGATACAAAATTATGACAGTGCGTCTTTCTTAGGACATTAGTCTTCAGAAACTGTCTATTCCTGTACTTATCACCACAAACATCTTCAGTTGATCTGTCAACTGTAGTTTTTTCTTAGGCCTCAGCCAAATCAGCAATTACCAAAGTAGGCCATTGTATACATGGTTATGTTACTAACCCATGTTGTAGATTCATATTTACCAGCAGAAAAAACAGAAAGACAGTGACCACATAGTGTGCTCGGTTTGCTTGTTTACCGGCTAATGTGTATAATTATAATAATGGTGTTTCCACAATATATAACTTTTACTTACAAGGTAGCCCTTTCAGGTTTATGAAATGTTTCCACCATATACATTTAGGATTCGCGCTCGCTCGTAATATCGAATGCGTTAAGATATGTTAACATTATTGCCATTCTAAATCCCTTTCTTCTACTTCACCATCCTGTGTAATGTACCTGAAAAAGGGTTAATTAGATGCTAATGATCAGCGCTGATGGAATACGAAGTTGCATCGCGAATACTGCTGACGCAACTCATCACTACACCGCATACAATCGCGCATGAGTACGGCCATTTTGAAAAAACGTGTAGATGTGAGTGATATCTACTTGGTAGTTCAAATTTAACGTAGCTTAGTGATAGGAGAAAACCTTAGCGAAAGATGACAGGACTGTAGTTAGAGCATCAAGACCTAAGAAAAAGAAGAAGAAGAGTTACCTAAGAAGGGTCTTTATCCATTTATGAAATCTACTTTTTTTCCCGTTTTAAGCGATATTTGAAATGCCTATTTGGAAATGTTTTCTAACTAATTATTTTTACAATGAGACAGTTTTAATTATTTCTTCTAAGTAAATAATATATATAATAACAATTGTTTTTTGAACACCTTTCTGCCTGACTAATTAAACCTCGTGCTTAGAATGAACCAATTTACCAAACGGGTTTATTAGTCTTCGTGGTTAACACACTGATGACAGGGGCATCACAGGCCGCTGATATACATAGACGACGTCGACAGTGACGACTATCGTGACCACCCATTACCGGCCCAGAAAAAAACGGGATTTTAACTGGCTCGCCAACACTGCAAACGCAAAAAAACATTTAAAGTTTCATTCTACAAGAAGGATGATCACTAGTCAAGTAGCCAGAGCTAGTAATAATCGCGTCCTCTCCTGTCTTGGTCAGCAATGCATGTCTTGATTTTGGTGTTACAGACGTACATGGGTGGCAGTGACTACTTACCATCAGGCGGCTCGTCAACTTTTATTGTCGGCCAATAACTTAAAAAATATACGAATCAATAACAATATATTGTTTATCGGCTCACTCCTCTTTGTTTACTGCGATGACTTGAAAAATAAATGTCACAACGTTAGTTTTTGCTTTAACTACAACTCTTTGTCGTTTAAGTTTATTGTGCATACAAATAATAAGAGTTTGAACTGTTACAATAAATATTGAGGAATACAACAGAGGCTATTGTCCTCATTATTGTCTAGAATAAGCTGTCGTCTAATCTATACAAATAGGGCACATAATATTTTTTCTGATGTGATGAAAATACAGCTCTACAAAAAACAGAATACACTTTACGTATATATTCTTGAAATTATTGGATTGGCTCGGGTTTTTATGTTATTCACATATAGGTTATTCCTTTCTTTATTAGCTTTACCAAATAGTATTTTGTACCTATTATTATATAATATATTATATATTATTATATAATTAATATTATATACTTTTTTTATTATTAGCCGAAATTAACTTTACTTGCATTTATTTCGCGCATTTATTCATTACGTGACAAGGTATGTTGGTTCTTGCAGATCTAGCCTTATGTCACTAATAAAAACACTGTTATTTAAGAAGATTGGACGGCGCATATTCGGTCAAGTTGGTAATGTGGTGTTCAACAACTAATTTTACTTATTCAGTTATGCTTTTAACAAAAGGTATTCAAAAAAATATGAGGTCATCCCGATGAAAATGCCTATATGAATGGAGTATATTTAGTTACACAAATGTAACAAAATAAATCATTCTTCCATTCAAAGGCAATGCTTCAGGTGAAGACTGGTACATAGGTTTTAGGGCGCGACATCCTGACATCACTCTACAAGCAAACTAGGATCAACATCGGCGGCACGTGCAAGAGGTTTCAACCGACCACAAGTCGAAAGATTCTTTGATATTCTTGACATGTGTCACGAATAATTTCTAAGTAATATGCATATAAAGTAATGTATATATATATATATATGTGTGTGTGTGTGTGTGTGTGTGTGTCGGAGATGGTCATTAGTATAGACGTGAAACGAAACTCAGCACGATATTCGAGTGATGGCAGCACCGCCGGATGACGTCGATACTCGGCTACCATCGTGCTTTAACAGAGCCTAACTAGTGGAGTGACCGCGGATGGAGCCTCAGTTTACATTCTGCGGTCGAAGAGATCGGTTCCTCCGCACTGGGAACTGTTTCTTGTTTCGTTTGCCCGGTGTGAAGTGTTTGTTAACAATTAACTAAATGTATTAAACGATTATACGCCCACGCTATGTTCGACAATGCTGCTAAAACTACTGCCATCTCCGACATAATACGACGACATAACGACGACTTCTAAATTTTCATTTGGTGTTAAAGTTGATGATCTCATTATTTTTACTACTACCTGTTTTGCTCAAAAGCCTTACCCGCCTTAAGCAACCCTTAAGGCGACATGTGTGCTCGGCGTTACAGCTTGGGTATTCGACCAGAAGTTCAACAATATCGCATTTGAATATGTCAGGCAAAGTTACCTAAAGTGGTCGATTCGATGATGTAAATCTAGTTCTAGATTCATCTATCTTCAGTTTCTAGTTCTAGAATCTAGTTTCAGTAGTATTTAGTTAGCGGGCTTGTAACTATGAAATAACCGTTAATAATTACATATACCTAATTCTACCAGCTGCACTACTATTTTGTTGAATCATTTTGTTGAGCACGCGAACATATTATTTATTTTATAGGTATTTATTGTATTGTGTGGACTATTGAGCGAATACCTATTAGATCTTAACACAAGTCTATTAACCAAAATCTTGGCGAACAAATGTACAAGTATTTGTTTAGTTATTTTCTTATTTAATAATTAATGTCCACTAAATACTTAAATGACGAA
>PDGT01000036.1:3169186-3269692 GCA_003671415.1 Megathymus violae
AATGTACCTATGTACAAAATCTCTTCCACAAGACCTAGGAATGGACAAATTGATGGATAAATAATTTAGCGTACATACTACAAATAGCATAAATTCAACTATAATATACTAAGTAATATTGTCAACGAGGGAAGCATTGGATATTCCACAACACAGGGAATGCTAGGGTGGGATCAATGACCAACTTATTGTACATTGTTTATTGTATTTAATAAATAAATAAAATAAATATTATTTCAAATATATCTATACATTTATTGTAAGTTACAATGGTATACGATACAAAAAGCAGACTTAGTGGTAAAAAAAGTTTAGTCACCTTAAGGGAGTGACGAAACATTTAAGACGGTTTATAAGATGAGACAAGTCAAGTACCTAAAACAAATATGTCGCGAAGAATATACATTAATAATTTTAACAACAATAAAAAACATATATGTTATTAACTATATAACTATATCTAATTATCCCAGTGGAAGGAGAAATGATTTTATGCGAATGCAACCTCAATCCATAAAATCTTTCCAAGGTTACACGATCACTTGGAGACGGAATGTATATTTTTTGGCATCGCATGTTTACACCAGCAATCTAAATAATATCTAAGTACATCCCTATTCATCGTCGTTCACGAAATGAGCCTACAGTAAATACACGAACCTAGACAAACATACCCATAACATTAAATTATACTGGCGCCCGCTTCCCTTTGCCTACCATGGAGGTTACTGTAGTATAATTTGTAATATAATTTAACTGTATTGCTTATAATACCTTTTGTTATAAATAGTATAAACTATGGAAGAAACCACATCATCATCAAAAACCATATAGAGTACCATAAGAATAACTAAGTGCAAAACAGTAAGCAGTGCTCATACACCATCAGGAGATCGAGTAATTTTTTTGCCGGCTTTATATTTAAATAATCGTAAATATATACTTAAATAAACGATATATTGGAATATTTCATAAACCACAACAAAATTTAATGCCAGTTGTACTTAGAATTAGGGATCGTGATTTTTATTTGTTTTATAAGGATTAAAAACAAAATACATACTATAATTTTTTTTACGAAGCAACTGAATGAAATATCTACAAGTTAGAGCTGTTTGAATTCCAAAGAAAGCATATTAAACTTATAAGTGGTGTTCACGCAAATTCACATAGTTTGATTATTTACTTGAACATTTACTTATCTGTAATGTAATGGCAAATTTAAATGCATACCGCCTTAAGTAACTCAGCTTTCTATTCAAATAATCTGTGCTCGCTCTCTTACCCAAGCGCGCCCTTGGCGATAAGGCGGGTTTTATTTTATTTGAAGTATATACATTCAATCAGTATTCGGTTCAGTCATTTCAGTAGTTAAAAATGATAACTGTTAACAATTGTAACTACAGCAATAAATAAGTGTATTCAGAATCAGTATTTTCAATGGTCTAAATCACCGCACCGTTTGGTGGCCCAGCATATTGATGATACTACGTGTTACCGAGCTAGTGGGACCTTGAGGCACGCTGGTTTCATCCATACTCTTCAGAACCTACAAGTTGTGTGGCTCCAAGAATGAAGCCATACAAAATCCCCAACAAATAGTAAAAAGTTAACAATTTACTTCTCGGCTCAGTCTTAGCAACACTAGCTATCTGTCTTTAAATTACTTAAGTAAAAGATAATATATTACTTTGATACGTATTGTACGTAGTAAAATGGACAAACAAGTACTTATTTCTAAAATGGAAGCGAGGGTAGAAGATAACAAAAGATTACAATAAGGGCACTGAGCAAATGTTACCAATGAATGATAGCATAGGGTTGGCACTTGATTTGTTTGTTATAATTATATCCGCAGAAAAATAACGAACGTGGTAAAATATCTGCTAACAGGTCTCATATTATTTGTCTGTGCAACATGGTGTAAATGTACGTTTTGTGTATCTAACTTAAATTTTAATAAGCAACTCAATAACTCGCTCTGATCCAATGTCAACACTAATAATAATTTCAACATAAATATTAAGAATAAATTTCTATAAGTAACGTAACTTACTACGTTCAAATATTTAATTATGTTATATTTCACTGTTACATTAAGCTCAATATTGAAACATAAACGGATTCCAGTTGCACTACACTTACCTTGCAGTCTGTAAAATTTACATTCTTGACCTCTTTGATGTAATTGGATGCCATTAAGAGCTATAGATATGTTTGACATACTATAGATATGTTTGACGTCTATAGCAATTTATTAATCCTCGAAGTTCTTTGCCGCCCGTTAGTTAGAAATGTTATTGGTTGATAACGGATTTTGAGGATTGGTATGTTTTGCAGCAATAACCATTGACATTAATATTTTATTGAGAATATCAGTAAGCGATCATAACCATGGAACTATTGCATTGTCTTGGTTTCTTAGTGAAAATATAAAATTTAAAATGATATAGACGTAAATATGAAACGTGTATAAACAGACATATCCCTGTTTTGTACGTGTGAACGCTCTCGACGCGGCTCGAGCGCTGACAGATAGTGTTTATTTTCAATTTTCTCTGCAGAGAAAACTATGGGGAATAAATATAAACACACTTATTGTGACTACATACAATTTTTAATTATAATGGTTGTTTGGACAAATAACTTACGAATAATCGTAGGGTATGCTTGGTAGCATTATTTTTAGCGATTTATGGTCACGACCCAGAATACTGAACGACAGTTAGTCGTTTGAGATTCGAGTTAAAGATAGAAATATGTTTGACGTAAATTAATAGTTATTTAACTGGTCTAATGACATTCTTACGGCAGTCGATGCTCGACCAGTTAATACAAACACAGTAAGTATGATTAGAAAGAAATCATATCTCTATCATAATGTTCTTATACTGATTTTTGGATGAATTATCTCGGATGAAACGAGTTTGACATTTTTTAATACATAACCCACAGCCCTTAGGCAATCGCGCTCCCAAGTAATTGAAACTTAAACCACTTTTTACGTTGACAAATTACACCAAACATTTTTCTTCTTTGCCAGTGCCACTAGAAAAACGGTTTTGATGGTTTTGATTCACAGATTATCTTGACAAAAAGGCTTTTTCTCGCGAGCTGGGAAAATAAATTTCGAACAAAAATAAATATACAAATCCGTGTGTTGCGTGTGTATATTTACTTAAACTCTTGTTGTGTTCTCTTATTATACGCCAGGTCAGCCCCGACTTCGTTCAAGCTGAGCAAGTATCTATCTTAGATAATATTACGGAAGTATAATCAATTGTAATCTCTCAATTGTATAAAACAACGTGACTATCATTACAATTCTAGCTGATTTATATATCCATCCTGAATAATAGCCTTTTCAAATGCTAAAGAATTTATTAAATGGGTGCCATGTTTCTGAAGATTCCCTTCTGCATATACACAAACACACAAAAATCTTTATAATATTAGTACAGATTATCTTCATGTGAAGTATTTATCTATACATATAATAAAAATTTAATATTATTAATCGCTTTCTGTACAAGAAGGATATATGAGAAAAACTATTATTAACGCAATAGAACTCAAAACAATAGTTAGAATTTGTGTGTATTCGTCTATGCTTTTGTTCGCGCTAATCTCAGAAACGGCTCACCTGTTTTCATTATGATTTTCACATATATTTCAGTAACCATGACTTAATATTTAATGTTCGTTTCATTTCAATTCGTCGATAAATAAAAAAGTTATAAATTTATATATTTGTAAATCACAGAAGGAGAAAAACTCAATCCTAAAACAATGCAAGTACTGTTTCTAAGCGTAATACGTAATTTTGCTGAAGCGAAACGAGGGAGTCTTACTAATTATTTATAACAATTAAATAATAAATGTCATTACTTAAATTATTAGACGACGTCAATCTATTTACTATTTATAAATAAAACATGCAACTATACTTAAGCAGGTATCTAGTTAAACTAGCTTCTTAAGTATAACGACGCTTCGATTAATTTTATAAGCAATTTTTAATTCACCGTTAAAACTATATTTATGTAATACTTACTCGTACTGTTAACTTCACAGCATTGACATAGTTTGAGATGAGATTACAGATTCTCGCTACACCACCTTCCACCTTTTTTACATCCGCTCTTGGTGTTGCTGGTTAAAAGATAACTTCGTAACATATCATCTCATATATGTCATGTGGCTCACTTCACACATGCTCAAGTATGCATCTTATGAGGCTCCATTTTATAAGATTTTTAAGTATAATAAAAGGCATAAAAATAAACAATATAAAATCGATATTTTCGAATTCGGTGGTGGTGAAGAGCATGGGCAACAGTGACCACATATCTTCTGACGGCGCGTTCGCTCCTTGGCCGGCAGTTGGAATAAAAAAAATGTTTGTTCCACTTGCGAAAATGGCAGTCTTATCTTATAAGCACACTGAATCCAATTGGGATTTAGGCGCGCCAATGTCTTAATTTAAAGTTTTAATTGCATAACATAAACGTTAAAGCACTTCGGAACAATGGCACAAGTCGGGTCGCGACGATAACAAAGTTAAAACTACTTATTCCATTGATGTCCTACTTCTACGTGTAGCTCACAACATATCCGACAGTGTTGGACTAGAGAAAATAAGAGGAACACTTTGAATTGAAAAGTTTCTGCAGTTTCATTTTGTCACTATACCTACCAGCAACGTGCCTTCCCTTCATATCAGGAAACATGATTGGTATAATTAAAATAGTAATCACTCTTTAAACAATTAGTACTCGTTTTATCAGGCCCTTTTTTCATATTTACCCTATGCACTTAGACATTTGGTGTGCGTCACGTTCAGTGCAGGTAGTCTTTGAGCTTATCGCGCTCAGACAGACAGACAGGGACATCATTTTCTACTATGCAGTGAATTCTAAATTTATAGTCACCTGATAAGGTTTCGATATGACATTTCAAGGTTTTGAGTACTTTTTTAATTTCTTCAGATTTTCAAGGAAATATCTCATTTCTTTGTCCTTTGTATTTGTTATGTTTGTTACCCCAGAACACCGTCATTCATGACCGACTTTGATGATTCCTTATTTGGTTAAGAGGGTATATATAATACTGCCCGTTTGGTTCCACTTAAATTTGAAAAAAAATTACGACCCTAAGGGTAAAAAATAGGAGATGAATCTATAAAGTTCACCTTCTTCAAATTAATGTTAGTTTTTTGTTAAAATATTTACATGAGTTTTTATCCCCCTCACCATCATCTTTATAATCCATAACATGCTTTGGGTGACGGATTTTCTAACAGTCCGCAATAATCCACCAATCTGATATTTTTTTTTATTTATAAGTTAATTCTTGACCACAATCCCACCTGATGGTAAGTGAAGATGAAGTATAAGATGTTGAAAGCATTAAGACATAAAGCCTTTTCACTCTCCTGTTGAAGAGTCCCATATCATACGTTGTAGGGAATACCGACGCGGGCAAGCCATCGGGTTCATGTACGTATTGACAGACTTTAATTAGTTACTTTGTGGATGTCTTATTATTACTATATTCTCATTCACAGAAACAAATAAATGATCTATCAATGCATATAATAAGAAAATAATTCAAATCTATAAATTTATTGTTCCCATCGCAGTAGCACATGTTAATATCATGATAAGTGTCCAGCGTTCTCGTTTTGTAATCGAAATGACGCGTAAGTTATTTAGTGTTTTTTAAAAGTTGGACAGCAGTTTCCCAGCGTTCACTTGAAGCGATTACACAATTCTTGGGCACTCGCCAAGCGTGATGCTGCCTCTGTCTGCAACGTTACAACGGCAACACACGGTTAAATTTTAGGTAAACACAGTAAATCTAATAAACTCAGCAATGTGGCCTTACATTATTGATCGGAGAAATAATGCTGCTCGGCGTATTCGGTTTCCATTTTAACTGAAAGATTGTGATGATATTCGTATCACAGGAAAATTTAAATAAATAGGTGTACCCACCGTAGACCCTTAATGCGTTCATAGTCATTTAGTATTTATAAGAAAAAAAAATGTACAAGGAGAAAAGTGATACACGCAGTTGAAAAAAGAAATAAGCAAAATTTGGTTGCGTTTTCACAATGCCTACAAAAGATTAGCGTTCTTTTATGGGGCTCGGTGTTTGTTTTTACAATAAGATATTTCAAAGTTGGAATCTATTGGTACTTTCAGGGGACATGATAAAGCATAGCCTAAAGATAAACGGTATAATGATAAAAATAAATATATAAATGGCAACAATCTCTAGAAATAGTAGTTCCGCAATCAGTTCCGCGCAAGTTAAAACTTTGTAATTGTTACTCGTATATGTTGGTTCAAAAGATATGCTGAGGAGTTCTTGCGCCGTTTCTTCTACTCGATGTTAAAGCACCGTTACGAAACGATAGTAGAATAAATAAAACCTAAATAATTTTTAATTTGAATATCCTAGCGATCCAATTAGGCCCTATGGTGACTACGGCCCCCATCAATAATTAACTTTACATATGGTCATTTAAGTTATGACTATACTTAACATTTGCAATCTATAACTCCATTTCCTTCTTATAACTAAAAGGTACTGGCTATAAAAATTTAAAAAGGCAACTTTGTTGTAATGGGAAATTTTGAAAATAGTACTTATTATTTTTGTTTAATGAATTTTTTTTCCTAACAATGGGTGTTAACAACTGTCGAAAAAATACTTTCTTGAACATATATTTGCATTTGTATGTTGTTAATTCGCAGTGCGATTCTGGTCAATGAATTCACGCTATGTCAATTGCATCTACTCACCTACTACGAGAACATAATACAATATTGACGATATCAACATAAGAAATTTATACGTAGGCATATAAACATTTATTTAATGGCATGTGTGATTTATGATGGAACATTTATCAACGTAAGAGGGTAACACGGTAATGAGAAACTAAGCATAATGAAATGAGAAATGAACCAGCGCCTTGTAACCACGATCTCGGTTTCAGCAAATCGCACATGAATGGATCTGGACACTATCAAAAAGCAGAAGGGAATACAATTTATTTTTTCGGTAACGAAACTCTTTGTTTCGTGAATGGTGTTGCACCTATATACCACCAGAAATTCGACAACTGCGTTCTTGGATAAAAACCAATTTACGACCGGATCACGACATCGTGAAGCTTAACATTGTCTAAGTATAATATGCCCCCACCGCAATCCTCAGTGACACAGATAGATTTTACGAAGTTCTCAAAGTTACTGCAAAAGAGCGAGATATTAATTGTCCCGGATGAGTGGAACGCCAAGGTTAGTGACACGACAGAAGATGACCACATTTAGAAGATAATATGGAAAGAAAATATGGTCTGGGAGTTTGGAAATTTAGAAGCGAGAAGTTTATGGAATTTTGCATGGGTAGTCAATTGTCAGTCACTAACACCCGTTTTCAAAATCACAAATGCCGATTATATACCTAGAAGTTGCCAGGAGACAAATACCGGAATAAAATCGATTTTTTAAACATAGACCAGAGATGGCGCTCAAGAGTAATTAGTTCTAAAACGTTTCTTACTACGGAGGGAACTATTATAGTGAACACCAAATAGTTGTCGCTGAAATAAGGAGCTGGTTTAAATCACCGTAGAAACTGAAAAAGAACCCAACAAGGTTTGATAGATTCGATTCCGATTTATTCCAAATCATAACCGAAAAACGCTTTCAATAGTTCTTTTGGAATCAGTCGTATGATGAAGTAAGACAACAGAGAAAACTATTTCGAAAGAAAAAGAGATGAATAAGCGATGAAACTTGAAATATCATTGAAAAGAGGAAAAAATTGTAATAAATGATTTTAACTGAGGCAGATTAAGAATAGACGCAAAATAAATTGTGATAAAAAAAGTGTGATAGCGGAATTTATGCGATAATCGAAAAAAAATGGTGCTGACAAATACCAGATAGCAAACCTTTTTAAAAAGTAAATAAATAACGAGACTAGTTAAATAACAGCCGCGGACGATGGAAGAGAAGAATGAAAGGCTAATAAGCGAAATTACAAATATTGCAGAACGACGGAGAGAATATTGTGCAGACTTATGCAATGCAGACCCCATCACAACAGCAGCGAACATTAGCTTAGATTTTACATCAAACAAAGATTAAGATTTTACGGTTTTAGCCGTATTGGAGCGCCTTAGAATACTCCCCCCAATCCCATGCTGGCAGAACAGGGTGTCAGCGACAGAAGCCAGCCTGCTTGGTGGTAGGGCTTCGCGTATATATTATATTATGAGTATTATTAAGTCATTAATATTATTACAGGTATTATTATCTTTCCGTGAAGCCTGCCTGGCTAGCTACCACCCTCCTGCTTGAGTCAGTTGCTCAACAACTCGTCGTGTTCCGGCTGGGGGCTTGAGAGCCAGTACTTTCTTTCTAACCTTCTCAATTCCTGGCCGACAACGCATCAGTGATACCTTTGGTCTTGCCGATGTCCATGGGCGACGCTGACAACTTACCATCAGGTGACTCGTCTGCTCGTATGTCGGCTATTAACATAAAAAAAACACCACAGATTTAGAACCAGGTGTTCTACAATTAGAAATATCATCAGAAATCATTAAATCACTAGAAAACATAGGAATCGAAAATGTCACCCATCTCTGTAACTTAATTGGAGGCCCACAATTTGCCCAAAAGAATGAACTCTTTTTCTTTATTGTGCTATTCCATAAGAAAGGTTTAACAAAAAAAATTTCCAACTATAGAACAAGTGCTCTCATCACGCAAACGAGTAAAGATACACATTACACATACACGACACATAACTAATGCTTTCTGGACTGGAAAATCCCAAGTACAAGCTGGATTTGTCAAAGGAAAAAAGGAAGAGGGGCATACTTACCATCTGGCTCATTATCGAAAAATGCTACAAGTTCAACATTCCAGTAAATAATGAGGATGATTACAAATTAGCTGTTATTAAACTGTACTAGTCAACAATTTACACTTTTTTACTTATATCTTGAACTTAAAATTTTATAAAACTGGGCCCAGGTCATCATTACCTGAGCTTCCGATTTATCGAATGTCGAGTGTTCGGGAGGTGGATCAGATATAGGAAACATTCTAACATATTTTTTTTAATAATAAATCAATAAAAGGAATATTGTCGATTTTATCTCACTGTTAAGCAAGGACTGCATAGGATTTGAAAGGTGAGATCGTAAAGAATCGAAATCTTTCGAAATCGAAACATGGCCGAATGTTCCCTAAAATCGGACGTAGCATAAGAAAGATTAGATTGCACATTTAATATGATGATATCAGAAACGAATTACTTTAGTCATATCAAATACTTTGTATTTCGATAATGTTGCTTCTAAAACACGAAACTATCGAAATAATCAAAATAATTTTCTGTCCTATTACATTTTAATCACAAGCCTAATTATTTAATATACTGTGAATTTATAAATTAGATAAAAATTAAAAACAAATGTAATTTAGAATAAGTAATTATTAATTGCATATGCTTAAGATTAAAAGCGTAAGCATCCTTGAGTCTAAACTTACACTAACAATACTTAAAGCTCATGTAACTGAATGTGTTACTATTGGGCACAGACCCACCCTCTCCCGCGTCGTTCAACGCCGCTGTTACACAATGCTTGGTCGACGGCCAAGCCAACT
Organism: Megathymus violae; assembly: GCA_003671415.1. NCBI lineage: Eukaryota > Metazoa > Arthropoda > Insecta > Lepidoptera > Hesperiidae > Megathymus > Megathymus violae. The sequence continues at coordinate 3,178,882 of PDGT01000036.1, forward strand.
TATCACCCGCCCTGTTTGCGAAAACTAGTTTGGTATCTAGCATTTGCCTTTTACCTAATTCACATTTACATTGTAATGTAAGGCATATCTATAAAGATACAAATTTTTTCGGTGATGGAAGTTAAAGTTATAAGTTATTTTTTAAGAAGTTATGTACGTATTATAAATCAATCATCACTTCGTTAAATTTATCGCTTATCGATATTGATCGTTATTGACCCTTACTACGAAAACATGAGAAGAGTTTCTGAGAGTTCTCCATAACATTTATGCTTTACGCTAGGTGAAATTTGCCAGTCCTTATTAGCTTACTCCTCAACTGAAACTGAAAGTGATAATTATTTGAAGTAATAAAAGTCAAACTACGGCATTGTTTCAACAAGAACCAACCGTGAGCTTTCCCGTAAAAAAAAGTGGCAAAAAAACTGCCAAAACGAAAAAAAATTCTACTCAGAGTTCAGAATACTTGCGATTAATTATAAAACTCATATTGGAGTTTTTCCGTTTTTGAATGAATCATCCAGTTTTTATCAGAGTTTCGTTTAAAGAATGCTTTGGAGTTGAGCGAAGACCCTAGACCAGTAGTGAACTTGATATGTGTTAATGATGTCAAGATAAAAAGTCATAATAACCAAATGTTAGATACAATCCTCTACACCTCGTAACGCGATTCTTTTTAATTTTCTTAACATCTTAAAATATCGTATACTACAGTATAAGTCGAAATCTTAACCTATAAGTGGAGCAGGAAACCAATAGTTGTCTGAAGCAGAACGTTCATGTAATTCAATGTGTTCGACTGAGATGCTCGATACCTACTTGGCCGCCAGCCAAACGTTACACTGACCCTGTTGGCTTATACGGTTTTGTACTTACATTATTAAACGATAAAGCTATAACATTTTGTCATAGATCGCTTCACGGTAAAGGTGTCGTACGGTGTAGATAATTTAGCAGTTATTAAATTAATTATAAATTATAACTGTTCCACTGCTGGGCTTGTGCCTTCCTTTACTCTGTGAGGAGTAATAGCCAAGTTCACTTCACTGGTTAAGTTTAGTAGTGTTGGCATATTTTAGTATTAGCATAGTATTTTAGGTTTAAGTATGGAAAGATGAATGAAAATACCAAATAAATATTGAGTATAAAATAAAAAAGAAAGCAAAATTTGTTTTCTTATATTAACTCCATACACTTTATAATATTTTTCTATTTTGATTGTCAATGGAGAGTTTTTAAAGAATGTTTTCCTAAAAATTATATATTCCTGTAAAAATGAAATCCTCATTTATTATCTTTCACTCACGTCTCTTCCTATCTGTCTGCACATCTCTTACACCCGATTGCTCTGAAATCACTGGACAGACAAATAAAATTTTGTACACGTACAAAAAATGTACGTAAAATGATCACATACCACTATAATTTATAGGAACATAATTTTTTTATATTATAGAAGAAATGGTTTCCTGGACCTAACTACGGTACTAAATCCTATACCGAATGAGTTCGATTCGGACATGACCAATTTTTATTTTAATAAAGATGGATGTTGCTTAATATAAACATTACTGTAAAATAGTTTTATTTATATTAAAATTATTTACGTGTCACTACTCTCTTCTATTCTATCTCTATTCTATTAGATATTAAAGTTATAGGTATACGTCCCCGCCTTAATTCAACGCTCACATGCAGCTCCTATAACAATTTAAACATAGTAACCATCTATTAACTAAATCCGGTATATCAAGAACGACGTTACTATATACCTCGCTTCAGTGATAAGTACTTAGCATGCATAATTAATACATGTTTGCAGATACATCTCGTATAATTCTGTACGAACTTGGCCAATACCGCCTGTGGCATGTTACGTAACATGCTATGAAAAGTAAGTGGCCACGCGGGCAATAGATGTGATTTATGATTTCAGCTTCTCTGTCGGCGCGTAAGTGTTTTTTTAACTAAGCCAATATTGTGGAATTTGAAACTAGAGAATATACGGTAATCTCTTAGGAATTTTGGAACAATAAATTTTTTATTACTCATTTCACTTATTTTTATGAGCAACTTAAATTTTTTTATGTTGATTACCTCAGTTTTATTTAAGCATTACATATTAAATCCGAAGAAATATTCGAGACAGCAGACGTCAGTCAAATTTAATCTAAAGATTTTGCATACAATAGGACGAAGCAAAGTCTACAATGTAAGCCTACAGTTAAATACAAATTCAATACAAAACATACATTGAATTTTATGTCTACCACATGAAATTTAATGTGAAATATTTTCGTGCCACTCAAAAATATTGAAGAAAGATTCACTTACGCCACGTATTACGAACTCTTTTATCTTTTAAAACATAATTTTTTAAATCGAAAACTATTATGGTAGCAATGGATGCTTTTAATTTTTATTATAGAAACGCAGAGACAAGTTCGTATTCTCTTTAATTGTTGGTGAATATTACGCTATAAAATCTGTGCTGTTAAGATTTACTGCAGAACTTAAAATGATGAAAAATATACGCAAACCCTAACACTGTCATGGATTCAGTGACTAATACTATATTGTGTACTAACAAAATTGGTGCCGCTCCCTACAATAGTCTAGCGAGTAAACTGTTTTTAGATGAACATTTTCCGGGCCGTTGGTTAGGTACATATGGTCTTAGAAAATGGACACCGTGTTTACCAATGATGGATTTTTCACATGGAGTTCCCTTAAAGGTGGAGTTTATGAATTTCGATACAATATAGTACAAGAGTTAAAAGGCACCAAAGGCGTTTACTATCATTTAAATGTCATTGACCACACGTTTTTCTGTAAAGCCAATGTGGGAGTTCTGAAACATGTCCGTTTATTACTCCAGCAAGATGGATGTAATATTGAACATGTATTGAAGTATTAACTTTATTAAAGTGCTTAATAATTAAAAAAAAATATTTATATTTTCAATTTCATTAATTTTTGTTATCCCTATCTTTTTTTCAGACACAATGACTCGATGCTTATGATAAGGAATTGATAATATTAGTCATTTTCATGTGCAACTCATATTTCACCAAAAAAATTGCTATTCTTAAGTTCGTTTCATAAAAAACATCTTAATGTCTTTCAAAACGGTTTCTTGGTTCCACAAAAGAAAATCTAAATAAATTCTATAAAAAAATAGATATATAAAATCATATACACCTTATTATTTCTAACATAGTTTCCCTGTACCTTATATAGTTTATGATTTCTTCGCACTGGCCCAGTTAAACAAACACTGGTGAAATTAATGTATGTAAATTTTAAACTATTTTTCAGAAAATAAATACGTGGAGAGGTTGAAAATGACGTTCTATGAAAGTCTCCGTCTCTGAATAAAGAATAACACTAGCAGTCAGCGCAGCTACTCAGTCGTACACTTCTGATATGAAGATAGATGGAAATAGTACAATTACTTATCTAGAAAAATTCAAAAGAATAAGATAATAGCATTGTACTTACTTTATTTCGTACTTGTTCCACAGCTATGCTCTGACCTCTTACCAGAATAAGAGGGGTTCAATTCAGTTCATCTTTGGCCAAGGTTATTTGGGTTTGTTTTAGGTTAGTTAATTTTAGAGAATTTTGTGATATTTAAAGTTTCCTAAATGGGTTGAACCTAAAATTGTTTTATCTTAGATAAAAATTATAATTATAAGAGTATACAAATAATGAGACTTGATTAAGTAGTTCCGATTAACATATATTCAGAGTCATCATAAAGTCACAATCCGTAGTTGTTCCTCCGCTGGCTATAAGTTTCCTCTCAGAAGAATTACTACTGCAAGTAAGAAGCCGTTACTGTTTATTGCAATGATTATTTATTATCCAAGTGTTCACTGTTCATCATAATCACATCCCAGAACTGTCCCACAGTTGGACTACTTTGCTGACCAAGGGCGGATTTGAAAACGTCATTGAGAATATTTTTTTTACTTTAACAGCCGACAAACGAACAGACGAGTCACCTGATGGTAAATGGTCACCGTCGCCCATGGACAGATGGATAAAAAAGCCGCAATGGAACAAAACATTATATTGTATCACAGATTTTAATATAATTTACATAAAACACAGTTAGTACAAAGCATACAAATATCAAAAGGCTAAAGGAACGAAGTTTGTGTTATTTTGGAATTACCCATAAATAAATCATCGTTGCGAGCGCTTGGCGCGGCGGCGACACGCGAGCTTTGAATATACCGCTAACGATATTTGACCCACAAATAATGTATTTAGACGCCACGCTTTTGTTTCAGTTCCCAGCCCCACGTGACTGAGAGTGTTAATAATATAATATATTATAAGCATACACTTGTACATTATATTGTTGGGTTCTGTCAGTCGTAATAAATCGACCCACTTGAACCATTTCGCGCACAGTTGGTAGATACATAGATAAGTGGCAAGGTTTCTTAAGAGTTCCTTTAAACCCATCTTCCGTATATTATAGTTACATTGATTGTACTCGTTAAATCATCTCAGAGGGCTTAAGATTCTCTACTATTTAGGTTGAAGATCAATACACATTGCACACTCTACACACACTGACACATACTCCAATCCACCTCAAGCATGAGGAGATATTCATGACCAGCATTGAGCTATAGTTTACGCTTTGTTCGCTTTGAATTTACATGAGAAATGACTCTTTCATAGGGGCTCCTTTTACTTTGAACTTTGAGAACAGAGAAAAAGCTAAGCAACTAAAGGCAGATGAAATGGTAGGCGGGATGTCTGATGGAAAGCGGTTACCGTCGACTATTGGCATATAAAATATTTCTGGAGTCAATCACTACTATAGTATAAACAGTCTCCCCCTGTCTTTGATATAAATGTAAGTAATGTACGAATTTTAATACGACTTTTACTAATGTACGGAGTTATTCGTGATGCACGTTAAGTGTATGGGGTAAAAATGCAAGTTAAGTGTATAAAACGCCTGATCAGAACGAGTAGCAATTATTTCGGGTGCAGCTATTAATGTTGAATGTAAAGATTGCCGTTCCTGAAACGACGCGAAGGCGGATTACCTACACATCTATACTAATATAATAAAGAGAGAGTGCGAATTTTATGAGTTTGTGTATTTGCGGAGCGTAATCTTAGGTACCACGGCACCTATTTGAAAAATAATTTTATCTTTTGAAACGTACATTATTCCGGATGGACTTGAGCTATATATCGAGTAGATATATGTATATATATATATATATATATATATATATAATTGTTCAAACCGAAAGAAGGCGGCGTAATGACAAATATTATAAAGAGGAACGTCAAGATACCGTGCAAACAATCACAGACATTCACCACGTACTCGGACAACCAGCCAGCTGTTACTATCCAAGTTTACGAGGGCGAGCGTGCGATGACGAAGAACAATAACTTACTTGGCCGCTTCGACCTGATCGGCATCCCCGAGCGATGTAACGTTCGATTTGGACGCGAACGGTATCCTGAACGTATCCATACAGTTGTGACCAACATTGGACACACGGGAGACCAACAGGGCGTAATGATCAGGATACCGTTTATGTCTCTCAGCTCTGAAAGACTTTCGCAAAGTTTCATAAACACAATATCTTAAAAGTAGATTTAACAACGAATATTTGCCATGAAACTCAACGCCTTATAACGGTGTACAGTTAATCTGAACCATTGTATTCGGGTACAATTACAGTTGTGCATAATTGAAAACAATAATGAGTACAATATAGCAAGTATTCAAAGAACAGCTTCCATTATACCCTAGCCTAGGTAGAGTGTAATGTTTTGGTATGTTTGTTACACTATCATTATGTTTTATTAATGTTGGTACTCGGCGTTCCACTCGCTGAGCTGGGCCTAAAAACGCCGTCAAAAGTAATTTTACTAAAGTAAAAATTATTCATTTTACTAAAGTAAAAAAGTAAAATTTAACTAAAGTAAAAAAATACTAAATTCTACTATTTAGGGACGCTCTAAGTTTGCCCCACTCTATCACTTTTCCATCATTTGTGGCTAATGGAAATTTCTGATTAGGAACAAGTAGTGTACAAAATGAAAAAAGAACTAGTTCATTAGAGGATATCGTAAATAATACTATTAATGGTGCATTTCACTAACACCACATTTTGTGGTTATACGTTGAAATCACCTGAGAGATTATACGTTGAAGATTCAGAAGATTAGAACTGTACCTTTGTTATTAAATTCTGACCCAACGAACACAACAGCACCATCATTTGCAATAGGTGCATTATCATTGTATTTGGATTGCCATAGTTATTCGTTTGATCGTGTGATAATCTTTAAAATCTTACTCAATTGTGTACCATCATCATCTTAACAATCCATATTTGTCTCATTGAAGGGTTGGGTTTTCTTTTAGACTGAGAGGTATATAGCCATAGACCGTAACGCTGGCCAAATGCAACCGCACTGGAGTCTCTGTGTCTTGAATTTACTACACACACATTTGAGAACACAACGGTGGTCATAATTGTTGGATATTTGTTGTTTTAATGTAGTGTGTTAAAGTTAAGTAATGAAATTCTCGTCAATATTATTAATATATTATATCTACGTTCAACTTAGACATTCAAGCTTCGGAAATCTGCTTTTGATTCTGTTGAACAAGACAGGTACTACCAATTGTACGATTAGCTTATCCTGGAACTTTGAATTAAACGGTAACTTTCTTAGGATATTGAAGTATGTATTATTTTTAATTATCACAGAAAAAGGACAAAGTATATAAATCAATGTCATATTATGTTCGTAAAATATGCCTGGAATATCTTGAATAGGATTCAAAAGAAAAGAGAAAAACAATGCAGACCATTTCGTTTATTTCTTCGGTATATTTAGAGAATAGCAAGGGTGAGCGTTTCGCGTTTCTTCCCCTCTGTACAATATCCCCTTGCCGTTGAGACATTAGCAAAAAAAATTATGTATATGTATAAAGAAACACATTGTTTACTTTACTAAATGATGCTATTTTTGTTTTCGTATTGCATTAAAACAGACATTACTAGTATATAAGTTATTTTACAGCCGATAAATAGGCATATAGGCCACATAATGGTAAGTTGCCACCGTCGTCCTGTAGGATATATCGAGAACCTATATCGAAACTATCAACAACGTGACGCCGTGTAAAACGAGTAGGGAACGGGAATAAATACTCCTACTATAGCAGTAAAAAACAGGGTGTACCCGAAACTGCGTGTTATGTACTCTTTTAGCCACCGAATGAAGCAACGACATCTGCTGCAAGTAATTCCTGTTGAAAGCAGCTGGATTCTATACCATCCAGTTTGGTTCAATGATACTCAGGTACATAGGTGGAGATCTATCTGGCTAGGTACCAACCTGTTAAAATCAAGTCGAAGAACTAACTGTCGCCTCCACATATTTCTTGGGCGGGAATGCGTCTATAACGAATGTTCTGGGCGTTGAGTATTTACTTTGATTTGACCCATTTGCTGATATAAATATAAAGAACGATATTTTTTTTAGTTTCTGAAAAACCAATAAGAATTAAGAAATATATACAAATCCCAAGTGCGTACGAGTGAAAAGGGTAGGGAAAGGGGTGCACTTTCCCCACAATTCGGCACGTGTAGCTGCCAGTAATAATAATAACTATGAAATGATGTTATGATTGATATATGTGCAGTTCCACTATACGTAAACTTGCACTTTTTTATGAGCTTGTACTATCCGAATTTATTTCCAATTTTTATCTATTAGTTTTCATTTACTGATATCATCCAAAATATATTTAAATAAAAACCGTAAATAGTAGTAATAGAAATTGATGCGGTTCTTATCATTATCAAAGTTGTAGAATATAAAATATTTCATTGAAATTTGGCACAGACCATGAAAAGCTCAAGATCACAATAGCGAAACGAAAGTGAGTTATAGAGCTATTCGGGTACCACAGCACTCGGGTCGGAGGGGGAGTCGTTAGCGCGCCAGTTTCCTCGCATCAGTAGATACTGATCCGATTAGTTAGGGTGAATTCACCGTCCGAAACGTGAGTTATCGTTCTGTGTAAGTTCGCGGCTTGTATTTAAAGCGAGTTGTTCGTATATAGCTTAGCAGTAACCTAACTAACCGGTTCGCGTTAGAACATAGTCATTGTTTTGTTACAAGATTGTTGTTTCAAGATATTTGTAAAAGTTTTTTTATATGATTTAAACGCTAAATGGTAAGTTATTAATTACATAATTAGGAAGTCGTGTCGATAAATTGTTTTTGAAGATTTAGTGAAAAATGTAGATTCTGATTTGCATATGAGTATTTAAGATTTCGTCTATATTTAGGCTCTATCGGCAGTCTTGAACGCATTGATGTAAATGAAGAGATATAACGCGAACAAAAAAATTTCACTGTTTGGCTACCAGTACAAGTAATCAGCGCCGTCTCTCAGTAGGTGCGATATATGTATAGTTACGGTATTGTCATTATTGTTTGAAGTTCTTCTTCTCGAAACTTAAAGTTTCTGTGATTTTAATGTAAAACCAAAGTCCTAAATAAAATAAAGTAATTGTTATTACAATATATAAGTAGCTTCTTAAGCCTCCAAAATATCATAGAATATAATATACTTATTCATTTATAAAGCTATTAATAGTAGACCTATCAATGAAAGTTGACTATTAAAAAAAAAATTCAAATTTTAAGGTTGATTGCAGCGTTAACACGACCGAATTACTAAATTAAAAAATGTGAATATGCCTAAGTGATTTATTACCATGTCAACCAACTTACGTGTGCTTTAGATTCGTGAATACCTCGAAATTCACCCTCATTGTAAAGCTTTCCACCCCCATCATTCAAAGCAAGGGTTAGTAATGAATTTATAGAAGCTATATTCTACATTCAGATCACATGTTTAATGGCTGTTAATTACGGTTTAGTTGAAACACAAGTTGCGAACAAAACTTTGTTCGTTGTTAATTGAAGAGAACCTAGTTTCAGATTATATTACAACTTTATAATCCAAAACATGTAGTAGGTACATTGATCAAAACAGTTTCATTGGGGTTTTTAGTATGTTACACTCAGCGAGATTGTACTTCTAAAAGTTTGTAAGAAAAAGAAACGGTGAACATTAATGACAGATTTGATAAAATCAAAATTTTATTTAGAAACAGATGTTTTGTCCATTAACCCATTGACTGCCAGACATATTTAGAGCGTCTTGCCCTGGGTGCCAAGGTTTTATTTTGAAGAATACATGAAAGTTTACAAAATATCATTACATTAAGTGACTGATATAATATTGTAACAGGATTTACAGTAATTTTTATTAAAAAAAAAGCACTACGAGATAAGTCGTAGCTGGCAGTTTTGATACACACCCTTAATACGAGATATCTCGTAGGTGGCAGTCAATGGGTTAAGTTCTTTTTTCTCGTCACACTTACTCTGAGTATAACAAGGAACCATTAAAACCATTGTGATACCTGGCACTCGTCCGCAGTACGGCTTACGCGGCACTTTCTTTCCCACTTACGGTAACACTGGAACGAACTTCCACCACCAGCATCCGTACAGTGCTCTGACATGGGATCCTTTAATAAAATCTAATTATGAAGACATACAAGTGACTGCGCCCTTAATTACTGAGTATTACTGAGCATTCAGATCAGTGGGCCTAATGCTTATTATCCTTAACGCTTATAACCTTGAATATCTCAACGATACAACATATTTAACACACCCAATGAATACTAGACAACGGTCTATCAACAATGGCATGTTACCTTAGATTGAATATACTTTAGATAAGGCCAGATTGACGCGAGCAATACATGAAACAAAAAATTAATTTAAACCCCAATCCCTAAAGTTTATTATAATTAATTCGTTGTATTAAAATTTCATCCTATGTTATAGAGATAGCAAGTAAAAAGCCAAGCTGCCCAACGTAGCTGGGGGACATGGTCCCGTAAACAAAATATAATGTTCTGATTCACTTCTAAGCTAGCATATCGCATGTCGTGTGCGAGTGAAAGGGAATATTACAATACGTGGGGTGCACTAAAAGTCTTCCGGAGTTAATAATAAAAAAATACTATTAATGGTCAAAAATTAATTTATTGTTTCTCAAAATACTCTCCCTTTGCGTCAATGCACTTTTTAATACGATTTAACCAATTTTGAAAACTTCTCCGTGTTGACGTCAGATACATGTTTTTCATACTCTTCGACAGCCTTTTCTGGTGATGAAATCCGTTGATCGCGTAATTGGTTCTTGATTTTTGAGAACGGAAAAAAGTCACACGGTGCCAGGTTAGGACTGGATGCTGGATGACTCATAAGTTGTACGTTTTTCGCCTTCAAAAACTCATTTGTCTGTCTGGCCATGTGGAAACTTGGATTATCTTGGTGCAAGATGGTACGGCGCTTACCGTTATTTTCACGGAGTTTGTCAATAATTTGGCAAGCATAGCATGGCACCAAGTGACGCGGTCCGTTTTTTGAGCATCGGTCAAATTATGTGTGATCCATCTAGAACACAGCTTTCTCACACCTAAATGTTTGTGTAGGATTGACTGTATTTGACTCATTCCTATGTCCAAAGATGTCCGGGTCGCATGGTAGGTCAAATGCCTGTGTTTCGATCATACGGCGCACAGCACCATATTTTTGTGGTTCACAGCGGTGCACAGGCGCCCTTCACGAATTTCATCATGGAAATTGACACGAATAGTTGTCTTGCATGGTGCTTCTTCGCTAAAAGCAGACTGAAGCCGAACGAGGCTCTGCTGAGCTGTCAAATTACACTTAAAATCGTAAAAAAATCATTCAACGAAAATTTTCCCGAGTCAAATCGATTTTATTGTAATCACGCAGGTTTTAAAATGACGCCACACTGTGAAAACAATTGACCATCTGATGAAACAACTTGTATTCTACGGCTAAAGAGTTCCATTTTAAAATGTAGTACTAACTTTTTAAATATTGTTTATGTAAGTGGTCAATTCCGGAAACTTTGAGTATGACCTATGTACGTCTAAAAAACTTTTTGTCTACGCAATATACCTTTTACAAACTCTGGTACGTCAATGTCGTAGTAATTCGATGAGTAAACATTTTATAACTACGAGGAATTGTATAAAACGCTTTATGACCCGATCTTTGTATTTCCTTCATTGTTAAAAAACTGCGTGTCATTTATATCCAACCGTAACAGTGACTCCATACAAGGCTGAATCATGAATACCTTGACATAAATCAATATGGGTTTTTAAAAACGTTTAAAACTTCAGTGTCGTAGTTCAACTTTCAGTGTAGTAGTAATAACAGTCTAATACTTTTTAAAAGAAGCATTAAATTAAACTGCGTCGCCTCAAGGAAAGCTTTTGTAAATTATCTTCACAGAGTAGTCAAGCACCCTGTATGTAGTTCCTGTACTCTGTGGTTTATTAGATGATCTAAAACGTCAACATTCTAGTCTGGTTTAGCTAAAGAAACGTCAATTGAAATACTACATCATTGCAATATCGCTTTCACTTTATTTATTAAGTGATCTGAGAACTTTTTAATTTATCGAACGAATACATAGTGTTGTTCCTAACTTCAATTTTCACTACGCCAGTGAAAGCAAATATTGAAATCGATGAAAGCAAATGAATCGGTTCACTTGCTAACGATTGATCTGTGTCCATTTACGAAATTATAATTTATTCACGGACTTCATACAATTTATTTTTATCCCAAGAGCAGATAAGTTACCAGACATAACGGCAAGTGACACGCCCACTGTTTCATCCCACGTCTTTCAATTTACAGTAAAAATCTTAGAAATCAATAAAGACAACTCGAGAAAGCAAACAACTCTTTTACAAAACTGCGTCTAATTTCTCTACACCATAAAAATAATTTATTAATTTAAATTAACTATTATACATTGACTGTTCTTATGTTACCATAATAGCCAAATCTCGATGTACGAATTGCATATATTTTTAAAAATTATCACAAGAACTACTCGGTGTACTGTTTTCTCGACGATGTATTTCTACAATGAAAATTGTCGTGATTAATTTCGAATAATTAGAATGGTAGGGGGTATTGCAAGGGGCTCCTTTCTTTCGCAAGGCCTGTTTCTTTTATCTGACCACATGTCGGTAAAGCCTTTGGTTGCGGATGTCCATGATTGACGGTGATCGTTTACTAACGGATGATCCGTTTGTTCGGTTGTTGGCTGTTGACATAAAAAAGATCACTAAGTCGGTTGACATGAAGACGCAATAATGGAGTTTTATCATTTCTTACATCGACTTGCCGGGCTGCCGCTCACCGATTAATTAATCTCGCTGACAAATTAATCTTCATGAACGAGTAATAGCGGGTCTGAAGGGACTTGTCTACTGACAAATTCGTCCCTTCAGAAGGGAATGAAACTTATACTTATTATTAATTATTTTAACCTATTAGTTGCTCACTGCAGTGTGCAGGTTTTACCTTGTAACTGTAACATATTTGATCATACCGCTCCAGTGCGGATTGGTTGGATTAGTGGAGAACTACGTGGAAGAATTTGTGCGCCAATAACATCTCTGATATAGCTTAAAAATTGCTGTTTAAATAAAAGTCAATCCCGATTATTAAATGTGCGCTTTGAGGCGCACGGGACTACTCATCAATTTTTACTATTCATCATTCATGTGTCATCAGTCACCCATTCAACTTTCAATCGCATTAATCACTTACAAATGTGCCAAGCCGCCAGACTATGAGCGTTTGCTGTGCATGCACCTGCTAACTTTTTCGAAACTTTAGTAAAACCAAATAATTACGTGCATAAAGTATATTTACGGAATAATTTAAAGATTTTGAATCACAATACAAGCAAGTTTAATAGATCATAACATCGAAACAATTAATAAATTATGTCATATGATGTTACCTCGGTTACTGTACGATAATGATAATAAGGAATGATCAAACATTTATCTTTTACGTCTGTCACTTGCCTGCTATAATGGCCCTGCTGGGGATTACTATATGGTATTAACTGTGACATAGGGAAGTAAAATCTACACATTTGCTTCCACACTTCTCGACGACCTCATAGCCCAGGTAGATACCAGGTAGTGACCCTGCCTACCCAGCTAGAGGTCCCCGGTTCGGTTCCCGGCCAGGGCAGACATTTGTGTGAGAGTTAAATTTTGGTTCTCGGGTCATGGATGTTTGTAATGTCATATTTGTGAATGTTCATGCCACCCGCAATACTGGGAATCATAGTACGGGTGTGTAAACATTAATAAACTAAAATGGATCACTATAATTTCAAATTATTTGTTCCAGGTGTATCCTTAGTGTACATACTAGCGGTGCTTCCGGGCTTGCTCCCCTGGAGCGGTGGAGGTGCTGGAGCGTGGTTCCTGTCCCTGTGTCATCTGCTAGGCGCATTGGCACCCTGGTGCGGCTCCTTCCTCTACCACCTGTTCATGAACCACCTCCGCGGCGCCAGCCTTTACCACAGACTGCTGCAACTCGACATGCTTGGCATTTGGGTCAGCCAGAGTATAGGTAAGTAGCTAAAGAGTGATTAATATGATTTTAGGAATCAGTATTGTTACAACTAAGACTTCGAACTGCTCAAAAAATAACAAAAACATTGGACAATATAAAGATAGTTCTCCACATGTTCGACCGGCTCCGTTAAAATGTGACCTTTTGATCAGGGTAATCGTTCAGCATCGATTGTCTACGATCGATTTGAAAAATCTACTTCACCAGTTCGATCGCCATACATCGCGTATTTAATTATGTTCGATCATTTTAACGATTATTTCAATCACATTTTGGGTTCCACTATCATCACGCCGTATAAAAAACTATTCTTTTTATTATATATCTTTTGTCTGTTTGTCTATTTTTCTGTGCGTTTGTTTGATCTAATCTCAGAAACAGCTTAACCGATTTCGTTTCGGTTTCATCTAATCTATTGAAGTAAGCACCACTTAATAGTTAAAATTTTTTTCATTGCAATCCGTCCACAATTAAAAAGTTACAAATTAATACATGTATTTCTAATTAACAGAGCCAGAAAGAGCCAGTTCTAAAACAATGCAAGTGCCATTTTTCTAAGCCTAAGGTAGTTTTTCTGAAGCGAAGTGTGGGCGGTTTCCGGGTTTTTAATATAAGTGCAATACTTTGGAATAAATATTGTTACTCGGCTTACTTTGCAGTTCCGCATATGACCCACCGCATCCAAGCGATATATAATATAGAGCTGTAACCAAATTGTCCTAATAACTTTTTTTACATCAGACAGAACGTCTCACGAATATCAGTATTGCAAGATACTGTTAATTTAAGCAGAATTTTAGGTTAATATCAAATAATAATAACACGTTTCAACTTTAAATTTTAATTATTCATAAATTGGTAACATGTAATTATAAAATAAACTGCAAAAAATATGAAGTGAATTATTCAGAATATGAATACAAATTCCTGACATACATAGCTGATTTATAACGTTTACTTTCATGTTTACATTTATGACAAACCTGTCAGTTGTATTGTCAAAATGTGGTTCAAACTTTCTATAGTCTTCCGATCGTCATAGCATTTTTAAAATGAGTTTATTACACATTATACCATCAATTTGATATAGTATCGTAGTTATTATATTTAAATGGGTTCAAATAATACCGTTTTGAGCATGTGCATGCTCAGGCATCGTAATGCACAATTAAAACAAAAGACTTTCTAAAACTAACACGATGGGGGTTATAGAGCTCTGTATGGTTCTATAAAACGGTGGCACACGTTCTGTATTTCGCCATAGTCGTAACTGACTCATTCGCTGCGCCGCCGGTCGCAACGCATGCAACTAATTAAATGTCATTTTATTTGTCATTTTATTTGTTTGTGATAAAGTTGAAACTGCTAAAAAAATTAGGACCAAATTACTTTTGTCATTCGTTTTTGTAATGTACAATACGATTGTTTCCGATGTTTGCCGAACACAATATTTATTCTGAAGTACTTGTACATATCATATCAATACAATATATGTACCTGCATACGTATTGTAGCCTGCGCCGACGTGGGTATACGTAAAGATAGATGGATATGTATATCTTTTTATCCTTACTGGTTTTGATGAAACCTACGGGTAATATTTTACTGAACAATATATTCGCAAGGTTATGAATATGGCATGTTAATGCCAAATAAAAGGGCAGCATGAGGAATTTATTTACATTACACTGTATAGACGCTAACGCATCCACTTCGCAAGAATTATGATCTCTGTTCACGTCGTTATAATATTTATTTAGAGTACGTAACGTATCAAAAAAGCTCTTAAAATATTTACATATTAAGTTATACGTACTCCAGCTTTATTGGTTAAATAATAAGAATAAATTGATGTAGCGAATTTTCGATGTTGTAACTAAAGAAAGGCGGCTTTGTTATTTAGGTACACGGGCGTCGAGAATATCTTCTTTAATTTTATTCAATATGAAACTTTACTGCCCTACTTTCTACTTTTATAAAATGCATAATAAACTAACTAACTTAGTGGATGATGATACAAAATGAAAACACATTATATTATTGCCTACATGGGTTTTTGAACACGGTAGTGTCTTCGCCAAGTCAGTTACAAAGTAAATTTTGCGATACCAGCCTCTCTTGGAAGCATTATTATTATGTTTCATCAAATAGTAGTGTGTGAAATTATACCAAACGATGACGATAGTTACTGGCTTGTCATGACTTGTATTATCAACATTTTTTAAATCTAGATCGGCCGGTTATGCTGAATTTATATTCTACGAGTGTCATATAAAATGTACTTGTCAGTTTTGCTTAGTAAATTGCTACGAGTTTATATGGAATGGCCATGAATCATTGTCGAAACAAAACAATTTTAAAAATGCATTATCAGGGTATTTTTACCAAGCTTATTTATTACGCATTTTATCAATTAATAATTAAATAAATTCTTTTTTTAATTTATTATATAAACTCGTATTTCGTTATGAATACTGCAATGGACTGAAATACCTTTCTCGCGTCGTTCAACATCTTAAAGGAGTCTGTGTACTTAGCGTACATAAGTATAGGTAAGAAGTTAGTTATACTCCTTTAGCTTAAATGAATAACGCGTGAACAAACTTTCTTCTGTCACATAAACGTCTGTCCCTGCCGGGAAACGTATCCGGGACCCCTCGCCGAGTAGGCAGGACCACTACGAACTAGGCTACAGGGTCGTTGTGAAAAATTTGTGTCAAAAACATCGCTTCAGAAAATCATACCATGTGTAAGCCCGGAAGAACAAGCGGCGAGAAACCTTAAGGAGAATGTTTACTAACTCACAACTACAGGCGTCACTTATTAACTTATGATTGTACTTATATGAAACTCATGTCCAGAGTGTCGCGTCTTTAAAATCTTTCTTATAATCTTATTTCTTATAATATTATTTTATTTATGTCTTTAAAATCTTTCTTATAATCTTATAATCTCAGTTTCTTATAATCTTACATCACAAGTATGCTTTGACATGAGCTTTTTAGTTAAAAAATTCAAATTCTGACATTTGCAATTTTATTTTATTACAAATTATTACACATTTATCCACAAACACCATTTTTAATAAGTCTACTTTCAGCAACCTTTTGATCTTATACAACTGATTAAAATACATAATTATTATACTTTTAACTGCTTCGTATCTTCCAAACAAAGAAAGGTGCACATTTCCACTCAAAAATTTAGTATATGAGTGTCCATAACCTACCAAAGATAAGAACATCAAGATAAAAAGAAACAGATTTTTAAGCAGTTGTTACTAAGGGATAGATACGTGTAAGTTATTGTAAGCGGCCGTAAGTCTAAAAGCTCGTACTATCTGTAACTTGTGGTCTATATCCTAAGGTCATTAGAGAAGAATAATAGATCCATATGAAAGTTATTACAAAAAAATTTTATTATTAAAATTACCGTTAAACGTAACAGATAGGACATTTGTATTTAAAGGCTTATTCACGTGACATAAATACCTCGTAATACATGAGCCGCCAGAAATAAAGTACGCGTGTCACGCTCAGTTCTACACCTCTTTTATTTTATTCGCGCGCTTAATACACTCATGACAATATTAAACGGCAAACAAGGTGGATCATAAAGCACGTGTAAAGAATCACTTACATTACTGATGAATACAAAAAATAGAATACAATGCAATAATACAATTTATTGACATTTATTTACATACACGCACACACACATACTTAGAGTTTGTTTTCCATGTTTTCAGAGTAACCTATTGCAAATCAGAAATAATACGTTGTTTACGTTGTAATATTTTTTTATGTTAATTGCCGACAACCGAGCAGACGAGCCACGTGACGGTAAGTGGTCTCCGTCGAACATGGACATCAGCAAGAACAAAAAAAAGAGATCACTAACGTGTTATCGGCCAAGAAATGAAAAGAAAGAAAATACTGGCTCTCAAGCCCCCGGCCGGAACACGACGAGTCGTTTGGCGGCTGACTCAAGCAGGAGGGTGGTAGCTAGCCAGGCGGGCTTCACGGAAAGATAATAATATTAATAACTTAATCATATTACTTAATAATAATATAACTTACGCGAAGCCCTACCACCAAGCAGGCTGGCTTCTGTCGCCTCTTACGACACCCTGTTCTGCCAGCATATTCTAGGCCGCCTCTATACGACCAGTATTGGACATTGAAAGTACTTGCCGGCCGAAGGATCACAGGTTCGATTCCCTATAGGGTCTGACATTTATATAATATACTATGTACCCGCGTTCACTTCTTTCCTAGAATCAATCATTATTGTGGCTACACACGCTACGAGCATTTTTTACGATCGCACTACAGTTACTCACTTACCATCACGATGGCTTCGTTACAACAACTGGTAATGCATCGTGCATTGAGAGGTGGAACAGACGTATCAACAGAAGAGATTACTCGAATACATATGCCTTAAGTACATTGCTGGAATACCATCTATTCCAGTGGTTTCATTCATGTTCAGACACCGCAAGTTTTTAAGAACCTCTTTATCGGTGATAAGGACGTATGGCATAGATGTGCCGCAATTAGGTATAAATGGTCGAGCATTGCTGCCAGTATCTAGACGCGAATTTTCACCGAATAGAAATGCGAACACAAGAGCGCCGTTCAATTTGGTATTAGTGATATATGTATATGCTTTTCCAGACAGACCGATAAATATTATAAAAAATATTTTAGTCGCTATACTGAAAACAAAGCCTATCCATCGTTTCCCGGAACTCATCCCAGTCACTTGGAGACGGCAACAGACCAAACATCTAACAACTATCGTTTCTACTGCATACGCCCCTAATAATATTTTTTTATACATATATCCTTAATGCACAGAAAGCGATCAGTTGGAATTTTATTATATAAAAAAAAGATAAAGTTCGGTTGCTAGTCTTTTTACCTTTTGTGAAGTCTATTATAGGGATCAAATCTCCCCTAGTAAAACGGAAGAGGTCTCTATATTGCATTTCATTACCGCTCCCGTGTAGTTGGATGGAGGGATAAATTGCTAACCCAAATATTCTTGTGTGTGTATTAAAAATTCTCATACCGACGGTAGATCCATCGCGACAGCTATTTAACGATATTAACCGAGACCGGAAAATTTACTCTCAAGTACACAAGCTCTTAAGTTTATTAATTTTCGTGTTTAAGCCTGATTTGTATTGTTTGATGTATTATATATTTCAGGTGCATATAATAATAGCTAAATATATAATAGAAATAAAACTACCTCCATATTAATTTTTTTATTTCCGGTTTCGAAATCTCCACGCTCTGCACGTTCGAGTTCAAAATATTGTATTTGACGTTATATGAAGTTTACAGAGTCACACTTATGGAAATACGTGGAGCACCATCACATTATCCATCCATGGGCTATGTCGATATATTATGTAGTATATTAAAATCTAGATCCTCACAATATTCTCTACCAGCATTAATTTTTGTCGTTCCTTTAACTTGTAAATTTTTCTGCTTTACTTTTGCTATTTGAACATTCAAAACATTTTCTATATAAAGTTTTATTCAAATGTGAAAAGTTCACTGAGTATGAATAGGAACGAAATAACAAAAAACGATTAAGCGCTTGTCGAGCCACGTGCAGCGAGGGTTCCGTAAGTGAATTGGATTGCGTGACTCTTTTAATTCATAGCTAAAGTGTGGTTGTATTTTCACTATAATATATAATTAAGATGTAGTAGTAAAAAAATATTTATCGATTGATAACTCAAGTACATGTCTTAAACTCTCAAATTTCCGACATTAACTTAAGATACTTTTAAACTTAACTCAATGTGGATTCTATATACTTTATTATTATATAACACTAACGTGTATATATCGTGTATATATTGTTGTATATTTTACGTTGATATTTCGACCCAGTTGTGATTGTGTATCCACACGATAGACGACTAAGCTACCGTGGCGCAGAAAAACCCTAACAAAGTGAGTGACAGGACAGACAATATTTGATACTAATACATTAGACATACAACAACATACATACAACAATTTGGCGTGCAACACTGCGCTTTTTAGAATTAACAAAAGTGTTATTAAAAGCGGTCCGCCCAGACTTCATTCGGGTTAATAAATTAATTCGCACACACAACACACACAAACTCACAAAATTCGCAGTCTCTCTTTATAAAATTAGTATAGATTTCTGCTAATTGTATAGTAGATATCACATAGAGTTCTAGATCCATGTACTTACCCACACTTACTGACTTCATATATGTAATGATAATATCCCAAAACAATATGATTGTGACATGCGTAAACATATCTGGCCGACTTTCCGAGAGAAAAATGGAAAGGGCATATGAAATTACATGTGTTCCATTTATATCAGCTGAAAAAGGGTCCCTAAAAATCCTTTACTTTACAGAAATATGGCTCGACTCTGAATTTGAGGCTTCAATCTAAGCGTCAAAGTGAAGGTTTTATCTCGCTTGTGCACGGATTAATTAATAGAACCGACTAACTCGATTATTCACAGCTTATTGAAAGCTTTGAGTCTATTAACCTTCTATAAAGTAAAAAAATTCTCACGGCATGTGCTTAAACACAAAAAAAGGGAATTCAGAATTTTAGGACGTTCAATTGTATATATTGTTTAAATAAAAAACTGGTTAACTCAAAGTCCGATTTGTGTCAATAGTATTTTTTTGTTGATCGTCTTTTAAACAATGCGATTTCAAATAAAAAAAAATATATTTATTAGGTATTTGTCCTTCATAATGAACACTTTTATTTCGTAACATCCACTGGACTAAAATTTTATTTTTCATTCTTTTATTTACCCCCTTAAACTTAACCTTAAATATATTTATGAGGATTCAGTGCAATGCTTAAAGTTTACCGTGGGTTGTAATGGCCATATTACGCCAGGTTTGCACGTCCATTTGCTATTGTTGCGTCGCTAAAAATTATATACTTTAAAAGTTTTAAAATAAAATAATCTTACACAATTTTTTTGTTATCTGAGAGAATTAAGGGAGGGATTCTTAGAGAAAGCTTTTTTTAATTAAATTTAAAATTGTTTACACAGTCTGGCTACAAAATAAATTCAACTAAAGTCTCTCTTGTTCCCTGAGAGACAGATATATTGCCGCTCTTGATATTTTTTAATCACTCTGTTTATATGAAGGAGATAGTACGGATTGTTTTTCTTCGTCCATCTATGATTTCTGCGACCCTAGACACTTGGGCTGTTATTATTATTAATTGTGTGAACACTGAAGACAAGGCTTTGGTTTGTATTTAAAAAACAATACTAGTAGTAGATATTTAGACACATTAGGTTGTTGACGATGCATGGGCCTCATAGCCCAGCACCGTCAATCGACTAACAATGTCACGCAGAGGCACATTGTATGTAAATTCATTGTTTTAGTAATGTCAGATTTTAAATTTGACTTACATTTCCAATTTGTATCCCCTACTACAAACATACATATATAATTGCTGAATTGAGCCATATTTATAAATTGCATACTCTTGGTATTTTAACATATATTAACTATTCAAGCACCACTGAAAATAATTTACGAAGGTCAATACTGTTTGACTAAATTTAGTTATCTCTCGGTTATTGAAGCCATAAAATAGATATAAAATAAGTATTAGATGGCCTCGGATCGTGGGGTGAGGGGAGATTTGGTGGAGGGGAGAAGATGAAGTATCTCGTTTGAAGTGAAACGAGAAATATATATATAAACAAAATGTATAGCCTACTAGCTAACAGATGGATACCATTATATTGAGTGATCACTATTCCCAGCATTCATTATACCAAAGGCATCAACCAAGGCGTTGTCAGCCAAAAATTTAACTTAAATCTCGCCTTGTTCCGACTCCTATAAATTGCAACCTATACACATAAAAAACACTTTACGGTTGTATTTATAAGGTGGATGATAGTTAAAGCATATTAAAATCCCTACCACGACTAACTCCAACAGTAGGGATTTAGCACCATTAATGTCCATTATTTAAAAAGATGCACCGCGAACAAAGGAGATAGTCGTGGACTCAAAGATGGGTGTAGACTCATAGACCCCATAGATAGAAATTATATGGCTCTACATACAGCTTGGCCTTCGCAGCGCGCGCTATAGTATTCTACAAATGAAGCGAGGTTTAATTGCAGAAATAAACTATAGTATCTAAAACCGCAGTGCGTTAAAATACTTAAAATTACACTTTTTCGAAATAAACTTTTCATATTTTACTTATGTGTTTGTGTACGGTTCTTAGCCATTTTGTCATCAAATATTTATCACAGCTTTTAACTAACGCATTCTACCATACAGGTCAAATATGAGCTCTTGTAGGTACATTCCACCACCTTTGAAGAACATAACGGATTGTTTACAAAAATAAACTGACATAAGTGACATTTATTACGCATACACTTCACAATATTCAAGACGTTGTAGGCACAATTCGTACTGGTAACATTACGTATCATATGCAAGAAATGTGGTAAAATTCAAACCAATCGGCTACTTCCTTCAATAGATGTTAGTAGGTACACAAAACTGTGTGTAACAATATAAGGTCTTGTGTGTGTTTGTACAAAAAATAACACATTAGTAAATAGTTTCTGTAAATACATTCCACCGATTGCTGGACATTTACAAACATACTCGCATATTTTTACATTGTCAGAATATTTGCATAAGACCTCGTTAGGGTCTGCCGAGGGAACGCTACGTTCAACGCTTATTACAGAAGATATTTTGGTGTTATTTGCCTCGTAAATGAAGTTTGTGGGGCTGAAAATAAATATTTTGTAATGTTGAAAATAAACAGACCTTTGTAAGATTTAATACTAAAAGATAAATAGGCATACTTGAAGCAATTTCTGATTATGATTTAGTAGCGCTCTTGTAAAATTTCTAATATACATATGTTTTGTTACCTATAAATTTATTGTGTGTACAAAAATAAATAAATATATGTACTCGCTATCTCTTGACAATAGTTGTTGTCTCAAATGAATAAAATCTCAAATTGACATAAAAGCTTCTTAAAAAAGTATTGTCCATTCTTAGTTTATTCAGTGATTTATGTGAGAGACAATATTTAGCTAGAGCCGGTATTACTCGGGCTTACCCTTTCGGCGTTCAATCAATTTGATTGAAGTCCCAAAAGGTGACATTCTTAAAAGGTTGACTGTTGTCAGGCCTCACAAATTACAAAATACGGATGGCATCGCTCTGGCCGCATTGTTTTCGGAGAAATGTATGTAGTATATAGATAGCTATACAAGTACTTATTTATTTTGTGTATAGACCATACAAAACTATCATAATACAAGTTGAATTAAGTAATTTCAATTTAATTAAATTTACTCCTTAAAGATTTCAATTTCGAAAAATCCGTTCTTAGTTCCTACTAAGTAGTAGCAGGCGTAGGAGTAGGATACCTCATAAAAAGTAATATGTACTTTAAATTTTTTTATATTCCAGCTTAAATATTTTTGTTAACATTGAGAAAAATTATGAATAGTAACATAATAATAACATAACATGAAAAATTATTGGATTAGTATCTCAAGCCTTAACCCGAGATATATCCATATCTCGGCGCACTAGAGTAATTTATAATGACAGGGGAACTTTGTTTTGACGCAAACGTAACGGCACGAAGCTCGAGGCCAAGAGTACCTCACCTCAACAACTTAAGGCCAACGTACAGTAACCTCAAACTGCCATCCGACCAAGCCAGCTACGTATGAAGTAACAGAAACAGAAGTGGTATATAACGCTGACTTTTGTTATAAAAACGCTGATTCATGATTCCATCTTGAGTAATTTTAATATAAGCTCCATTATATGGGAATACAACGACAAAGGAACCTATGCCCTCTCACCAACAACAGACACCTTGCGGCATACATTTCATGAGACCACTGCGAAATAATGGTTCCACAAAAAAACTAACTGTACTCAAATCCATTGTTTTTAATGCATGTGTTTAGATAATCACACACAGATTGACTACTGTGTACTTTGTTATGTAATTATTTCAAATCATTAACCAACGATGAAAACAATCCTAAAACAATACAGACTGAAGTTAAATGATGGAATCATCATTATAATTCAATCGTTAACATCAATTTCGAAAATATTAAATTAAATTTAATTAGATGAATTTATTGTTCTGTGCGAGACATTGAATCGTTGACCTAATTTTCATTATATGTGTACAGCGAATAACAGTTTATGTACATACTTGTTACTACCTTAACAAAATACATACTTCAAAAAGACGTAACAGATAATGAAGCCGCCTTTGTCTATTTGCATAGCAGATATGAAAAAAATCATAAAGGTAATGGGTCAAATGTAGAGTATTCCGCGCGAACACGCAACCTGCACTACTCCACGGCGCCTCAAACAACTGCCTCGCTCGCTCTGCTAACGAAATGACTTTACACACGGCATAATGTAAATGTGCCTTGTCAGATCTGTATAATAGTAATGGAAAAGCACTATGTCGCGAATGCGAAGACATGCGAAGCTAAAATGAGGGTAGACTAGTGATTTGACAACTCCTGGTCCGACGTATTCAAAGACCAGCCATTGCCGGAGCCAGTACAATAAGTAAATTATTATTGTCTCTCCTGCTTCCATCTGCGCCGGTAACGCATCGGTGATAATTTTGATAATATTTACGTGCATAGGAAGCGATGATCACTAACCAGCAGGTGGTTCGTCTGCTTGTTTGTCTATTATTAGTATAAAAGAAATCGTAATTCGAAAATTCATGGAATTAATTGATAAAAAAAAATGGGTTGTCTGTAAAGTCGGCTTACGGACGATAATTTTACATGATACGGTATTAGGAAACCCTGATGAAAAATTGCATACTTTTATAAATTGAATTGAATTATTATCACTGAATTATCATTATTTTGTATAATACAAAGAAGGAGTTAATTGAAAATTACAATTTTTTCGATAAATTGACATTTATTTGCACTCGTTAATTCAAATATTTTTTTACTTAAATTATACAGATCAATTAAAAGTAACAATGTGCTACTAACAATTTATTTACATCTTATATACATGTGTTATATTTAAGACGTATCGGCCGATGTTGTGGAAGAGAGATAGATGCGTCACAATCCGAACGCTTAGGCCGATCATGCCTCTCTATCGCTTGTTCCGAGCTCTCGCTTGCACGCTCGACTCAGACGGAACGTGACAATGAGTCGTGTTTTTTTCTTGCGTGCAGCCGGCGTTCATCGATTTATAAAACGTTATCACGTCAAAATTAATTAATCAAAAAATCATTAGGATCATTAAATACGGAAAAGAAATTGTATTACTTTTTGGACCTTGAGTGTAATTGTATACTACATCATGCTTCTATGTATTGCTATTAGTTTATATATACTAATAAAAAAATTGTAAACTGACCGAATCAGTGCATCAAATTTTATTTACATATTTTAATGTAGGTGGACTTTATACATTATAGATGTAGAGGCCAAGGTGGATATTTTTTTTAATTTTTATCTTTCCTTCTACATTTCTGGTTGTTTCTCTGTGCACATATGATACTAAAACCACTGAACAGATGTTTTGATTTACTTGGATATTACGATATAGGTAAATTATCTATGTGCGTACAGTAGTCCTTGTATGATCTAATATTGTCAAGAAAGAAAACAATTTTTCTGTGTATGTGGAGGGTAATATCCGGAACCATTTAAAAAAATATACCGTCTGAAATTTTCCGACATAAAAAAAGATAATCTGTGGCATTGACACCATAGTGCCATGGGCGTTTTTTATTGTACAGCTAACCTTAAGAGAAAATTCTAGTTTTATACCCTCAAACAGAGCGATCGTTAAAAATGGACTGTTGCAACCTGTATCATACGTTAATATAAATTTTTGACTAAAGTGTACATTAACTTGGCCGATATTTCATATATGTATGTATGTTAGAGCATCCGTTTATTAAACGTGATGTAACAAAGGTCGAGACCGCATCATGTCACATTTGTTTCATTATAAGAAACATTCTTGAAATAAATAAAAAAGTACTTACCAAAATTAAATTTGAGTAAAACAAACCGTCGACTGCAGACGGCGGAGCATTAAGTAACGGTAGACCCGGAGCCGCTGCGCCGCCTGCATTGCCACGAACTTTCCCAATTACTGGAGATTTTCCTAATAAACTTAAGTTGGCGAAACAATACTTGATACAATTAAACTTATTGATTGATTATTTAATTTTGGTCTGTTGTTTATTTTGAGAGATATATACTTATTTATACTAATATTACAGAGATAGAGTGCGAAAATTGTGAGTTTGTGTGAATGTGGGTGTTTGTGAATGTTAGGTTAAGCGTTGGAACCATAGCACCTTTTTTAAAACGTGTTATACCATCTGAAAGGTAAACTATGCCGGACGGACATAAGCTAAATATCATATAAATTTCTAGTCATCATTTTCGTTTTGTTTTATACTATTTAAAGAATATTATGGATTACACTTACGTATTATCTACTAGGATAGATCTATAGGTTTTCAATCCTAATAAAGTCATTCATGATAACGCGTAACCTCGGAAACCACAGTACAAATCAACACCCTAGTCATAATGGCAGGAGGCTGAGAGCTGAATAGGTGACGCATTAACTAGTGCATCTTCCTTCTACACTTAATGTGTCCCCGTCATTGATCGATCCTTTATTAATTATAGATGTAATATTTAAGGAAGCAAACATATGTGTAGGCGATGTGATGGTAAAATAATGATTACGTGTCATGCCTACGTGACGAATACCATATTACAGTTGTTCGAAACTAAAAATTAAATAAAGCTTAAAAGAAATTAGGTAGTAGGTATAAGTAGGTAAGATAACAATCGAAAATTTTGGTAACACTTAAAATTTCTCCTTCTTACACCATATTGAATAGGTAATTGACAACACCCATAACCCAGTTGGTAGTGACCCTGCCTGCCGAGCGAGGGGTCGTGGGTTCGATTCCCGGCCGGGCAGACATTTATGTGACAGATAAATCTTTGGTCACAGGTCGTGGGTGTTTGTAATAATATATTTGTGTACATCCATGCCACCCGCAACTCATCCTTTTTTTTTTTTTTTCAACGCCTTCAATAGCCTCCCGCACGCGGTGGTACGGGAGGCACTAAAATACTTCGAAGTGCCACCGTATCTAAGAAGGCTGTTGGAGGCGTACCTCTCGGATTGAAGGGTAGGCCTCGAGAACCGATCGGGGTCCGTGGAGTGGCGGCAAGTCGGCTGCGGTGTCCCGCAGGGATCCGTTCTGGGTCCGATCCTGTGGGACATCGGGTACGACTGGGTCCTGCGAGGCCGTCTCCTCCCCGGGGTGGGTGTCATCTGCTACGCGGATGACACCCTCGTTTATTCCCAGGGACGAAACTACAAGGAGGCGGCGCGGCTGGCCGAGGTCGGACTCGACCTCGTGATCAGCCGCATAGAGAGTTTAGGGCTTCGTGTCAGGATTGACAAGACCGAAGCCCTGCTCTTCCGCGGGACCGGCCGTAAGGGACCTCCACCGGGGGCTGCCCTTCATATCGGAAAGGGGAGAGTCAGGATGAGCCCCCAAATGAAATATCTCGGGCTCATCCTGGACGGAGGGTGGACCTTCGGCCCACATTTCGCGATGGTGGGACCGAAGGTCGTGAAGGCGGCGAGTGCGTTGGGCAGACTCCTTCCGAACCTCGGAGGACCTAGCGCCGCCTGCAGGCAGCTGTACTCCGGAGTCTGCCGGAGTATGGCGACGTACGGTGCCCCGGTTTGGGCGGATCGCCTCACGGCGAAAAATAAGGCTGCGCTGCGCGCTGCGCAGCGAATAATCGCGGTGAGGGTGATTCGGGGGTACCGTACGGTATCGTGGGCTGCAGCTACTGCTCTAGCCGGCGACCCCCCGTGGGAGCTCGTGGCGGAGGTTCTTGCCGAGACCTACTCATACGTCTCGGGTAGGAGGGCTCTTGGTGAGAACCCAACGTTGGACGGGATCCTACGGGTGCATCGGATAGGACAGGAAGCGCTAATGCGGAGGTGGGGAGAGGACCTGGCGGTGCAGCCGTATGGCACACGCGTTACGGCTGCGTTGCGCCCGGTCCTTGAGCGGTGGATGCGCCGAAAACGCAAGCCCCTCACCTTCCGTCTGACGCAGGTTCTCACCGGGCACGGTTGCTTTGGTGACTACCTGTGTCGGACGGCCCAGAGGGAGCCGACGACTGAATGCCACGATTGTGGCGCGGCGGTGGACTCTGCCCAGCACACCCTCGAGGTGTGCCCGAGATGGGCAGCGCTGCGTCGGGATCTGACGTCAGTCCTCGGAGGGGACTTGTCGCTTCCGAGCATCATCACCGCGATGCTCGGCGACGACGAGTCCTGGAAGGCGATGGTCTCCTTCTGCGAGACAGTAATGTCCCAGAAGGAGGCCGACGAGCGGGGGAGAGAGGAGGCCGCCGACGTGGCCTCCATCCGCGGGCGACGAATGGGGGTGCGTAGGAGGCGCTACGTAATGCGCCTCCAGTAACGCCCCTGTGCCCGTGTCGGGCCGGGATGGGAACCCGGCCCTGCTAGACACGGCGTCGTTGGGACTGTTCAGAGGTGAGCCGGACAGTCCCCATGGAGGAGAAGTCTGGCCTTTTCGCCGAGGCCAGCCTGTCGTTGGAGGGATCCTGTTGCCTGCAGATGCGAGACCCTCCAATTAAAGCGGCTGAAGGCTCCCGCAGGGGTTTAGTACGGTATTGCACTCCCAAAGTGCCGAGTCCGACATAGGTCTAGGACTGCCACCCGGGCGTTCTGGATATCATCCGTAAATGGATTCACCTGCGACAAAAAAAAAACCCCGCAACTCATCCTAGTGCGGGGGTGTGAGTGTGTAAGTGTTTATTTATTTATCTATTTTTCGATTATGGTTCTTTATAATTGTTCCCGCATTACTCTGGATATCGTTACAAAATTGATGGACTTGTAATAACGCCCTAACCACCACAGGTTATTAATCATGTACCTAAATAACGTAATCTCAAATTCAATCTTTGATTTAATTAATGTACAATAGGGAGCGCCTTATTAAGATATTGCACCCCTAACCTCTATACCTCCCACCGTCGGTCGCTTTCATTTGAACACAACCGCTGCCTTAATGAGAGCACTTTGTTAACAACCTCGTATCGTAACATCGTTACGCTATGAACCTACGATTAGTTGTCGCGAAGCTTCTAATTACTGCACGAGAATACAATAGATTTTTGCAATTTTTTTTTAATACCACCTTTGTCCTCACTTCTGAATTTACAAAACTGGTGATACTTCTATATCAACATGTTTGTGTGTTCTTGTGTGGTAAATGATGTGTTGCCTGTACCTGGAAAAATCAGTTTATTAACGAAGGAGTTAAAAACGTACATATAAGCAGCTGCAAAAGCGGGGCACGTAAACGCCAGCCGCTAAGGAACAGTTCCAAGCTTTACAGAATGGATGGTAATCGTCCGACAGCAGCCTGAACAACTTTATTACAGATCTTCGACAGGTCTCTGCATTTTATTTGAATTGTCCATAACAAACGTAAAACACACAACGAACTTCCTAGTTCGTTATACTCCAATTTACATACCGAGCACAACAACAAAGGAAGTGAACAATATCATAATAACTAATGAACTTGCAAGATCGGCGCGATAAATTTACATATTTACTGAACGGTGGAGCATCGTAGCAGCGTTACGAGGCACGTTCGTACGATCTACATTGATTGATGGATGTGGGAAGTTGCGTGTTGGTTTGTGAATCGAATCTCTGCCATTTGAGTTGACATTATGTACATTTATTTGATTAAGCATAAAAAATTTGGTAAATTACACTAAATATATTTTACAACGGCCAGGTCAATGTTCACTACTTCGAAAATAAACTGAATTATACTGAATTAACCTAACCTTAGAATTCAGGAAAAACACTGACAATGAATTTAATGAACACCGCAGTGGTAAATAAATTTAAATTATCAATAATTTTCATCGACGTCACTTATAGTCTGTGCGTAAAAATATTGACAGTGAAACGTGTGTCACTTCAATTGTCACTCTCAGCCGCTAATCACGCGTTGTGTATTGAATACATAATCTCCACGAATATAAATTTGACTAACCTCATTTAAAATTACGCCTGACGATTGACGTTATGTTAGTAGGTGATAATATGATCAACTGCCATCTCAAATTAAATGGACAACTAAAGACACTGTACATCAAAGACATTTAAGTAATCGCTTAGGTGAGCATCGTACTAACAGGGACTCCATGCATCGTGAAACATCTCTTTGGAAAATTTATTTAATTAAGCAAATTGTTCTGTTAATGAATGAATGAATGAATGAGATGAATTTGTTAAAAGTATTATACTTTAATATAAACCCCAAATAAAATGTTAATCTAATTACGAAAAAGCAAAGGATGACAAGTAACATTTTCAAGAAGCTGATGGTCTTACAAATCGCAAGGCAAGATTAAAGGATTATTTTTTTTACTTCGAGTATAATGGCCTAACAATATTTCAATTTAAGCGGTGTATTATTTTTTGCTTCCCAAAATGAATGCTAATTAAATGCTCGTCTTAATTAGGTAGGTGTAGTTTTAAAATGGATTTAAATTAATTTTTTGTAAGATACGAGCAGGTATTAATTATTTAGTACATTTCTGGTAAAAACAAGTTTAATGTATAATAACAAAATACGGTAATTCAATATCTAGAATTTTTTTATCCCGCAAAATGAATTTAGTTTGGTGGAAAGGAGGATGAAAATGAGTATGGAAGTTCTATTAAGGAGTTAGTATTAAAATTTTGCCTGATACGTTGTGCAACACTAGAAACACGTAGAAATACATAGAACTAAGAAATTCGACGCGTAAAACGGTAATAAGACGTTAACTTCAAATTTATGAAACTTGTTTTAAATGAGTAATGATTGTTTTGTTCGCGAAGAGTATTTCTGAACGATAAATTACTAGTTTCTTAAAAATCTGAAATTATTTATATTTTACATTTGATTGCCACTAGGTAATTTTATTCATTTTAGTGGCGTTACGACTGCCACAGTTAATTGTACTTTTGTTTTTCATACTTTTAAACGTTAACATTGTTAATAAAACAAAAACAAATGACAATATGAAATCACGAAATCCGATATAAAGTACTTATTCTCAAAGATAAATTAAACATATTATTTTAAATAAAGTTTTAATATTAATCTCTTTTTTTTAATATGCATTTAATTTAAGAGCACCACCTTAAAAACTTGATCGCGGAAAAAATTAAACAGATCTAAAGGAATCTGTTCGATTTGAAATCGCGTTATCGAAATGTTATTATGCTAATAGCAAAGCCGAGGAATCTGTACTTCAATGGATCATTTCGATTTCTACGCCCCAATTGGCGTCCATAACGGGGTAGAATCGTTAAGTGGATGGCACACGCGCGATGCATTTTTTAGAGGGTCGGCGATTACGCTACTCCACTGTGCCAGTCGAGCCACACACGAAAGTAGTCAACGCCCAGCCAAGTGTAACTGTACAAAGATAAATACAATAACAAGGATTATTTTAAGTATAAGAAGCTTTAGAACCAGTTCGCAAGAGAATATACCTACGTTTTATTATTTATTGGTCGGCAACGAATCAACTACGCCCTTGGTGTAATCGATGTGACGGTAGTGACCACCTACCATTAGCTGACCATCAGCTATCAGTTTATTTAAAAAGTAGTTTATACGGTGCATAAATACGATTATATTCTAATACCACAGCAAATGTAAATAAATGTTCAATATACTGCATGTATAACAAAATTACATGATAATATGTAGAACATTTTATGGAGACCGCCGTCCTATTAACTGACAACATGCAAACAGAGCATTATGACTGATTTATATTCACGGCGCACTCCGGTTGCCCTGCGCTGTGTCTCTCAGGAACATAATGTGGTTTAACTTGTGTATAGTAAGTAGGTACATCGAAACAGAAGTGACGTGACGGAAACATATAGTTGTGGGAACACGTTAATTATGTAATGATATTATTATATTATGAAATTAATAAACCAAAGGCATTGGACTCCCATTCATTTCACTTGTGTCGCACACACGACAGTGTTATAGTACTAAATAGAATCCTTAATTTGTTTGGACACATCTCGAGAAACGAGAGCTGCACCAACATTTGCACGGTTACAACTCATTTTTCGTGGTATTAACTAGTAGGATCGAATTTATAAAAGCCTCCACCGACACAGTCCTCCAATGTCTCAGGAATGCATCAAACCGATAAAAGTGGCAAACGAGAACAACTCTCCGCAGAAACTAAAAAGCCCTCATCCACATTGCAGCAATTACGACTACCCTGGTGAAGAATCTACGACTAAAAATAGAGAGGAGAATTAGAAGGTTAGAAAAAATATTTTAGAGAGTTATAATCATAGCTAATCGTAGTGATACTTATTTTTTAACATTTTATTAAAACACAAATGTCTAAACACACAAAAGGCTCAACACCTAAACCAAACAACTTGATATTAGATTTCGAAAAACACCCGATAAAACGGTAGAATGACTTCCAGGGCCGCTAGTATATACGAATGTACGAAAGGGCATGGTAACTCATTGTTTATTTCGTTTTTCACACTGAATTTTCAGTTTTCAGCCTTTTAATTACATTTTATCTCATAAGCACAATAAAACCCGTCCACGAGATTATGACCTACTTATATATGTACGAGTATGTGATGGAGATTACAGCTTTGCTGGCAACCCAAGGGAAAATTGAATATAACTCTTTCAGGCTTAATACGAAAACTCTCATGACAGTAATATCCAAGTATTCGAAATCTCTCATACACCATAAATTACATTAATCACTCATTGAAATATTAATCTGTCAGCTTCAACATACTATCTCTATGATTACTTTAATTGAATTTCAAAATTAATCAGATTAACAACGAAGTGAAATGACGTTGGATATATTTTTGGCGTCCTTCTGGTGTTTGGTATTTGTCCGTTGCAACTCGTGAACATATATAATTACATCTCATTAGCAACTCAAGGCATAGATGACATATAAATATAGCGTCCTGGAGCACAGTGTACCATGGCGTTTGAGTGTGTTAATACATCATATTACAGTATTAGTATCCAGCTAGCGTCATTTCTTAAGCCATATAACACTGTAGCGATCGCTCAACTCATGCGGAAGCTAGAACTCAAGGTAATAGTGCCACGCACCTGTTGGACATTACTGGGTTGTAAGTGCGAGCCAGTTTTCCTGCCTGGTTTGCAGCACTTCACCATCCTCGTTTAGAATCAATCCTGATGTACATATTTCAAAGTGTTTCGGTTGATTTTCTGAGAAGGTAGTAATAAGCGTTTTCTCGTTGGCCGATGACAAGTCAGTGATGCGTTCGGTGTTTCGGATGTATATAATCAGCGTTGATCACATGCCATCTGCTCCTTTGCCGGATTTTCACATAATAGAAAGCAAAAATAGTTTATTAACCGTTTTTTTTGTATATTCGTAGAGTACGAGCGGTACAATAACAGCGTACACACGTAGAACGTTTCGCAAACAGTAACTCCGAAGCCCTACAACCCGGGGCGCCACTCGACCTACTTTCTACTACCTATTTAACTGCAACAATTGTTGCGCGATTTGTGTTGTAAATCACTGCGTATTATTTCTACTTAATAGATCTGGATTAAATGAATAATAGTATTCCTTAAGACGGCCCAGTAACCCAGTTAGTAGCGACTGTGTTTGCTGCGAGGAGTCGCTGTTGCTCAGGAGGGAGCAAGTGATAGGATGTGTGACAAAATATTATTAGATCGTTGATTATTGTGATGTCCATATGTTTGTTCGTATCGTTCACAACACTAGGATTCATGGATTCCTAGAGCGGGTATACGTATGTACTATACATGTAAACATTCATTGACTTTACAACGTACTTTATGCTGCGTATTGATTAGTAAATAAATAAAGTAAACAATAAAAGTAGTAATCTTAATCTACTCGGAAAGTACCTGAGAACTTATGTAACCAGAATTAAACATGAACTTGATAATGTATTTCAGAAATAAAAGTATATCCCAAGAATCATCCAACGCCGACATTTATTTCGCCCCGAAACTGTCACCTTCAGACAATATTGGCTCTGCGTTGATACAACTCCAAACCTAATATTGTCATCGGGACCGAAGTCACTGACTACCTCATCGAAAACAATAATCACTTCACAGTAATCCAGCTAAAATTAGAGGGCCTTGAATTTATTGCTACACGTGGATATGGTTTTATTCCTGTATAATTGTAACTTACTATCGCAATGAGAGTCGCTACAATCATATACGAGCTTATAAAACTATCGAGTTCATATAATCTTTACACTCTTAGCGACGCTATATTCCGGTTCACCGAGCGCAAGCTGAGAACATCTATACATACATATAATAAAATTCGAACTAATCGCTTTCTGTACATAAACGATATATGAGAAAAACCATTGGTCGGGGCCTTTATTAACGAAATAGAACACAAAGGAATAGCTGTTAGAATTTTTGTCTGTTTGTCTGTTCGTTTGTTCACGCTAATCTCAGAAGCGGCTTAACCGATTTTGTTCCAGTTTTCAGTAATGTATTGCAGTAACCATCAATTAACACTTAAAGTTCGTTTCATCTCAATCCGTCCATTATTAAAAAAACTTATAAATTAATTAAAAATAATATAGATACTATTTCTTACCGAATTTTTTCGAAGCGAAGCGAGGGCAGTTTGCTAGTTCGTATATAAAAGTGTAATTTTACGTGTTTCTGCAAATTAAAATCGTCACGTATCGTCGAATGAGTTCTGATATTTATAAAAGATAAAAATTTCATTAAATTACGTACAATACATTGATTAATTGCTTTATAAAATAACTGAAACGTTTGTGTTAATCGTGACAAATCGATAGAGTTGAGCAATTTCTGGCACAGACTTGCGATTGCGTGCTTTCGAGGGCACATCAAGCTGTCGGTCAGGTTGTCATAGAGAACTAGCGTGTGTCGTGTCGGATACTTCATGTTATTCTACCCTATTTTATTAATTCCTAGCTATACGAATTACAAAACTTATTTCTGTATTACAATGATTACAAAAATCGCTCAAATAAATATTTACTTACAACTTACGTATAAAATGCCTTACGTTTACGAAGGGTGAAATGTATTTATTTATTATAAATAATGTAGTCTAAT
The DNA here is from genome assembly GCA_003671415.1 of Megathymus violae. NCBI lineage: Eukaryota > Metazoa > Arthropoda > Insecta > Lepidoptera > Hesperiidae > Megathymus > Megathymus violae. The sequence goes on from PDGT01000036.1 coordinate 3,213,822, forward strand.
TTCCGCACTTTCCGCAATCTCCGAATGATAAATATTCTAAATTGTAACTTAAAGGATAAGTTACGATTATGCCAAGTCATCCAAATCTATTCTGTGGTTTGAAAAACAGACAGACAATGCTTTCAATATTGTTTTGGGTTATATCTATATCAAAACTTACATACATAACAATTTTCAAAAAATATTTTATGTACGGATTCGAGGGCATATAATGTACATACAATGTATGTAAAGCAACTAAAGTAACTAGTAACTACTTTTATATACTATGTAATTTACATGTACATTCCCCTTACATTGTTACAGTTTTTATTATTAATACAGATTTTATTACTTATAGCGGAATATTAACATATGAACAGAACCTTCAACTTATAATTCCAAATCCGTGGAAAGGATTAATTTTCCCAAACGAAGGTATCCTAAATGTTCGAACGATAAATGAATTATAAATAAAACCCTTGATAAAATTGCGCAACAATTATTCCGGGTGAGAAGAATACAATTCGTAAATATAAAGATTATGGTTCACGAAGCAAATCGAGTCTGGTTCTCTAAGTTGTTAGTATAACGGAGCCCAAGGGATGTATTTAACGCGTTATAAATAAAATTACTATCGTGAAAACAACCTCAACACACAACAACGTGTAAATAACCAAATGGTAATTAATACGTTAATTCACTATGTACTCTCATTCCATAATTAATACCACGAATAAAAACGACGATGCAACTTGGTACGTGTCATATACATACATTTTTACTTTAATAATTTACAAATGACCGGATAAACCACTAAATGTTGGTAAACGTTCTCCATGGATATTCGTATCCGGATATCCGTAACTTTGAAGCCAACACCGAGGCCTTACGGGTCAGGAAAAAAGCATTGTATTCACCAATCATTCAGAATTTAAGTATTCTCACTACCCTCCAAACTGAAACACAAAGTCACTGATGTTTAGAAAACACTTACCTTTTTGTACCACTCTTTTGTTCTGTGATTCGGTGAAAGTGCTTGGGAGACGGTGCCCCTGACAATAGCAGTTAGGTGCCTTTGTGCTTTTGCAATAATCGTCGGCTCCATCGCTTTCGCTGTTCCCTCAAGGCCATTGTTGCGGGCTTCAAGATAACAAATTCAATATATATGTAACATGTTTTAGGGTTTGTTAGCCAATTACTAAAACGAAGGTTTAAAATTTATAAATTTAAGTAAAATTATAGCAAACAATGACATAAACTTATTATGACATACTAATAGTCTGACGCGCAAGAATTTTCTTTGAGGTAAAGTTTCTTGAGCATCACCGTGCATTAGAGGACACCTTAAACTATCAGTACAGTTTTTTTTTACCGGTTACGTTATATATATAGTTAATAATATGTCTATTAAGCTAGTACCCAAATCCTAGTATAGCTATAAACCTATGTCTTAACAAAACAAGGAGATTGATTGTGTGATTTTAATAAATCAACGAAGTCGGTCACAAATTACACGATTAAGATTATTTGTAACTATTTGTAACCCGCCCGCTTTCGCTTCGGAAAATTTACCCTTTACGTTTTCAAATAGCACCATCGCTCGAAGCAACTGTTGTTCATTTTTATCAGCCATGTAATAAATTTTCTGTTGAACCCATTTTATTGTTTCAGGGATTGGTTTTTAGAGATCCTGTGAAAATGCAACAAATCATTTATTAGCAATAGCTGTTACTGTTGCTAAACATTAAATCTTTTTTCCTATCTTCTTAACAAAATGACAATATTATCTTTTATTTCCTAACCTAATCATTTCCTGATATAAAAAGTACCCTAGATAATGATCCATAATTGTGACGACCATAATTTTGATTTTGATGACCCCGTAGCCCAGTTGGTAGTGACCCTGCCTGCCGATCGTGGGGTCCCGGGTTCGATTCCCGGCCGGGGCAGATATTTATGTGACAGATAAATGTTTGTCCTCGGGTCATGGGTGTTTGTGATGTGATAATTGTGTATGTTCATGCCACCCGCAACACAGGGAATCCTAGGGTGTGAGTGTGTAAACGTTATTATTATTATTATTATTATCTACCAAACATTATCTAAATCTATTCAGATCACTGAATGAATATCAGTCCATGTGGTACGTGCGCAGACAGTTAGACAAAAATTGTAAAAATATATTTTTTTAACGATAACAAAATGTATTTTTATATGGGACTTAGCTCCACTATCGTTTTATTATTAGGTACTTATAGAAGATAAATATTTTGTAATTTGTAACATCTTTTCCATGTATAAAATCAATTACCACATTAACGAACTAATTAGTTTCAATACACAATGTAACTCTAGCTCTTTCTTTTAACGGTCGCAAATGAATCGTGTAAAAGTATTTTTGATCATTTTATCACTACACAATTCACGATCCAAGGGCATTTTATAATATAAAAACTCTTTTCTAGTTTTAAAAATGGAAGATTCATAGAAAATGTCTTGAATAAATATTTTGTTAGCTCAATTCCAAATATTATTTCGGTTATCCAGCGCAATATGTTGGCACCTATGATGGCATTGTATTTCTTCAATAATCGGTGGCACCACGGCCTTCGCTGTTTCGTCAAGGCCGCGCGCGCTGCGCCCATCGCAAAAATAGAACCTCCGCCTATTTCAATCAAAAGTACAAGGTGATCAGTATCGCCGCAACGAAGCAATCAAAATGCCATTAAATAACGACTTTGAAGCTTTAACGGTAGCGAGAAACGCGCTGTTATTCATTATATGTAGTTTCCAGAGTATATTTAAACAACATATAATGTTTGGCAACCCTGTAGCCGTTTGAGCTTTTGAACATTTTTGTGTGCATTTTCGTGACTCGGTCAAGTTTTTGGGTATTATTTATAGCTGAAAATCGATCGCTTAAGGATAGTCCAAAATTAAGAAAACTCAAACAATAACTGAACAGCAATGGTGTTATAAAAATGAAATATAATCTATATATACATATTAGGTATATCCTCACTTCACTAATGGCTTATTCTAAGAAATTTGAATTTTGCGGACTTGGTATACAATAGTTTTCAATTTCATGTCTGTTTGTAACAAATTTGAGTACTTCAGATTGTGGACACTCATTATTTAATTTTTCCGTTTTCTTAAGATTTCCTAACCTCCAAAATCAGTATTATTTTATTTACAGACATATGTACACATACCCTATACACATAAGTACATTTTTTCTATATAAAATATCGGATTTGACAAACGGACAAATAGATAAACACGCGAGAGAATTGACATGAAAATCCTTTGTTATCAGATCTAACGAACGTGATAATTTCTTCAACCTTGAAACGCTTAAAATAAAGTTCGTTGCAGCCATTCTAGCGTTCTATGGAAATTTTATTCTGCTTGAAGCCATTTGGGGATTTTACAACAGAGAGAGTATAAAGACACAAAACTACTGCAAGCTCCAAAAGCTCTAAACTATAAGTTGGCTGGAACTTGAAGAGTTGTTTAACGACCATTTCGTTCCGTCACGCTCACCGTTCACGAAATTATCTGACCGACTTTAAAAGACTACTGACTCACTTAAAGTTCATACTCTATAGTCTCTTTCTCTCAGTTCTATTACAAAAAGGTTATATATTCCAATCAAAGGCTACTAAGAGATTGCTATTTTGGTCGTAGATCGCCCATCGTAAGCTCATATTTAATCTAGCGGTCCTTCCCGACTTCGTTCAGGTTTAACGTTTCATATATACTTAAATATAACCTATGTCCATCCGGAATAATGTACTTTTTCAACGGTAAAATAATTTTTCAGAGAGGTGCAGTGGTTTCGGAAATTATTTTCCACATATCTGCATATACACAACCTCACAAAATCCACACTCCCTCTTTATACTATTGTAATATTAGTATAGATATGATGTACCATGCACAAAAAATATCTAAATTCCGTAATGTCACATTTTATGCATACATACATTTGTGGGTAACAACTATCTGTCTCAGCCGACGTTGTCATTATCAACATGTCGGAGACAGGCATGAAGACATGAACACTGTTAGTAAACGGAACGCGGCACGTGGCCCGAGTGATGTCAGCACCGTCGCTATGACAACGGAGCCTAGCTGAGGGACAGGGGTTGTGGTAGGTCTCACTTGAGTTTTAACCCTGATGGAGACTAGTGCGTCCTTTTTCTTGTGGAAACGTTACTTGGCTCGAATCAAATTATGCGTATGTTGAGAAGATATAGTGAACGGATTATGATCGTTCGTAGATTCCGAGGACAGCGACAATTCATACGTCATCCATCTCAACCCTCATGCATCAGGTGATCTGCATGGCCATAAATTATATCGATTTAAAATTATGTTTAAACAGCGCGTGTTTAACACCAAAGCTAAGCTACTACAAAATATATGCGATGTCCTATTATTAATTTTATCGCTGATGTATTATGTAACACTTGCTTTGACACGCTAAGTCAGCAGAATTCTAAAAATATCCAGTTGCTTACGTATGAGCCATAAAAAGTTATAGAAAATTGTTTCTGAGAAGGCGTTTCTCCACTGTGTCAGTATATTCATAGAGACGGAATTCTCAGGAGACGTACGTCACCTAAACTATTGTAAATCCAACCACTATTCTGAACACATCCAAATGAAAATTTTACTTCTGTTACCTATTCTTAGGTTTGCTTCTAAATAGTAAGTACACTTCAGGCTAGTTTCCCAGCTTTTAAAATTTACAGAATAATTACATTGTATTTTTTTTATTACTATATTCGTTTAGAAACAATTACGACTACGCTCTGGCAGGCTGCATTGCTTTTATTTCAAACTCTATTCTACTGAACGTTTCAAATTGGAATTGAAAAAAAGTATTTTGTTGCTATTAAATTATATTGCAGTAAACAATGTACAATACAATCAAGCAAGCGTTCAATAACAAATGAGATAATCAAATAACGTATCCGATAATCGTAATCGCATCCTGCTGAATAACAAAGGAGGCAATGACGTCACGACACAAAGATACACGTGCCTGGTGGTACAATTCTTCACTTCACGGTCAGCTTTCACGCTCCCCCTCAAAGCATCCATGAAAACTTTTATATGTTCCAATACTTATTTTTTAGCCAAGACCACGTTCCGGTGCCGTCGTATGACAATGGACACACACCAGGAGAGCTTTAATAGTAAGCAAAGAATTAGCAGCGCGGCTCGGTAGCTTCGCGTAATATCAACAAACACAATGAAATCTTCAAAGATTTTTCGCAATAATAATAGTTTACCTTAAACAACAATTTGAAGGTCTAATACCAGATATCGACTCGGTGGCATAGTTTGTGGTGATGCTGCCTGCCGAGCGATAGGTCCTGACGGTAATTCACAGCCGGGGCAGATATTTATGTCGTAGCTAATTGTTTATTCTCGAGTCACGCGTGTATATGACGTTAGCCACCCGCCATTCTCTGTAATCCAGTTCGTGGGTGTGAGTATGTAAACGTTTATATATTAAAAGTCATAAATAAAACTTTATTGGATTTCTCCGGTCATTATTTGTAATCAGGAGCGAAATTAGCCCTAAACCAAGCGACGCTCATTTACATTTTGTGGACTTGAATACAATAAAAATACATTATTAAAATTTAGGTTCATTTAAAATTTTAATTGTTATCACAAAAGGAGTTCACTTGTGATAATGTTGCTAATAGATGTCACTTTTTGTGACGAAAATCATTATGAATAGTTTATCTTAATAATATAATACAGTTCATAAAATTGCAGTCATAGATGTCGCTGTTGACTTGATTACAGTTTTATGATGAAGAATTAATCTCAGCCCCATATCTTAAGGATATCATCACCATTTTGGGTCCCATCATAAATATCTGGGAATATATGACGTGTATGTTGTGTAATTGCAATCCAGCACTGTTTTCAATCGCGGGATCCTGCAAAAGGTAGCTTTCATTTGGAATTTAAATAAATATTCTTTTCTATGACTATAGTCCAATGTTTATTGAAATTACAAAAGTAAACATTATTTTACTAACTCTAATTGACTGATTATTTTATTGTTTGACTACTTATTTATTAATAAAAAGTTCAAAAACAATAGCATATTCGGTAGATAATTTTGTAGTCTTTGTCTAGTTGCCTAAAAATATTCTCTAATCTTTATCTGAGGTAATAAGGTATAATATTTATTTGATGATTAAAAGTATGAATAAAGTATAAGTAAAGGGTTAATAAAAAACGTAATAAATTTAAAAATATCAGCAAATTGCATCAATACTGTTATCTCCCAAATTACTGCTTATAGAACTACATATATAGCCAGTGGGCGAAAAGGCTCTTTCTGCCTAGACGCTTGTTGGTTTGATGGTTAATAAATTGTTGTACAATTACATACTTTTCTTTAACTTTAATTTGCGCGATTTTACTCTTTCGAATCCGCAAGCTGTTGCGGGACCCTGCAGTACCTAAAATTATGCTGGATCCCGCTGGATTGTGGGATTCCACATTGCGGGCAAATCCCTAGTTGTGTACGAGCGTAGCCCGCAGTGTTAGCATATAGAAACGAATGATAATACAAACTACATGTTACACACACCTGATATCTTGCTGTCAATGTATGATTTAACAAAGTAAAAAACATTTATAGTACTACAAATTAAGTATGCTAAGCAAACGTCTGTCATTGATTTCCACTTGGTTCAATTGAATGTTAGTTTCCATTTTAAGGGTAATTGGCCAGCATCGATATTGGTTTTGACTTTCGATCGACTCACCTACAATTTAATAAAACCTCCAGCAACCACGTCCGTCTAGTAATATATTGAATACGTAGCTGCATAGCTCCACGAAATAAATGTACCCGCTTATTTTGAGTATTTTGGTGTCTATTTATTCTAGAGGTTATGTGCCTATCGTGTATTTTACCCCTTCATTCCTAACGATAATATTTACTTTAAAATATATTTTGTTAAAAGGCAGATTACTTGCGTCCTTCAGAAATACGCCAGTGATGTCTTTCGTATTACATATTTCCTCAGGCGGCGGTGATCAATTATAATCTCGTCGTCACTCAACTAAAAAAAATTCTCAGCAATAATTCAGCCTACCGAGGAAACTTTTTAATATTTATGGATCTTTCGAAACCAGTCGACGAGCTACCGAAAACGATTTGAAATTGGTTTGTTATTAAATTAGTAATAATTTACTTTGCAACAATCCGCACAATTTATTTATTGATATCTAATGGAATTTTTAATTTTAAAACCATATTCTAGAACCAATTCGAGTCTTAAATAAAATAATGTTACGATCCAGTTCATGTTTAGTTATTATGAACAATAAAGAAACATTTGTCTGAGGTAAAGACAATACAGCTATTAATATTTTACAATTAATTTACTAGTATACTTCCCTAATTTTTGATTTTTATTTGCGATTTGAGTCACACTCGTAGCTTGAATTTGCGCTTCGTTAAATTTTAAGCGGAGTACCATTCGATGTAAATTCGTAGCAAATTCGATTGCATATACAAAGGCTCAATCTTACCCTGTGTACGTACGCAGCTGTGCCGTGAATCCGTTTCTGATATCTCCGATATATCGTCGTTAAGATGTGATGGGATGTTAAGAGAAAAGTAAAAGATTTTTCCTCGTCTTATTTGTTGAGATAGGGCCGTAACTGTTTCTGGAATGTAGGAAGCTAGGAGGTACAATCCTTCCTATTAGAGTTGGTTAGACTCTGTACTACTGTAAGGGATGTAAGGACTACTCGTGCATGAAAATAGAGTGTTTTTCGGCTGTCTAACTAGCCACCACTCTCCTTCTCGAACGAACCGTAAAAATTAAACATGTTTCAATAGCAGTATCGGAAAGACAATAATAAACAGACACGCCTTTTCATTCTTGGCCGGTAACACGTCGCATCGGTAATCCTTTTGATGTTAAATGTATCTGGACGGTACGTCACTTACCTTCAGGTGGTCCGTCTGATCGTTGGTAGCCTATCGACACAAAACCAGAGGCATAAACTGGTCTCTTCTCAAAAGTGATTTGTTTTCTGTGGGTTAATCAAGTGTTTTGTTAATTTAGTAACTAAGCCATCAAGATAAAATCGCATATCTCAGGTAAAACGCGCCAAAATTCGGGATGAAAAGTAATTTTCTTTTAGTCAGGATTAAGTTTTTACTGTAATAATCAAAAGCAATATTGAATTGTTTAATTTGATGTTTCCTTTCGCCGAAGTAAGTCATAAATAATTTGTAATGTACTGTTTACGCTTCCTTGATATTCAGTTGAAGTGACCATAAAACTACCTGAAAAAATATTTTCACATCCGTACCTAATTTCATTATGATCGCTAGACACTAGCATACTACGAAAAAAGAATTATTATAAAATATTAACAAGATTCTGCCATGAAATTTCCGCATTTCCCAAATTAAAAAATATCCTCAAGTTTGACCCATAATATTAAATCCAAATATGCAAAGAGTTACTTAAATATTTTCAATGGTTTTAGTGTTATGCTTGTTCAGAGTGACAGACGGACAAAAATAAAAATTGTTTAGCCTTCTATAGCGACAACAAAATGTACTACATTAAAATTTACAAAAAATATTGAAGTACAGAATCTGCACCCTCCCCCGTTATAGGTTCGCAGATCTAGTTTATAAGTTAGCGCAGTGCATTTAAAATTAAGTTTGGAAATTCATGAGCGAAGGAGATTCGCAGTTCACTTGAAGTTATAGTAAGATCACCGACCTCTGTACGAGCCAATAAATGCGTTTCATATACGCAGCCACATAAATATAGAATGTCAGATTCGGCAATCTGATGACATGCACTTCCACTTTATTACACAGATACATAATATAAATATTGAATACAATAGTTTTATTATAATACAAGTGAAACTAAATTATTATGAAGAACTAACATAGTTAACAATTGCAAACAAAACATTCGAACGTTTCATTTAAATAATATAGCTGTCATAATAATGGATTCAATCGAATAATCATAATTTAATAAGATGCAACAATTCTAAACAGGATCACACCTAATAGCATAATTACAAATTTTTTTCATCCAAATATTCTTATAAAAACAACGGTGGGTGTGAATATGATCACGATTGACAATTTAAGGTAGGCGACTTCAGATAACTACATAAATTGGTATGTTTACAAGGTTGCTAAATATGTATTAAATAGGGTTTGTTTACAGACACAACCCCATTACACTTATTATTTAGTACGCATTAATAACCTACTCTTGCTTCGTTTCGAAAAACATAAAGCATACGATTACAAACAATACCCATATCCCTAAGAATTTATCCGTTTAGATGTCGATTTTAATATTTGTATGTATTAGACACAAATTTACCTAAAACAAACCTTCTGTTAATGGAATTCATTTCGCAGTATAAAATATTCTAGATGACAAATTGATGTTAAGACATGACAAGTCCCATCCTAATCTCTTAATTACTTTCCGCTTGATACCGTACCAAACAAGACAGGCAAAGCCTTTCAATATTAACATTTCTAAAAAATACTTCCAGTGAAAATACACGATCCGAGAACGTATATGTATGTAATGGTCAAGGGATCTATCTCTGGGCGGGATCTGCAACTGACATGTTAAGTATTCAGCTCATGACCCTTCTAACGAATGTGTTGGGTAGGGTAAAGTTGAAGTCTATATTAAAAACTGCTTTGTTGAAGTACCAATTAAAATGCTACTGAAATAAAGGCGACGTTATTTTTAAAAATGTACGTTAAGAAAAAAAATCTATTTCCTTTCCCCTACAGGAAAGCCTAGCCTAAAAGGAATACAGAAAAAGGGAAGACAGCTGCCGGCGAGGGATATTGAACGCAGTATTACTCCACTTTACAGTGCTCTAGTTTATGTTGTGATTATAAGCGGCCAGTATAAGTGCTGCTTCCCTCTCTCTACTCTGTTCTATCACTCTTTTTCTATTTTTATTTCTTTGTATGCTTCTTAATTTTGATCTAACAAATAATTCATGAACAAATACAACGATTTAATTCATACTGATGATGATCACGGTGATGATGATGATAATGCACGTTAGTCCTAATCACCAATTATTGATTAATTAGGGTACAAACACGTGTACGCGAGCAGACATGTAACAGCAATGTCCAATGTCCCTAATAATACCGCTTAATTAGAGCCTAAAAATCTGTTTCTCATATTCTAATCCTATATCCAATATTTTCAGCGAAGTTATCTAAGATATATAAATAAACTTAAGTTTTGTATAACTGTTAGATCGGAAATAACTTCTGCGATCTAAGCCTTTGCACGTGGAGACGCCACTGGAGCTAATCGACTTAAACATTTTTCTCGCAGCGGAAATATTGGTAGCGCTCGGAAACCATAAATCGCGCTCAGAAAATGCTCTTGCAAACTTTACTTAGTGAACCTTTAGCTGAATTATCTAATCGAGATTGAATTTGTTTGCAATTTATTTAATTTAAACGAGTGTAACGTGACATAAGAATGTCTGGGACATAATCCACTACGCTGTACCGATTAGTAGAGAAATTAAAATATTTTATACCATATTTTCAACACCCACCGCACTAATTGGTTTAGGTCCACAAGCACCGACTTTGCCGACAAAACTGCTTATGACATCTCCTTGGCCGGACTCATATTTTGAATAGTGTTACCAATTTAATTGTACTTTATTTTAACATGTTATTTAATAATTCTTATTCGATATGAATGAGTATCATCCCACTAAATTATTTTATGTTTCGTTACTTTTTTTTTTCTATTACGAATACTTGAATCTGCACCTCTCTTGGATGAATTGGAAAAACGCTTTTCAGTATTACATTCGCGTACCTAGATAAGAATGATTTAAAACCAAAAAAATTGCATTTGTCAATCAATAATTCATCATGGAAAAAAACAACGAATTTGTTAAATGCAAATTAACAGAAAAAAAATGAAGTATTAACATTTTATTCAACGTTATGACTTAATTCTTAAATACAGCAATAAAAATATCCATCCCTGAACATCTTTCGGTAATTTAATAATCTTACCAAATTGTTAATTTTCATCTGTAAATGTACCCGATGTCCCAATTAATTCTACTGACCTTAGAACATCATCCTCATCGTTAAACCGGAGTGCTCTTGAAAGATGTTATTTCGTATTGAAATCGTGGAAAAGTCGCGAGGCGCTGTTGACCCGACTTAAACGGTGAGCGCTTTTAATTCAATTTAGACAAATTTTCTTCACTCGCTTACGTGTACAGACAGCCTTTGAAGTACCCTTTCAAGCAGTAATTGGTAAATATTATAATAAATTATGCATTCCAATGTGTAAAATTCATTTTTTTTATATTCATCTATCCGGTGCTTATACTTTATACCAGTTATTGTCACATCAGTATATACTTGAATTTTCATTACTAATTTATACAGATTTTTCTATAAAAATTTAAACAACTAAACTCCTTCCTTTAGTCCAGAGACGGACAAGTGTAATTTCTTATCATTCGTAAGAACTAGGTTTCCAAAATGAATATATAAATTAAATATGAAGTTGTTAGTACTTGCACGTACAAATCCTTAAATAATACAAATAGTTTAATTAGGTGGTAAACAATAACTGAATTAGGTTAGTAACACAGTAATTTTTTTTATTTTTTTGGTCGCGACAAAAGGAGTTTAAATTTATTTTGTAACATTCATCTCACGTCAACCATTATAATGAGGCAAATATTTTTGACACTATAGTATATTATAATATACATGTTTATTTATGTTCTCGGTGCACAATAAATAGGTTTGTGTCATTTGTATATATGCAAGTCAAATACGAGTTCAGTTTGATTTTAAAACATGTATGGAATGCTAAAGTTGTATGTCTGTTAGCTTACAAAAGCTTTTTAACACATGTCAAATTCACCACAGGGACTAAAATTCAAACATTAGAAACATGGTAGAAAATATCAAACAATCTATATATATAAAAATGAATGTTTGTCTGTATGTCCTCTATAGAATCGTACACTACGCATTTGATCATGTGATGATCTTTAGTAAAGTTGTTGTGCACGAGCCCACGAAGGTTTCTGTGTAGGTACGACCAATTTTCGACAGATGGCGCCAATGTTTATTTTAGTCGGTGGCGTAGCAACGCGCGCAGGGTACAGCTCGTAACATATAAAATCAAGTAATAAATCAAATAAGCTATCTGGAAACTGCACCAGAAAACAGAACATCCGGTTAATACAAAATGTATTGTACGCCTGTCCGACAGTTAATGCGCAGTTTTCTATTTAGCATTGTACGTCATTAATCAGTACAACTTTTCGTAGCCATTATACTTTCTTTTAGCGTAGGAATGTTTGGAAATTATTTAGTCCTTGCGTTGCTTTGTAAAACATGGATAGGGAGAAACATTTACGTATTTGCGTCATGACGAATTAATATAGATGACTAAGAAAATTAAATTGTAATAATAACAGCCCATAATACAGAAAAAATAATCAATTTATACGCATTCTGGTAAGTTATTATACATTTTAGCTCCATCATATTTTATGTGTAGTTCCGGTTTTATATAGTTATATGGCAGTAGTTAAGTCATGTCGGACTTTCAAATGGTATTAGAACTTCTGAATTGACTATTAAAACCATCATCATTACTCGTATGCTCGAGGTCGCGGTCATTGACTGTTAATTTCAGAGTTCCATGCTTTGGGTAGAAAAATAAGCTGTGGCCGTTAGTCCCGGTTTCTGTCGTTAGATAGAAGTCGTTAAGCCATTTTGGACTTTCAAGTGGTATTAGAACTTCTAAAAACTAATCGCGCCGTCAACATATTCCAGGCCTCCTCAACCACGAGGAATGAGACCATCTCTGCTTAGCTGCTAAGGTAATACAAAATTGACAAATAAGTGTTCGGATAGATATATTATCTAGCGTCTAGCCAAGACAGCGCAGGCTGTAACAACGTTGATTGACTCATTCGATACCGGTCAAAACCAATCAAGATTTTGATCAGTCCTCTTCCGCTTTGATACAGTGACGGGTATCAGCTCTGATCCTGCGTATCCCAATTACAACATTCGTTGTTAAATTATAGGCACATTACTTAAACACACCTTACATATTGGTATAAACAAGACACTAAATATTTATATGTAAATATAATTATACCCTGCAGCTCAGGTAACCGTGAACATGCCGGCTCAGTCAATTGTCTCGGGCACAATAATTTTTCGTTAAACCCTGAAGGGTAGACGAGCTATAGATGGTATATGGTCATCGTCGTCTATGAACACGGTAAAACCAGAGGAGTTATCAATGCAACGCCAATCCTGGCACCGTATAAAATAGCAGTTTAATCATATAACCATAAAAATATATAATCTAATAATAATATATATAATAAATAAATAAAATATAATATAATAATAATAATAATATAATCATAAAAATATAATCGTTTAATCATAAAAATTTAAATCATATTACATTGTGACAACCATAAAACAATGTGAAACATAGAATAAATAAGAAAAAAAACGCCAATCCTAAAGGGGGGCCTTTTGATGGATATAATACGTCCTTTTTTAAAAACCCTATATCATAACACTTTCAAAATACATCAGAAGTTAATACGTTTCATAGTTCGCATGTAGGCTCAAAAACTATCCGGAAAATCTCAATGTCGTTGATTGTCACGAATACAAACGATGTAGAATCCGAGCAGACTTAAGATGACAGAGTGGTAGATACATTTTTATTACAAAGTGTTGTTTGTTCGTGATATAAAATGTTTTTGCCCGTGTCGTCAACGAGAGAGAAAATCAATCCGACTATGCGACTGGGAGCGTTTTATTTATAGTCAATTTCATTAGTAATTTATAGTTTTATTATCGCGGTGGTAAATCAATATTTTCTTTAGTTCACCATAACAACAGCGGATTAATATGTAATATTGTCTTTTAGGTCATTTAAGATAATTAACGTTAGCATAATAATAATTAAACCATAAAATTTGTATATTTGAAAAAACAACCAATTATTCTCACTATAAAAATATCGTTGCATAAATATTTTACGATTATCGCCCTCGACTATGTTCCCTCGTTAAAAACGAATTCATCCCATGATCATTTATAACGGATTGGCATCTTTGCCGCACTAATGACCCGAATATGGATCATTGTACATCTTGTGATAACATTATTGATCGGATCTGATTTTATCTAGATTGATGTTAGCTCTCATTTCGTTTAACTACATAGCCTAGTTTTTTCGTTCGCTTAACTACTAGACAGGCTATCCGATAGCAAGCGATCAATCCCACTTACACACTTGCGTAATACTACGTATTGTCAAAATTTTACCAGCCAAATAGGCTGTAGCAACTTGCTCGTTCGTGACATTGCTCTCGAAACACGTCAAAAACTTAAAAACATTTCACGATTAGTTCATAATCATTATTAACAAATGTAACTATTTGTTAAAGACGGTTTCTAGACAAAATAATATGTACACATTTGTAAATAATTCAACAACAGCAACAACAAATTCTTCTTTATTGTACCTACACCAAAATAATTACAACTTCAATACCAATAGCCAAGTAAAATAAGCCAATGAGTCATTTTCAATAGAGAATAATACATGTAATAACATTAAAAAAAAATAATGGTAATGTCCAATTTGTATATATTTACCGTGTACCATAATGAAAATATTCATGGCAACAATTTTATATTCCTATTATTAGCGAGCAGCTTAAAGCTCTTATCTATATTTTACCATGCATGTGTAATTGTATACCATCGGATTTATAGTTAAACGCAACAGTAGGTGTACCCCACTAAATACTTACGTATATACATTAGTGTACATGGACTTTATTTTGATTTAATCACAGTATCAAAAAATACTAAAAGGATTGCGACGCTTCTACTGTTCGATGATCTATGAAGCAACTTAAAATCTGCTTTGGAGTAGTTATAATGTTTTGTTTGTCACAGGGGCGATACCAATGGTGACTGCGACGGTGTACTGCGCTCCCACGCCGCTGCGCTACGCCGCCCTGGCCGTCTATAGCTTAGGTAGCCTGCTAGGTTTATACAAAGTAAGTATACTTACACAAACAATCTAGTGTTAACACAAACGTAGCGTTATGTTTAAGTTGACCCTCGCTTAGATAAGAAGGTTTAACTCTTTCTATATTCACTGTCTCTTGTAACAAGAGGTTTACCTCGTATTTAGAATGTTTTATAATGAAATTGTACCCATTGAAAAGTAAGATTGAACTTAAATATACCTCTCAAAATAACGACTAAGACAAGCGATTGCTTTTTCGCATACCGCAACACTGCGGTTTATATTTCTTTTTGTTAGGCTGGCTGAAATTTATTAATAATTTTAGACTACAGTCGAAAAGTCTTTATCTCACTGTCTTGAACCTCTGTCTGTACCGGGAGGTTTCTGCAATCACACTGCCTTAGTATAGGTTGGTAAACCCGGGAATCGAAAGTTCTGAAGGACCCTGATTTTTTAAATGCCACTTAACATCTATAATTGTATGCAGGCAAACAGAACCGTAAGCCAAAATTGCCACAAATGGTCATCCATCAAACTGTAGACCGAATTCGACTATACTAACACAGGTCGACCTGGTCATTTCTGAAAGGAACTATCACATTAGTATAGGTTGGTAAACCCGGGAATCGAAAGTTCTGAAGGACCCTGATTTTTTAAATGCCACTTAACATCTATAATTGTATGCAGGCAAACAGAACCGTAAGCCAAAATTGCCACAAATGGTCATCCATCAAACTGTAGACCGAATTCGACTATACTAACACAGGTCGACCTGGTCATTTCTGAAAGGAACTATCACATGGTTCCTTCAATCACAATGAATCACATTGAAGATCCCGTAGTTCAGTCGATAGCGGCCTGCGGAGCGAGGAGTTCTAGGATCAATACCCGGCCGGAATCAATATTAATGTGACAGCTAGATGATTCTTCTCGGATCATGGGTGGGTTGGTTCGTGTTATCGAGGTGTCAACATACGAACATTTTAGTTTAAAGGCCCAGTCTGTGTTCTTGTTGGGTTACTCAACTTTGTGTACAGTGTGAGAATGGACTCAATCTCTCAGGCGAGGCGAGATTTAGCTCAAGCTCATTAATATGCGGCTGCAAAGCCTGTAAGGAGAACTTGCTCATTTGTTTAATTCTATTCATATTATTCCAAGAAGATTTTTTGTCTCGCGGTGAATTTTTATTCAAACGTCGAGCGGAGGTTCGAGCTAGCGAATTCTACTTACATTGTACTTATAAAACCAATAGAGATTAGTTAGTTACCAGGTCTAATTACGTCTTCCTACTAAGCCGGCAACGCGTCGACGACCGAGGATTATCCCATGACTTTGCAGATGTGACTATAAAAACTATAAAAAAATGTACAATCCAATCCAAAAAGTTCATTTACGTCCACGTAAACATCAACCGTGCATTTACATCCATATTTGCAGCTGATAAACGACCCGAAGAGCCATTTGATGATATGTGGACACCGCTCTTACGCCAATTATGTGCGGAGACACCGACAACCGCATTTGCTGGTCGTGTCAGTGGCCGACTGATGTGCTGGAGAAAACGCCACTGACACCGGCAGTCAATGAAACCCATGACAGGGTTGATATTTTTCATTGCCACTTGAACAAAATTGCAATAGTAACAATTAATATCATAAGTATTTTTTTTAGATAAATATATTTTTGGATGGCTATCGCGTCGGGTTATTAATATGTATGTATGGGAAGTCATTTCTTTGCAATAAAAATAAATAAATAAATATTAATTAATCATAGATGGGAGGGGAGGATGGGAGCCATCTTACTAAAACTATTTTGCAACTGTCCCACGTTCTCGTCAACTGTCTCGTATATTGTAATGTTTTACAATTTAGAATAAGGCGAAGTCAGAACACTTTATATGAAAAGAATACATGGCCACTTTTATAATAAGTCTACAGAAACAAGGATTAATTTTTCCAGAAATTTTCACATATTCTAAAATATTTTAAATGTTTGATACTACCATGATATTTGTTTTCTTTTAAAATATGTTTATATGTTTAATCTTTATCACTCCAACAACTTATGTTATAACATGTTAGTGCTAAATAACATTATCTATATTATATTATATTAATGTATACTAATATTATAAAGATATTGCGGATTCTGTGAATTTGTGTGTATACGGAATGTAATATCCTGAACCATGGTACCTATTTGATAAATCCTTTTACCATTTGAAAAGTACATTATTCCGGATGGACATAAGCTTTATATCATGTGTATATGTATAATAATTAATTGTTGACACCGAACTATGTCGGAATTGTCCACTTGTCTAACAATAAACTTTGAGAAGGTACGTAATAATTCTTCAAAAAATCTAAAATTCCAATTAAAACATCTGACACTATCAAGTATCTTAAATATGTAATTTCATACCCATACTCATAACCTAAATCATATATTACTCTTAAGGCATCGATATTTAGATGCAAAATCTCAAGTCTCACATCCTTAATGTTAATGTTTGCAGGCGATGCGAGCGTGGTCGCCATGGGAGCGGCGGTTGTGCTTCGCAGCACCTTTCTGTATGCGGCTGTTGCTGGCTGGAGCGCGTGCCGCGCGACTCGGCGGCGGTGATCCGCACGCCATCCTTCACGTCTTCTTACAGGTCAGCAACAGAATAAATGAAATGTGACGACTAGGTCTGATCAGTCCGATGCATTCCCTCAGTTCAGCACTTGCGTGTCAATCTCCGCTGCCACTCATAAACAATC
Organism: Megathymus violae; assembly: GCA_003671415.1. Classification (NCBI taxonomy): domain Eukaryota; kingdom Metazoa; phylum Arthropoda; class Insecta; order Lepidoptera; family Hesperiidae; genus Megathymus; species Megathymus violae. The sequence continues at coordinate 3,231,721 of PDGT01000036.1, forward strand.
ACAACAAATATGTATTACTGCTTAAGTTTATGGAACTAAAATGCGTTTTAAGAGCATTACGAATACACGAAATTTACGAGAAGTGGAGTAGATACCCGGGCAAGTAAACCTTCCTACATATCTTGTAGGTATGGCTTTTTTATTATAATAGAAATATCAGTGTAACACCCCACCTGACTCACATTAAGTCAAGCGACGTGTTAAAGCACAGCTTGAAGGTAAAATAATGTTATGGTATAGATGAATATATAAATGACCAGGAATTCAAGAAATAATAGAGCCGAAACCAACTCCGCGCGCTTTAAACTTACTTTGTTATTGTCATATGCTGATTTAAAACATGTGCTGAGAAGATTTTTTCGTAGTTTCTTCTATTCAATGTTAAAGCATAGTTGGAGCAAAATATCATAGGCATTTGTGAATTTATAAAATATCTCAACGAATTTGAATTTTACTTCAATGGTGGAATTGTATGTCGGCCCGTACAGGTAAATTGGCCTCTCAGATATATAGTCACTTACATATTTACAATTATAGTTACATATTTACGATATATTTACAATACATACTCGCGTATGCTCGCTACACTTATGAGAATGCATACACTGATTTTGAATAGGCTTAGAACGATACGTGCTACACGAACACGTGCTACGGCGGTTAGTTATAAGGCACCGATGGTTTTTCTTAGGTGCGATGACCTCGTATTCCAGTTAGTAATGACTGCTATGTTATATATGCCTAGTGTATATGAAAGTGCAAAGCAGATGCTGAGTCAGCACGGGTGCATCCCAGCTAGTACAGCAGAAGCTCAGCAAGAGGCAGTCCACTCCGATCCGTCAAAAAGGACACATGTTCTTTAAATCGAAGATTTTTGTAATCGTTTGTATTTCTAACTTCATTAAACAGAGTCTTTCGTTAAACTCCTTTTTTTTTTAAACTCTCCCGGAGGGACCCGTGTAACAGCTAGAAAAACCAACGGTCCGGGATTCGATTTGGACAAACGTTTATTTGAAAAATAAACTGTTAATGAAATCAAGCGTTACTTTACGGAAATCCGTTATTATTAAATATTTATGTTTACTTAAAGACTAAGCCTCATTTGTTTACGTGCATGCGAGTGCCAATAGCTGCACAAGTAATACCGGTGTGAAAGTGAGAGTGAGTGAATGGAAACTTTTATTTCTGTTGTTATTATATTACGCGATCGATTATTATACTATTTATTGCTTACCGTCAAAAGAGAACTTCTTTAGAACATATTTTGTGTATAACAATTTTGAATAAATTATATTACAATATAGTAAAAAAATGTTTATCTCACCTAGAGTAAAGCGGAGTCTTATAGGCAGGTTAGATACTTAGGTGCCTGTATATAAAAATACTGCAATTATCTATAGGTAATTCAATATGAAATACTTTCCAAAACCACCATGAGGCTCGGACGTTTGAGAATGTGTAGATACTCACTTACAGAATAATTGAAGATTTGTCTTTCAGTAAATATAAGAGCACCTGATATGTATTATGCACGACAAGGAATACATACAGGGGATTGTTGGATTCATTGTTACTTCGCTATTAACGAAGGCTATTAGCGCCGAATTGACCTTATTGAAAGACCCGAAATGTCCCATTTACTCTAATGACCCCATTAAGATAACGTATATCGCCCCTAAATTATTCTAATAGCTACATAATTGGATGCACTTTTATTTTATTGAAGTAAAAAATATATATTACATTTTAAAATTGGAATTTCCATAACTGAAGGTACGGGTCATTTTTTTATGCCTTGGGCATGAAAACGAGCAGACGGGTCACCTAATGGTAAGTGTTCACCGCCGCCCATGGACACTAGCAACACCAGGGGCGTCGACAAGACTTTGGCGACCTCGAAGGAAATGATAGACCCGCTTCTTGAAGGATCCCATGTCATAGCTTGGAGGAAACACCGATGCAGGAAGTTCCTTCCACAGTTTACACGTGCGCGGTAGAAAGCTACGCGAGAACCGAACTGTGGACGAATGCCAGGTATCCAGGTGGTGTTGATGAAACCTGGTACTCCGCGATGTGCGGTTACGAAAATTAACCGCAGGGATTAAACCAAACAGTTCTTCAGAACATCTGGCGTTACTCTGCAATATATTTTAATACAACTAATTTCCGGTTATGATTATAAACTTTAACAATAATTGGAGACGTGGACTCATGCCCCGGCCCTCGGAGTTAGGTGACAATGCTCGGAGTTATATGGTGGTGGTACTCAAAAGCACATAACGACGCTCAGAATTAAGTGACGGTGCTCAGAGTGACGTCGCTGTACTTACTTTAATCACGTATCGACAACCGGAGTCGCGTGGCAGTAATTTCGACTGAATGACAGTTTTACAACATATCGTAAAATTTCTAACTGTACTCTTATTTAGGTAAAATCTATGCTGCCACTCTTACAGTAATATGAAAGTGATAATTCAGTACAGCACGTAAAAGAGATTTATTTTTCACTAATACACATTAAGCTCTCGTTTCGGTTCAGAAAACTTACGCCTTATGTTGAGAAATAGCCACCACACCCTGGAACATTATTATTAATTCTCATAGACATTTCATAAATTTTATGTTTGCTCCATTTTATTGTTTTAACAAAAAAGTAAATACCTTGTCTACTACCCTCTAGAATAGTTATAATTTTAGAATAGTTATAATTGTACAGCGAAAACAGAACAATATTCCGAGCTAAAAGGAATGTATGGTAACTTGACGCATAATATAAATTGCAAATATATCAAGAATCATGTTAATCTGTTCAGGGTTTCAGTGTTACACTTGTTCAGACAGACTGACAAAAATTTCGAAAAAACTTGTTTACTTGTTGTTGCCTCTATATCGTTAATAATATTCGGCCGCGTTACCGTACTATTATTAGTATATAAATTCAAATTTAAAGATAATGTTCAGTCATAAAGATACCTACTGATACCTAGTGCAATAATCAAATACATGTTCATTGGAAAACTGTGTTGACCTAGAGGTTTGAACGCGAGCACCTCTATTTTTTAATAACTTACTTTTTTTTTAATAACTCTGTTTATATTAGAAAATAATAATCACTTGCGTAGATGAAAGAAATCATTGTGAGGGAATCGGCATAAATGAGAGTAGGTCCTCCATATTATTCTGGAAGACGTGTATCTGCCAATATCACTGGATCAGGGTGATAGACTATGGACGTTTCATTGAAATATTATGGTAAAGTAAAAATATAAGATCGTATATTTTTGCAATTAGCTTAAAAGTTTAATGCGGCATAAGATATTAATTAAATGTCGTGAATGCGTGAGAAACGGATTATTTATTGAAATAAAGTTATATCTCGTTATAGAATCTTTTGGAACTCTAGTCAATAGTTTCAAAGCAATTAGGCTGGGAAATAATACGCGAGATAATTCCATAAGGATTTCGTTTATGTCATCCGATATATAGAACCCCAAAATAATTGACGACCCCATAGCCCAGTTAGTAGTGACCCTGTTTGCCGAGCGAGGGGTCCCGGGTTCGATTCCCTGCCGGGGCAAACGTTTATGTGACAGATAAATGTTTTTTTCGGGTCATGGGTGTGTGTAATGTCATATTTATGTACGTCCATGCCACCCGCAACACAGGGAATTCTAGTGCGGGGGTATGAGTGTGTAAACATTTATTTATTTATTTGTAATTATTAGAGACTCCCAAATAACAATAAGAACTATATTTTTATATCATCAAAAAATAATAAATACACTTATTTCTATCAGTTACTTCATAGGGAGCAATTAAGGAATTTGGCGGCCTGTAACGATCCCGAAAATTTTGTGCTAAAACGATTCTGCGTCTGAATAGTTTTGAAACGCAAAATTTGCAACTCGAAACAGCACACTCAAAAAGCCGTAGTAAACCGCATGACCTTACCGCAATTCACGTCGGGTATTTAGCAAAACAAACTTTTCCCTAGTTTGCCTAATGAGGAAAAACATTACTGAAACAGGTGCAGAACGCGTTGTAGCCTCACGCTTCCATTTCCATTCAGCTGGTGAACACGCTTTATGAAAATCTTTATCATTTCAAATCCAAAAATAATCTACTGGCGCTGTATGGTGTGTTCTTAAAACGACGGGAGTTAAAGTTAAGTTTGAAAACAGCATGTAGAACACAGTTTTTAAATATCTACATACCTCACAATGCTATAATGCTTTATTTTACAATGTAACAGATAATTAAAGACAAGCGTATCACTTTCCAAAATAAGAAATACTACGTTCAAAACCCCACTCCAGGGTCCCCTAAAGGAGATTCACATCGGAGTCACTAGGCTAATAGCTTTAGTTAGTACTGTGATATTATATTGTAGTACATTTCCATTATATTTAACATTACATTTATTTTCAAAATGTGACTAAAGAATCACTTTATTACAGCTCCTACAGTACAAGGCGGAGGGAATAATAATGCCCACTAGAAAATTGCACTCAAAAATAATTCAAATATTCTTTTTAAGGAGACATGCTTTCTAAACAGTCAAATTGGAGTCGCCAACTCCCTTATTCTGTAAGCAGGGTAACATGCAACGCGTCATTGAACAAATAGTAACTAACAATACTATAATTTTTATTCGATTAAAAATATTCAATATTAAATTATTTAATAAAAAAAAAATATTCGATACTATTTACTTTTTATTTAAGTTATTGAGTATATTTTTATGTTGATGTATACAATTGAAAAAAGAAGAGACGAGCCACTTGATGGCATGTGGTCTCCTCCTCCAATTGACATCGGCAACACTAAAAGCATTACGGACCCGTTGCCGGCCATGAATGTAATGGGGACACGCCCTATCACTTTCTAGACGGGCGGTGGTAGCTGACTTAAGAATTAAGAAACCTATAATAATTCACAAATACCGTTCGGATTACATTGGGTATAACAGAGCCCAGTGATCTTGGCGCCAGTTCCTCGTCCATCGTTCAGTAGGGGCCGGTGTATAGGGGCCAGTGTATAGAGGGCCATATATGTCCACTACTAATTTTACTTCTTTCGTTCTACTAATTTTACTCTAAAATAGTACTTTATCTTAATTTTTACATTATAATAATTATTAGTCATACACATTTTCCTGGTTCAATTTGTAAACAAATAACCACTACACATAAAAATGTTAGATAAACAGTTTAATTAAATCAATAACATCATTAACTATATTCCATAATCAGCAATAATTATTATTATTTTCCATAATAAGTATGTCGATCGGAAGAAATCGACCGAGCCCAACATCTATAGCTGCAGCACGTTGACCGTCGGTCGGCCATGTTGAGGGCTCCGATGGCATAAAGATTTCAAACACTCGAATTAGCTACTATTGCAGTACGCTGCGGGCGTCCGTGATTACCAGTACAACGCCGAGAAATTTTACTTCATAGTTTACTAAGTGCAAATGGTACATGTCCTACAATCATTTGCGATCTATGAAGCTCGATCATTCTTTAGTCATCAGCCTCCCTTGTAGGTTGCTCATCGTACTAACCAACTGTCCCGCCAATAACGTCTGTTCTCTTCTGTTGGAAGTCACAGGACTCTAGTCCAAGGAGTTGAATCGTGATGGTGGTTTACGATTGTAATATACCTTACATGCATACCCGTCATCCTCGTCCGGAAATCAACCGCGAAATGTTTTTAACGTATGTCATTTGCAGTAATAGATAGCCAGTCAACAAGATTTTTATGTTTTGCGATAAAACATTCAGTGCCTTTGGTGCGTTAAGTTTTGGATCTTTTGCTCGGCTGTTAGCTATTGACAAATAAATCAAGTTGAAGGCCGAATCAGACTCGCGAAGGATGAGCCGTATTATAAATATATCACGAAATTTTGTCCTCTTACTGAGGAAATTTAAGAACTAAGAACGTTTCTATATAGATTTACTTGTAAACTAAAGAACAGAGTCTATATTTCTGGGATATGCGAAATTCTAAAAATAAAAGTTGCTTTCATAGGTATATTCATACATAACATAACAATACAATGCGTAAACAAGTAATTAATTTACAATATTCCTATTTCTTTAACGTGAATTATATTTATTATATTATTATCTGTCCAATTATAAAGCGTTACATATAATTATTGACAAACAATGAGTTATGATGTATAAGGATACCGGTGAACTGTTTGTGAACCACAAGGATGTTCGTTACAACATGCGAGATAGTCACTGATCTTGGTCCGACCATGGAAAATTCTAGCGCTGAAACGTTTGGTAATAAGGTTTTTGTTTAGAACATCTGCTTTGTTTCGAGTTTTATTTGTTATAATTGTAACTTAGGTCTAATTTTATATATGTATAACCTAACGTAACATACTGAGTCGTAGTAAGGATGGGGCCAATTACAGATTGCGTTAAGTTTTGGATTTCAATACAATTTTACTATAAAACACAGATACTTACAGATGGGCAGATTATGTGCAGAAACGACTTCCTACCATAACGTCGCTCGTCAGCTACACTCTACTTGCGTTATCTTAAAAAAGTGTGGGTACTGCTACAAACTAAGCAGACGCCCCACATAAAAAATTGTAAGCCTAAAATTCGCCTTGATAACACCTCGTATTACATTCAAATCAAATCAAACATAAACCTTAAAGAAATTACTATACATTAATCGCTACCAAATATCTTGAGAAATAATACCATTATCTAATTATTTCTTTAACAGTAGGTACTAATATAAGTATGAGGATAAAATATTATTTATGTCTCATAAATTGCACGATTACGATTTTGATTGATAGCCAATACCCAGTTTTCTCAGAAGTGGCTTATGCGTATATAGAAGAACTAAACTGTAAACATTAATTGATAACAATTTATGGAAGAGGATTATAGTCTAGGAATTTACTGACACACGTAATATTAGCGCAATGGACTGTCCATTGACGAGATATTAGTACGGTTATCACAGGACAAAACGATTATTAAATAAATAAACGTTCACATTATTATTATTGGTTCTCATTATTATTGGCTTCACTATATAATGGCAATAATGTAATCATTTATGGCATAAGGATGACAATGAAGATTTCTCTTCTTATTTTTTAACAGTTTCATACGATTTGCCTGCAGTTTCTTTTCATCTCTTACATATTGTTAAAGTCACATCAAAATTTCTTAAAATCACAGTTACAATATATATGCTAAAATATAATTTTCACGAGTGATACGAGTATATACACAATGTTAAAACAGTACGATAATTCATAATTAATCGCTTGTAAATATTTGATTCGCAGTTCACAAATATAATAAAATAATCTCTTTTCAGAAATAAAACATAAAATGGCGCAGAAGACCGCCGCGAACACAAAAATAATAAATACCGCCCGGTTGTCAACAGATGGCAAAATAATGATATATCTTGAATTCCATATACATACATAAATATTTGTTTAGTGAAAGTTACATACGTAACTTGTTTTTTTATAATATACCAAATGTCCTGTGGATCACTATACAAATATTTTGTAAAAGTTGTGTTATATTTAACAGATTTATAAGAAACCGTATGTATACATATGATAAAATTCTAACCGATCATTTTCAGTACATTAAAGATATATGAAATAAACTATAAAAAGGACACTATAATAACTAAATAATAGTTGTTATAACTTTTGGTCGCCAATCTTAGAAGCGGATTAACCGATTTTGTTATGATTTTTACTTAATTCTTAAGTACGGCAAATGATGAAAATTGGAGTTGAGTTCGCCGTATAGTCTCCAAACACAATAAAAATCATCAGAAATGTTTAAATCCATAAACTAGATGGCGCTGTATAATAAAGTAAAGAAACGGAACAAAAACAAAGCTTCTAAGGAGCGTACAAAATTTTTACCTATTCTGGTAAGATTGCCACAGAAGCAGAAAATTAAATAAACAAAACCTTTATCAGATTTTTATTAAACAACTAGCTGTGGCCCCGATTTCGTCCGCGTGGAATTTAACAAAAAAGTTATTTAGTAGAAATAAAAGTAGCCTAAGTTGCTCCTTATTACATCAGCTAGCTGCCAATGAAAGTTCCGTCAAAATCGGTCCAGCCGTTTCAGAGATTAGCCGGAACAAACAGACAGACAGACAGACAAAAATAAAAAAAAAAATATTTTGGTATATGTACCGTATTTACATTCATATGAATGTAGTAAAAACCGTTATTTTAATATTACAAACAGACACTCCAATTTTATTTATTAGTATAAGACTATGATAGAATATTTTGTTTTACAAATTACAATTAGGATAACTAAATATATTTTTTGTAATTTTTGTTTTTCAACAATTTGTTTTGCCTTTTAATTGAATGGTAAATTCTAAATCTAACAAAGTTGTTTTTAATAATGTAATGGAAAGCACTTGCATGGCATATCGAATTTATTTTTGCACACGTTTTAGTAATTGTACCAATATTAATAAAGTTAATTTCGATATCAAAATATTATTTACGTTTCATTGTCGTTAAATATTAATTTCAAATATTAACGCAAACAAAAGTGCTTCAACGCTATTGATATCACCGGAAAATTTGAAACAGTTTAGGCACGTGTCATTTCAGCAGGGTTGTCACATGACACAAAGTTATTTCATGGGTAACATGTACTGGAAAACATTAATAGACCCAAATATAATTTTCCACAAAAATTTAGAGGAACATTATTTTTAGCGCTGTCGGCATAAATTCATTGCGAAAAAAATTTAGTTATGACGCATTAAAGGAATTTTGTTAATGAAAATTAGTTTACTTTTGATCTCGAAAGCTTCTAAAATGATGCCATGAGTAAAGGACTTAAAGGAAATTGTACTTTCTAGTTTTAAATTTTTAATGTTCCCTACCACTTTAATGTTGGGCTTCGATGGTTAATGAATTACACTTCAAAAAATCAACTTTACTTAATCTAATATAATACTTCTTAATCCTTAATCACAGAAATAAACTTAATATATAATAATAACAAAACTATAACGGAACCGAAAGTTTGGATGAAATATTGTTTGGAAATTTACTTATACTTTATACTTACTTACAAACCCCGTAGGCGCAGCGACCCGAAATGAGTCTTGATCTCTGATAGAAGACAACGCCAACGGTCCCGGTTTTGAGCCACCTCCCGCCAGTCGGCAACCTGCAGTTCGCGTAGTTCTGACTCCACGAAGTCCTTCCAGCGGTACCTTGGCCGTTCCACAGGTCGGCGGCCACTCGGGACTCCAAAATAGGCTCTCTACACGCTACGATCTTATCCCATTCTCTCCAAGTGGCCTAACCAGCGGAGTTTATGGGATTTAATCTTCCCCATTATATTTAGCTCGCCAACCAACTCTTCGATTTCGAGGTTTTTCATTAACCTGCAACTTCTATCCTGCCTCTGGGTTGGGCCCAGAATTTTACGCATGATCTTTCTTTCTGCCACTAGCAATTTCTCTTCGTCTTTGAGGGCTAATGTCCATGCCTCGCAGCCATACATCAAAATCGGTCTAATTACAGTCTTGTAGATCCAGATTTTCGTCTTCCGCCTTAGCAGCTTGGGCACTAACACCTTATGAAAGGCTGTACTACAACGGAGAGCGTTATGAATCCGGATGTCAACTTCCTCTTCCCTAGTATTTCTGTCCGTAATATTGCATCCTAAATATTTGAATCTTGCCGTACCATTGAACGAGGTATCTCCCACATGGAGATCTAAGCGCTGTTGTCTGTTGTCTCTGTAGCGTTTTATGTGGAGACACTCTGTTTTTCCAGAGATAAGGTCTGCACACCACCTCATTCCTCGTATGTCCTATAAGGGCTAGATCGTTTGCATATCCAATGACCCTATGCTGTCCATTCTGCTCGATTCCAGTATCAAGTTCCATGACTTTCCGGATAACGTGTTTTAACGCTAAATTGAACAGCATTGGGGACAATGCATCTCCCTGTTTGCGGCCAGTATCTACGTGAAAGTCCTCTGTATGTTCTTTACCAACTCAAATCCGCATTTTACTTTCCTTAGTAGAGCTATGAGTTTCCGTGGAACGCCAAAGTTGGTAAGTATAGCGTAGAGTGAGCTCCTGCCAATACTGTCATAGGCTTTACTGAATTCCACAAAAAGCGAGTGATTATTATTCAAAATCATTACGGATATGGAAACCCTTATCAGAATCAACGATTCGCGAAAATTTTTCTTACGAGTCCGATCCATCAAAAAGGCATATCAACCATCTACGCAATTTTTAACCGATGACGACGGCAACCTAGTAACTGACCCGGAGGACCTCAAGAAGAGATGGAGGGACTATTTTGAAGGCTTACAAAGCTGCACTGAGCCAGAGCAACCCTTGACGCCAAACTCCTATACTGTTGATGATACGAATGAGGACCCGTTGACATTCGAAGAAGTGACGTGAGCCATCATGAGGCTTAAAAACAACAAAGCACCTGGTATAGACGGTTTAAATGCTGAGACCTGGAAATATTGTGGAGGTGCCATGCAGAGGCTGTACGAGTTACTTCACAGGGTTTGGGCATCAGGGCACCTGTACATAAGAAAGGATGCAAGAAGAAGTGCTCAAACTACAGAGGAATTGCTCTCTTGCCAACAACGCATAAAGTTTTATACTACGTGCTGCTGGACAGACTTGAACCGCACGCGGAAAGAATCACTGGAGATACTTTATACTTAGACTTTATTATCGATATAGAAACTTAAACATATTATTTATAATGTTTGTCTGTCTGCTTGAATATGTATAACACTAAAACTATCGAACCAGATGATTCTTGGTATATTTGGAATCTAGAGAACTTTTTATCCCGGAAATTGGATCTGTTCCCGCGGAATTTTTAAACCGAAGGCCAGTTATGTACTACTAGTAACAAATGAACGTCACATCTGAAATAATACTCATTCTAAATTTGAAAATATACATTTTTAAAGTTCGCAATACCATAGATTTAATGAATCTATCTGCAATAACTTTTGATTTATAAAAAATAGTTCTATTTTAATATTTCATGTAGTAAACATAAAACTCAATCATGAAAACATTCATTTGTATTGGGCACAATAATATTACGATATGATTGTAGGCGTACTTACTTTGTTATATCCTCTCGTGTGAAACAACGTTTTATTATATTTGACCAACTTTTCATTATTTTTTCTTCACTAATGAAGTTTACGTGAATCACAGCACAAAATAATCGAGGACGGTCACTAAGTACTTTATATACTTACACATTTCTTCATACTGGTCCAGTTAAAAAACCATTTTTTCCAGGTGATGTAACCACTGCACATACAGCAACATTTAATAGTTCTATGTACAAAGATCTGTATATTATAAACGCACTGGACAGGCTATAATATTCCAATTACCCATTCAACGGCACCATGAAGAATCTACGAAGAATCTTATTTTTACCCAACTATGTATTTGACATTGTTTCACCAGTTCGGTGGAGTACAGCCTTATAGTATATACGTAGACACCACCTACTTCAAAACTCAACTCAACTCAAACTGTTAAGTACTTGACACAAACAAAAATGACGCGAATCAATGATCATGGTAGCCGTTCCGTTTTCCGTTTATCAGATTCCATGTCATTAAAATATTATGTATGGCACATTGCAGGACGCAGTGTCCCTGGGGGGCGGCGTGATCGGCGCTCTGCACATCCCTGAGAAATGGTTCCCAGGGACGGTGGACCGCTGCCTCAACTCGCACAACATCATGCATGTGCTCGTCGTGCTCGCTGTCTACTCCATGCACCAGGTCAGTAATGCCATGCCAATGAAACAAAATATGGTTCTTAGGATAACAAACGATATTCAAAATAAAAATAAAATTAACAATTGATTCACAAAACCATAGTACAATAACAAATCGTAATACAAAAGTCTAGCATGCTGCAATAATAGTTATTAAATTCACCGTTCAAATAAATGCTAAAAGATTTTTTAATTTTTTTAAGGCTCGCGTACGTTAGCATTTACAAAAAATACACAAGATGATTTCATACATCTATGCAGAATAAGCGGAGAGTAAACACATGATTATACTGTGTGGTGTTTACTACACATTTAATTTATTAACTTCACCAATTACCGGAAATCTTTGATCGCCTAATGAATATAAAATACGTATATTTCAAGCACGCACAAAGCGGTCGCCTGAAATATTATTCAAATTAAACTGCATTTTATTATTGTACTAGTAAACTGCCCTCGATTCGCTTCAGAAAAACTACCTTACGCTTAGAAATAGCATATGCGTTGTTTTAAATCTGGATTTTCGTGTTATGTGAATTAGAAATACATATATTAATTCATAACTTGTTTATTTAAGGACGAAATGATATGAAACAAACATTAAATATTAAGCGACACTTACTGTAATTAAAACATTAGTGAAAACGGTAACGAAATCGGATAAGCCGCTTCTGAGAATAGCGCGAACAAACACACATAGTAACAAATACACAGATATAAATAGATAAAATTCTGACGAATATTATTTTGGGTTCTATTGCGTTAATAAAAGCCCCTAATAGTTGTTTTTCTCATATATCATTAATATACAGAGAGCGATCAGTTAACATTTTTATTATATATATATTATATAGTGTTAGATGGGTGTTCATTGAACAATCGTTATAACAGAAAACAAACAGAATTATCTAAGGATCTAATCTAATGAGGTTTAGGCACTAGTCACTATCTAAGCACGTTATCGTTTAAAGAGTTTTCCTTAATTTCTATGAAGTTGAATAAGTAAATAGTTTTAAACAACTTCATCAATTTAAATTGAAGAAATTTTAATTGAATTTCGATTAAAAGATAAAAATCTTATGTTAATGTTGATTGTCTCTTAAAACAATTAACTTTTAAATTAAAATTATTATTTATGCCTATACATTATTATACTGTTTGTTTTTTATTCAATATTCAAATAATTGAAAATAAATAATAATTGCTCAAATAATCAATAATAGCTACCCTACCTACTATTAATAATTAATAAAAATGAGACTAAAATGAGTAATTCAACATTTATTGTTGTTTACCCCGTAGCTTAAATTAAACAATGTTATCGAACATGCATTAAACAAAACAAGAAACCACAGGAAAATTATAATTATAATACATCATGGAATGATAAATTATGAAATTAATATGTAACTAAAGAGATTTGATAATCTTTTAAAGTATGAGTAGGTATTATATTATTTTGTACCTTATTATAGGTGAATTTGTAGGTCAAATTTAAGTTCCTTTCAAATCACCTATTTAGTGTAGCGAGTAGGTAGATATTAATTTATTCTCAACTTACTATTATTATAATTACAAAAAACTCATAATATCTATAAGAATAAAATATATTAGGTTTCTTTTTGTCTTCTAAATCTGCTCATTAAAGTGGTAAAAATTTTAGAAGTATACAATCACTTATCGTTGCAGGTAACAACTCGTGACCTCGATTGGATGTCGCGAGTGGACTGCCGTGCCCCCCTCCGCCAGCTCTGACGATCCGACGAGCCCCATCTCTCTACTTCTATCACGGCTAGCCAACTCAACTGCCTCAAACTCCCCTCATATTACACACTACTTAGAACTCCATATCAGTTCAATCGTGCATGTTAATGAGGATCGTGCTTCTGGGACAGATGCTTTTTTATCGATCTGCGGAAAACCGACCTGGACGGTATTTTTCCATATTATCAAGCACTTGATCTGATATTCTTTTAAAGCTTCAACGTTACTTACATAGTTCTACAAAAATTACATTATTTCCTTCAAATAAGCGATCAAGTGGATATGCTTTGGTATTATTACAAATATACATCATAATTGCCAAAAATGTAAAAGGTTCTCCAAATAATCTTTATGTAAGTAAACTATATGATGTAAGTTTACACTTTATGTAAGTAAACTTAAACACTTGAGAATCGCCGATAAAATTAACTGAATCATTGGATTCGTAAGGTAAGTTTATGACACAAAAATTCGGTAAATACACCATATGCACGTCATTCATTTGGGGAAAATTTGTAGACAGTAAGAAAGGAAAATGGGTTATAGGATAAAAACGTCCTTCCCTGCAATTTTGTGCTTTGTTTTATAATTATTAACTACTGGAAACGATACAGTATTAATCTGCGTATAAAAAATTTTTATTTTGTAGTTCAAAAAATACATTTTTTTAATAACATTGATGTACCTAATGTTGATCATATACTAATGTTGTGAAGACAAATGTTTGTTCGACTACGGGTTGGGCAGATTTTAAAACAATTTTTATCATCCTAGATAGAAGATATTTTTTGTATTCAGCATAACAATTTATAAATTAGGTAGACACTACAAACATTGCAAAATATTTTATCTGTAATGAAAGAGAAAAAAAAATACCGATAATTGACTAAGGCTTTTACTTAAAAAAAATAAGGTCGTAAGTATATATTTTTCTTCAACAGTGACTGTGCTAATTTAGTTTTAAAATACGACAATTACTTTGTTAAAATATCTAACTATACACTCACTTTTAATACTTAATAGATACTTAGAAAAACCTAATAGTGCCGTTTGAGCAAAATAAACAATAAGAGGAATAGTGAAATGTGCTGTGCTAATTATAGATTGTGTAAATCATAAAACCTTCTTTCTGTTAATCCATATTCGGAGCATGTCGTGAAGGACGTACGACACTGGAACCGTTATATTGCGTAGAGGGTAGATGTTGAATTGCCAAGTACGAGCCGTCGTGCAATTTAACTGTATAAAGAATTGTAGTCAATTGTTTTACATAATTTACGGATATTGGACATTAGTGTCGCGTTGTTATAAAGATTCGCATATAATTTATTAGAGGACAATATCACGGCCTACCATCATTCCGCAAACGTAATAAGACGTTTTTGATGCTCCCGACGATTTAGTAGGTACGTATTAACAATAATTAGATAGTGAATTAGGTAACGTTCCCTTAACGATACCAGTTAATAACTAGCGATAAGATTACCGGTACAATTATTAAGATTACTTTAAAATTTAAAGCGAATCACGTCTTTACATTTATAGGCTTTATCTATAAATTTAATTACAAGAAAAATTAAAACAATGGTCGTTGAAATTATCCCTCCGAGTACGACGTTTGTATAGAAGCAACCGCCGTAGAAGTAGAGTAGTATTGTATATTAATAGTAGTCGGTGAGCAGCGCACGGTCTTTCCGGACAGCTGAAGCGGACGCTGGGCCACATTAGATTCGGATGGAAGTACTATCGCCGGAACGGTGTAGCATTACATAGAAGAAGGTTTGAGCGAAGCTCTTCTTAATTTAAGAGATTGCTGGGTAAGTTCGTTTGAGAAGAACAATTATACAATATGAAGACAAAATTTAGTTCCTCTACATTCCGCTAGATGGATATGGATCAAATTTTCAAAACTAATGACAACCTGACAGATTGGAATGACTATATCTATGTCAGAAATGCGACGAAAAATGTTATATTTTAACAATAACGGTGTGTTCTATCGTTATTTAGACCCAATTACATGGATCATGGTAACGGCGACACAATTACTTACAAACTCCGGTCCGTACCAGTTCGTAACATATGATGTTAAACTAATATCATCGCGGATATTATATATTTTAACTATAACGGGTGCTCACGATTTTTGGGTTTTGTAGATTTTTTCTCGTCTTGACCATGGCCGTGACCATGGTCTCGCCATGACCATGATATATAAATATATATGTAAATGACAGTGTCGTGGTTTCGGAGACTACCCGGCGTGTACACACAACCACGCAAAATTCGCTCTCTCACTTTTTAATATTATTATAGAGGATTGATTTGACCACAATTCCATAAGTAACTATTTTGTTATTAAGTAATTTCGACAATATTTTACCTGAAGTTTTCGAGGTATAGGGTATAAAAAATTCCAACCACTGACATTCTAACAAAAAAGACAGTCACAATTAATTATGTCGTTCTGTTTCACGACGCAAGCGTGACACATTGGTATCTAAATTGTTTAATACCGCTCATGTTAAAAACCCATAGAAAACTCCACTCACAATATAATACTATGATGTCAGGCTTCAGTCATTATATCCCAAATCTTTACAAGTGACGTTCTTTGTTTGTTTTATTTTTTTATTTATAAAAAAAGTGACGTTTAATGACAGAGCTGGGTAGATCAATGCTGATCTAAATTACAGCTGCTAATTAGTTATGAATGAATTAGAAAATACCAAAGCGTAATATATCAAATTCAGAATGCTAATGTGGCCCTAGCAAAACAAAACGAAATTAAGTGTAACTTTATAATAAACACATTATATCAGTTGGAACCTAGGACGTATAGATATTTTCGAGTTCATTTTTAACATTTTTGCTCATACATACTCCTTCCTGAGACTTAGATTAATGCATAGTACTGCGAGTAATGCGAGTACTGTTAAGCTGAAAACACAATTAAGTCAAACTGTGAACTTCACTGTGGCCATGGTTTGAACGACGCAGCATAACAGCACATTTGGAAACTGCAAAAATCGATGGTGAACGTCGAATTTCCGACAATTGAACGATGTTTTTAAAAAGGTACTAAATCAGACTTTCGTCACCTTCTGGATTGTGGTGCAAAAATAATGGTATGCAACAATTAAATATGTTTAACGTCTCCGCTTTCTTTCAGCGGTGAATAAAATTGATTAAATATCGGAATGTTAATTCTCATAGATTAAACAATCTCACAGATAAAAGTCTCATAGATTAAACAACTTCTCCGGCAGAGATTTTGGATTATGAGATTCGAGAATCAGTAATGTCTTCATCCGACTGCAGTGATCGTGCGTTTAACAGTAAACAGTACCCAATTTTGTCTCCTTCCCGCACTCTTCTTCGTAGATGTAATTATAGTAGTTTGTAGATAGGTATATCAAGGCCGTCAAAAAGTGGAATTGAAAATGGCGACCCAAGCTCCATACGATGTCTCTCTGTATTTTCACTGCGTATGTGTTACCCGGTGTGACTGGAGAAATAATGCTAATATTACATTTCGAGCGTACTATGAAAAATTGAGATATTTTTTTTCTGAAATTGTACCAGAAAATTATAAATTAACTTAATTCCTTTATTTGAATTGAAATTAAGTTATCCGTTTATTGTAATAATAAGCACGTTTCTCTTTTTTGTCATGCTTAAGAAGTATTGAAAAATGTTCTCTAGCTCATTACAAAAAACATTCAATTACAAAAGCGTTATTTGTGTTATTGTAAACTATAATTGTCTTGTAACCTGGCAACTACAGCAACCTACAGGAAAGTATCGCTTACATTGTCGCAATTAAACTACGTTTTATTTCACTGCTGTTAGGTATGTCGTTTCATTTATTAGAAGCTCAATAACCGCCAATTTCAAGTCCATTCTTTACTAATTTTAATATTAGTAGTATAGTCGAGTAATACTAAGTAACAGACGACTGTAAAGAATTTGACAAAATTAGTGGTCACGACCATCAATATCATTAACAACAACAACAACCGGGTCTACCTTCGCCACCGCGCCCTCGGCGTGTGTGGCGGGGATCTGCAGGCCTCAAGGGTCATCCTTTTTACCCGGACATAAACTCGGGTGTAATGTCTTCCGGTGGAAATACGAGGTGGGCAGAAACGGCGCCGTTTAGCAGGGGAGGCAATATTATTAGGTGCTATTTCGAAACTTATCTTGCGGCTATACCTTCCATCAAGCCTGTTTCAGCAGTAAACTGCCATCTGACAAGGGCATCTGTAAAAAATAAACAATTTGGAACAAATGAATATTTTAAAAATGTTCGCCGTAACAAAACATTGAAGTATAGTAACTTTTACAGTTGTGAAGGACTTCAACAGGGTCTGGCCTGAGATACTACTATCTAGACTCCTTTTTCACGGAGCAACCATTGAATTATGCAAATTGAGTACCGGTTTCATATCAGAGTAACAGAAACGCTGGCGATCCACAAAGATCTGGTCTTCACCTGCAACTTTCATTGCCGTCGCTTTACTGATGAAAGTAGATGTGATGGCTTTTATACGACACATGGGACTTGGAGACCGTTGGAGCCTTGAATAAAAAAACTTAATTCATTCCAACTTTACTCTGCCATGACACAAGTTACCATTATTAGCATTAACCACAAAAAACTAAAGCATCTCAATTTTTTTAATGTTATTTTTACCATCATTGGATTCATAGAATTTTATTTTCAGATAAAGTCCACTATTGTGACCGCCGGCCTTAAACTACACTTCATGCCAGAGAACAGAATGTTGCTTTATGAACCTAACGAAGCTTACTGCGTATCCTGATCGTCCACTTGCTATTGATATTGCACGTTCACCCTGACACTACTTTTGTCAAAATTCTGCTCGGTTTTATACCTTGTTTTAGATTTAAATAGCATTCTAGAACACAAAGTGTACTGGAGATGTGGACCGCGTGACCGCGTGACCGCGCCGCGGGACGCCCGTTATATTACGAGTTAATCGTTTTCTTTATATTTTTTAAAAATATTATTACTTTACAAAAGCACATTTATTTTTATGTTAATCAACGACAATTAGCGAGAGTCATCAATAGTGATAAAATGTAAAATAGTGAGTGTTTAACATAATACAATTTTAACACAGTCAGATCAAAAGATGTTTGTAGGGAAGTTATGGATATGAAGTTTCGGATCTGGATATATGAATAATATTTTACTGGTTTCGGTTACGGTTACGGATATGAAATTATGTCGGATTATCCGATTCGCATAACTTCGGATATCGATATTAGATGATTTGCAACTTGGAAGATAATATAATTGTAGATTTAGTCAATCAAATGCTAAAGATATTCTTAAACGACTTTATTGTTGAAAGCTTACTAATAAATAATCGCTAGCTGTGTACACGCGGCGCGGACAACAATTGCTTGTGTACTGAATTAAATTCCGAATAACTCCTGCGCGCGGTACTCTAAGTTGCTGACATATAATAATGTACGATATTTCGTACAACAATGTATTAACAAAGTTTAACTATATTTTGTAGGTATTATGTGATATTAGGATCACAAAAAAATAATAGCCTTAAAATTGACATAATAAAAACTGTCTAAAATGAGAACGACTCGGCTGGTGTATCGTATAGGTGGGCGAAAACCCATCATAACGTGTTTTATGTAGCTTCTGCTCCTATCCGAAATTATTCAAAACATTTTAATCGGATACGGGTAAGGTTTAGGGTATATTTTAATTACGGATATCCGATAGTTTCAGTTACGGTTACGGAGCTCCATAACATCCTTGAACGTTTGTATATGTTTACTTGCCATTTAGACATTGATTATTTACACTGATTATACTAAACCACATTTTGTAAATATTAAGATCAATATGGTATTGCCAATATTGTTGTTTGCGAAAAAAAAAACAATAACTACCGATATTACAAGCAGTTACAACAAGGTGGAGTTAATTACGACATATAAATGTGCAATGTTTTTCTTACTAATAATCAAATTGTAAAACGGAACTTATTCTAAATATAATCAAATGTATTTATTAAGCGCGCACATCGGTCAGTACAAATTAAATATTTAAAAATAATCAGAACTTAAAAGTTGCTATATGTATATTAGGCAATTACAGTTTTTTTTTATTTTATTTTTATCAGTCCTCAAATTTAAAAGGTTGAGCTAGGGCATGATTTCAGTAACATTATTAATTGTTGAAGTTACAGACCTAATATAATTATTATTAAAAAAAATATATTCCGTACACTGCATCCCTATAGGATAATGATATCATTGGTTTATGTTTAAAATATACATTAGTTATATGAAAATGTTTTTTTTTATCTGTTTAAAATTTTCGTATTGTAAGCACGCCTAGTATTAGAAGTCGTTTGCGCGGCAATTGCAATGAAACTAGCGTGGTATAGTATAGTTGAATGCAAGGGCTACAGTGGTCTATCACCATTGATTCCAGAAGCAAAGCTGAAACCGTCTAGACGCTCTGATATCGATAGGGCTACGATACAAAATAAATTGTAACAAATACATTTGTGCGGGTGGTGTTTACAATTATACAATTGGCTTACCCCGAAAGCTGTAATCAATCTGGGATTACGTCCCACCCCGCGTCCCGCTCACCGTGCACCGACGTCCTGTCTAAATGCCTTTTCGTCCCTGAATGACGTCATGGGCCATTTGGTAATCGCAATTCGACGTACAATGTTAAATAAGAATAATAGTATTGTATTCTTCTGCAACACTGACGTATAGTAAGTTAATAACAGACTTCAATGTCTGATGTTTCTATCTGTGTGCAGTTATGAAACATGGCTAAGGATTAAACGAAATAGTGATATTAATAAGCAATATACCAGTATTTTTAATGTATTGAAATCATTTTGTAAGAAAACTAGTCGATGCATATTGCACTTATCTTGATTGTAATGATCAAACATTTCAAACTGTAGATGTTGATGAAGTATTAAAGTTTATTTGAATCCACTTGTGTTGTTTCATTCATTTTTAACCTTAAAATAATTGTTATTGTACAGTCAAGTCACGAACGAAATCTAGCCATTTTAAGAAATAGTCAATTATTAAGTCCTTATCTATGAAATAATTATTTTGAACTAAAATGACTAGTTTGCTTTAACATTTCAAATTGATATTTCATACAAAGTTACAAAATGTTTCTTTTGATATTGGCTATCCATTTAATTAAATTTTGCTCTGACGTGGTTCTGTTCATGATTATGGAAATAATATTTTTGGATTGAGAGCCAGCGTCAAAATATTTTAAGTACTGTAGTTTTCTATCTATTTGCCCCCTCGCCGTCTTGAACTCCTCTTCCCAGTATCTCATATTGAAATTATTGTCTTTTATTTCGTTTTTGTGGCTACACTAAAACCCCCTCGGCTGCTACCTGAGTCACATGGGATGGCACCGGGATCTCTTAATAAACGCGTCGGTGTCACCAATACTTTTTTTACTCTAGTGATGCAAATAACTGTCTAGCAAGTGAACTTTTAATTTTTTTCTTAATAGATCGTTAGCGCTGTAAACTCAAATACTTTTTTGATATATTAGTAAAATGGCATGTTCTATGTAATGCTAAATAAATGTGAACTATACATATGTATTAATTAGACAGTAAAATGTTAACAACGAAAGTTATTGACAAAGTAGGTACTGTTCTAGTGAAATAACAGACATTTTAATGAATCCTCAATACAAAGTCTCGACATGAAAGTCACGAAATGTGCTAAAACCACGTTCGTGAAAAAGATAACTTCTCCATAGTGTATTATAGAAAACATAGACCATACTATGGACAGTTTGTATTATGCAGATGGAATTTTTTTCACTCGCAAACAAAAAACATAATTATGCATCATGCGAGCTACTACTGAGATAACTTTATTTTTTGTTCCCGTCTGCGTAATCATTTTTTAAACAGCTATCACATCGATTCGGTTTCATATTTGCTTAACTTTTTAAAAATGAAGGTTAAAACTTTATCGAAATAATACACGTCACAATAAGGTTCGGTTTTAATTTCATATTTAAATCATAAATAAACCTTACACATACGAGTTGTTTAAAATTATAACAAGTAACGGCCTTCGCTTAACTTCTAAAAACCTTCGTCTTATCTTTAGAAAATAAAACCCGCAATGTTTCTGGGATGGGGTATTTTAGTTGTGTGACTTAGAAACATATTAATTGATCGGAATAGGCGATGCAAAATAGTCAAAATTATATTTACTGCCCTCTTAACAGAACGCCATATTAACTTTTATATTCTATTTCGCAAGATGAAAAATATCCTAGATTAAAAGACATTATCTGAGTTACTAATACACTAAGTATTATCCAAATGTGTTCAGTGTCAGCGGTTTCAATGTAATAGAACTACGTGATAACACAGACCAAAATTCCAATAAAATGTTTTGACCTTTATATCCATAGCAAAACCTACCTACATTAGTTTCCAAAAAATTCCCTTTACCGTTTTATTTTTAACCGACTACAAAAAAGGAGAAGGTTCTATGTTCGTACGTATATATATATATATATATATATATATATATTAAGTATATACATATGTACAGACATAACTCCGTCGCTTATTACCCGATTTTGATGGGTATTTTTTTAATGTGTAGAAGTTGGCTCGTAGTTGATTCGTATATATATGGTAAGTATCTGATGATAGATTCTGAGGATAATGCTACAGTATGCCATGGCGTGGCCACCTCAAACAATTATTTATAGTATGCTTGGTATCAATATACAAGTATAAAAACACAAAGACAAAACAGTACTATTTTACCTTGTTAGTATTATGAAAAAAAATATGTGTAAACACAACCTTATTTAATGATTATGGTCAAACTATACTATACCAGGTGAACACTAGTATGACTTAAAACAAATACAATGCAGATTGGTTCAGGAGTTTCTAGCCAACCAGTGTCAAAGTTATTGTGGCGTCCGCAGACTTTCGACGTGATTTAAAGCCTGTTGTCTAGTTATATCGATCGAATCTAATGATTTAATGTGCCCTCCGAACCACGGAAGAGCTCAAACTTCCTCACTAACCGCCAGCGTCGCGTGCCCCCGTCGATCACTTACGTTGGACCGTGCCGACAGCGCCGGACTGCGAGCGTTCGTAACCAATACTTAGT
The DNA here is from genome assembly GCA_003671415.1 of Megathymus violae. NCBI lineage: Eukaryota > Metazoa > Arthropoda > Insecta > Lepidoptera > Hesperiidae > Megathymus > Megathymus violae. The sequence continues at coordinate 3,254,528 of PDGT01000036.1, forward strand.
AGTGATGCGATAATATTGTAGTCGTATATAAGGCCGGTTGATCTACACAATGTAAACAAGTCCACGATGTTCTGCAGCGAGTTGGTCGCTTGCGCGTTGTTCGCGCTCGTCGCGGGTTGTACAGCGCTCAATCAACGTTCATACAACGTCGTTCAAAACTTTAATAAAGATAGTGAGTAAATTTACAATAATTATTTCATAATCACCTTTTACACACCACATTTCCATCATAATTGTCATCGGTAATACATTCGTTAGAACTTTTCGCATTCAAATGGAGTTTTAACAAAATAACGTTATAAAAATAAAACCAGTTTTGAGTGTATTCTGTCACGGACGACCAGTTATTCCCGAGATCGGAAAACGACGTGCGGCTTACGTCACTTCGATAACACAAAAAAATATTTTTAAAGTGGAATTATAAAGGTATGTTATATTTAAAATAATTGCAGTGTGGTAGTGTAGTAAGAATAACCATGGGTAAATATTTTATTTTTCTCCGGCAATTAAGGAAATTCTTACCGCATGCACGTAGGTTCTGCACGCATAATATATTCTGTTTATGCAGTATTTTTCCTTTGTCGTACAAACACAGTAATATTTAGTGAATTATTACAAGTAACCTACACAGATAATATTTATTGCAGTGTATCTTAGTGCAACTGTATGATATCTACAATATATTATCAGTTACGGCTAATGGATAACCTACCTTCTTTTTTCGAATCCATAAAGGATTAGTGAAATCCACGGCTCACAATCGATTACAAAAACAAAGTGGAAGAATAAAACTATATGGAATGGGTTTTTCCTTATTATTCAAGACGTAACCGAAATCTGACTCGGAAATTCCCACATTTGACAGTGAAAACAACAGAACATTTATTTTCCCGATGATAAGAATTAATTGCTTGGACTATTTGTGGACTGCGCTAATTGTTCTGTCATTATCGACCTGCGGCTGCGGTCCGATTATGTGTGTTTACATTTTTACGTCATGCGTTAATTATAAGTTTATTAGATATGACCATCAAAGTATCTTTAATAACGAATGAATACCGTGAATGTAAATGCTGTCATACTGCTGACTTTATGCTAATGTTTATTTCATTTAATGTACGGTGTTTCAAGTAATAAAATATTTTTTCATGTGACGAGTCCGAATAATATAACCTTAAACTACGGTGATTCAATCACTAAATCCTTTAACGATAAAAAAGCAAGGCGAACCATAACATTAAAACATTAGTATAAAATAAAATAAAATAAAATAAAGTTGCTTCTCTGCTTTAGTGATGGAGACTTAAATCCAGTCATTCATTACCAGTGTGTTTGAAAAAATAATTCTGAAAATTCCTTACTTATAAGAACTGCACAGATTAAATCTACGGTATATGCATTAACTGGTCCCCATTTTTCAATAAACTCACGGATATAGGTGATATCATTTACTTATATATCTAGTTTATATTTAGACATAAAAAAAAACAAATATTAAGTATATTTTATTTAAAGTTTGATTTAATAAAAAATTTGTCGATGACTCTCATGTTTCCCATGATTAAAATCTTTAAGCTTCAGGCTTCCTACATTCCCATATGAAAGCCAAAGTGGTGCTTCTTCACAATATGGATTACTTGGTAATTGGACTCGGAAGCCATACATTTACATGAGGGTTAATATGAAAAAAAACCTGGAACCAATAGCTTAAAGTATCTTTTAAAGGAGCGGAGTTTATAAAATTATACCTTAAGCAAACTATAAACACCTATCCAATTCTGAGTTAAAAAAAATAATTTAAGGCAATAAAAATTTACATTTTCGTGTCGAATGTATAGTGAATTAAAAAAAAAGTAATGAAAGGTAGTATTAGGGTTTGAATTTAACGACTTATTGAAATATTACATTTTTGTTTCACCTGCCTCGCAACGCTATTAGTTCAACTAAAGAACTCTATAATTGTACCTATCAATCACATTGCTGCTTTGCAGCACTACTACGTAAATATTGGCTGCAGCATTTCTAGAATTTAAAACATTTCTGAAAATCGCTAAACTCATGAAGAAATTTGTAGGCAGAAATAATTAAAATTTGCATTTGTTTATACTTAGAAATCAATTTATTAATTCAAGATGCCATTTTGAGAAATTATATTTATTTAAATGTTAGTATCAACATAGAGACCATGAATTATGATATTAAAGCATATGAGTACGTCGAACGAGCAATAAAAAAATCAACAAGTAAAGCCGAGGCCAATCCGAATTATGCACGGCTGCGGGCGTCGAGCGTGCAGCCTGGCCGAGTCGGGGCGCGAGCGTCGCGCATTAAGATTGCCAGTTTTCGACAAATTAATAAGTATTATTGTGAGGAAACGTGCATACTTAAGAGTTCTCCAAATTGTTCTCAAAGGTGCGTCTATGTGGGACTCGGCCCGCGTGCCGAACTATGGCCACGTAGTTACTTCTAACCCCTGTCATTACATGAAGAGAATCGACGGCAGTGAGACGAGCATTGAGAGATTTCATTGTATTATAAGTCGCGTATAAAATATATGAGTAGATCAACGTGCGACTTCTATAATAGTAAAACTCATCCAAATGATGTATCGCCCAATAATTGTCGCGATTTAAATTTAAAACCACATGTAATCATCAACTTAAGGTCTAAAAATTACATCAAAATAATAGAATAAGTATTGGCCATCAAAAAGCCAACTCTCATGCCGAATATGTCCAAGGCCATAGAACTAAAATAATATACATAGATAGAGAATGAGGAGTTAAATGCAACTTAGTACAGTAACGTTATTTATTTTAAATCCAACACTCACACTATAACGATTTAAGCAACAGACAGAGTCTACATGAAACTGAATTATCTACCATTTCATTAAATGCTCCTCGTTCATGAATATATCAACATCATTTCACTATTTCATGACGTCAAAGAAATGTTGGTAATTATCGTGTATCATTTTTCATTTAATAATAAGTTTACAATTTATAACTCTATTACTTTTTGTGGAACGGCCAAACGTTTTTGAAAATAGTCAAACTACAATTTTATTGTAGTCCAACATCCAGGGCCGCCAGACGTTACGTACTTTCTGTTACAAAATGTGTCGGATAGAGCAGTGCCTATTAATGTCGCTGCTACTTAACGTAACCAAGCTGGAAATAATTGACCAAACAGCTTTTATGAATCAACTGTCACCCAATAACAACACCTATTGACAATTCTACGATCGAAGACGTAAACATACATATTGATCGATTGAAGATCTCACATCTAAATCTCAACGTTACATATACTCACTTCATTTATATTGGTAAATTTGAGTTTTACTTTTAGAAATTAATTTGTACGAGCAACAAAACAATTTGGTGTTTGAGTTAGAGCGGCCCGTCAACGAACAGTTCCCGTCTGCTGTACTGTTTGGAAGAACTTGTGGCGGCACCATCTTAAGCGAGAAATGGATACTTTCCGCTGGTCATTGGTATGTTCAAAATAAAACATTTTTTTGTAATGAATCATTTCATCAAGTGTCCATACCCCTTAAAATGATTTATGTAAATCGTAAATGATCAACCGGGTTAAGTAAGCATCTTTGGATATTAGGTAGCTTTCTCATTTAAGCCGTCGGACCCAGTTGGTGTTGTATTAGATAACCCTGGATAAGCTATGTCGGTAGCCTTAACTCAGGATAGGAACTTCCGGCCCTTGAATTAGCCACAGACCTCTCGATTAAACGGTACTGAAGCAGCGTAAAAGAGTATGTTCCAAGACTCGTAAATGAGATGAACGTATTCTGCAGTTTCATCAGAATGCGGGGCTAAAATCTCCTCTAATCCCTCTAAAATTCCCTCTAGAATTTTTTACAGAAAGCATGAACCCGCTGAAACTCTTTTGCTAGGTGTACACTTAATCGATACTTTAATCACATTAATTATTATTTTAGCATCACCTGTTTCCATAGACCATAGAACTCACTCTTCAGTATGTAGCTAGGTAGTTCTTCCACGCATAATCTTTCTGTGTAAAAAAGTGGATAAACCAAACGTATAGTCCGAAAAGGTTAACTAGTATAATTATATTAGTGCTTGTTTAACAAGTGTTATAGTATACAGTATATAATGTTGTATATTATAAAGCGTTACACACATACCACTAATTTATCTATTACAATGGAACAAACATCCTTAATACAATCCTCGTGTACTCCATAAAACGTAATACAAATAAATAATCAAAGTACAGACAAGGTGTCACTGTGGAAGTGAGTAGAAAATATGACAATTCTGCCTTATGCTAATTCTTATTCGACATCGAGTTGTTGTACTCGTGGCTTGCCTGTTTGCGTCAACTGGTTGTTGGTTTTCCTTGTTTGATGATTCATTTATTAATTACACCGGTACCTGCTGTACGTTTAGTCTCGCTGCATTTACCTCGATGGTTGCCGCACAAAACGACTGCTCACGCGATAAAAAATAATTTAAATGAACATTTTATAGTGACCGATTTCTACTGAAACCAAAATGTAGGAAATGGAAATAGTTCAAGAACTTATTTAGTACGTACTACCATATAAATCTGTCAGTTTTGTCTGTACGTTTAGTTTTATTGACATATTTTGTGATAAATATTTGTTACATGACTCGCTGACCCATTTTCTAAATTGTTGTCTGTCTGTCTGTCTGTGTATGTCCCTCTGCAACCCGAAAACGTGTTGACCAACCTTGATGAGAATGTGTAGGTATATATGAATAACATGTGATTGCGTACTTGATAAAGTATATATTATACCGATAATCCTTACAGTTCCGATAAAAAAATTAAATCATTATTTTTGTATTTCAACAACAGCCATATTAATTTGTTTGTTTCCATATGGGTGTCCTAATGGTACTATAGTTTTATATAATTTATACGTTATGTAAACGTGTCTATTTATTAGTTTTTACTCGTTTAAATACTAATATTTTAAGTAATTTAGTTTTTTAATCGGTTGTCAGTTATTTGTATTACTTAAAGGTTAAATGTATGTTAAACCATATATATTGTGCAATTATATCTGACAGATAAGAATAAGCAAATAATTATTAAGGAACAAATAAATTTTGCAATGGTGAACATGTATGTTAAAACAAAACTTGAAACTATTAAACTGTCTGCGCAAACGAAGCTACGTGCGTTTGCTAGTTATTTAATAATACGTGTTACGTTTTGATAACACCAACCCGTATGCTCGTTGTCCTTTAGTTAATTCTGTCTTAATAGTGAAGACACTCCGATAAAACTAAACGGCACATGCAAGAACACTTCGATAACAGTTTTTATTCCGATAACCTAGTCTGGGGCCGACACCACTATATACATAGGTACGCGTAGTTTTCGACCAAATCTTGCGATAAAACAACGAATTGTCATTTCATTAACGAACGTTCACAAACCGGACCTTGTTGCGCTTCGGGACGTAAAATCTTTAGGCTTAGAATTATCATAGTATTAGCATTTTTAAATTAGATCTTTCACAATAAATTTCATTTGAATTACATGTCAGTTGCTGTAAATGTTATGTGAAATATGTTTATTTCAAATTGTCATCAAAAAATAATTATGTGGATTAATTAGAGACGAAGGAAAATAACGGAAATGTAAAAACTTAAGATAATTTTATCAGCCAGGTGACATTTAAAGCATATAATATTTTGTCGTGAAAGTATCAATAATTTCTTTATTAATTAATTTCATTACAATGAGGATGAGTTCGAGGCAAGATGGAACAAGCTTTTTATAAGTTACCGCGCTTTACCATCTAAGGTTACATCGTCACTTTCCATCAGATGAGCTTGTAGTCAAGCATTGACTTATAATATATATATAATGGATGTATATGGATTATGTGTCCATGGTGGGAACAGAGACGAGACTTTATATACGTAACATATTATTAAGTAGCAAACTGCCCTCGCTCCGCTTTGAGAAAACTAAGCGTTACACTAAGAAATAGTACCCGCATTATTTTAAATTAATTTATAACTTTTTTATTTATGGACGGATTGCAATGAACTTACTTTAAGTATTAAGTGATGCTCACTGCAATATATTAGTAAAAACTAGAACAAAATTGGTTAAGCCGTTTCTGAGATTAACGCGAACAAATGTACAGACAAACAGACAAAAATTTTAACAACTATTGTTTTGTGCCATTGCGTTAATAAAGACCCCTAATAATATTTTTTCTCATATATCGTTCATGTACAGAAAGCGATTAGTTACAATTTTATTGTATGTATAGATTCAATCAACTTAATATATCATTCTCCCCTTATTTTCATAGTACAAGATTTGATCTGAATTTAGGTATTTTATTCGTCAACTTTCGCTACAATTATTTATTTTACATCATCCATCCATTTAAGTCATACTGATAAGCATTGTAAGTGTAATTAAATAAGCATGATCTAATGTTTTACATCGCGTCAATGTCGCTGATCTCCCGATGGTATCGTGTAAACCTCATCCATCCCGATTATAACATCCACTTCCTCCCGCAGCTCCGAGTGCACATTCGCCGTATCTACGAACCTTTTGTGACAGTCGAAATGCCGCGAACCGTGACATTATATTTTATCAGCGATTCGTTTTGCCGATCGCTTTGTGATTACATCCTTCTTACCTAATGTTGGGTCACCGCGATGGAATTGCATCAACGCTTTGTTAAATTTACAACGCTGTCAAACGGCTGACCTAGTTCGTGACCCTAACTTCGGATACAGATTCTGCGTTGATATCACCACAACAAATATCAAAACGTTCACACAATCACACAAGATGGACATTGCAAATCAACAATTACAAACGGCCAACACAAGGAAAAAAGCAAATCAACAGTCGAACGCTAGAGACCGGGAACCTTTGTTTGATGCACGTCGTTACCGACGCACAGGGTCGCCAAAATAAACGTAACTTATGCGGGGCTTTGAATTTTTCTTCTTATATCATATATCATGCGTAGATTGAATGTAATAATAACATTTCAACATAATCTTACAAACTATAGAATATAGAAATACAAACTATTAAATAAAGCAATATATAAAAGGAACCCTTATTACTTAGATATATGGAGAGTGAATTATATTCTGAGTATCGAGTTTTCTAAATACTAGGTAGTTTGTTTTAAACTTGTATGTTCCTAATACACACACCGGCAGAATTAGCGGAACCTAAAAAAGGGATGTTGTGAAATAGTTAATTTTATTTTTAAACAAATAATAATTGAGCACGAAAGATGAATTAAATTGATATGTTTTCACATTAATTTGCAACACCATACATAAAGTTTAATGAAAAAAAAAAACAAATTAAACAAAATGCATTTTTCTTCGATATCGTAATGACAGCGAAACATTTGAAAATTTTAAATTTTCTGACGGTTCACAATTAATTAAATGTATGTTTAATAATGAGTGTTTCCCCCCCGTGCTCTGACCAAGGTTTCCATCCGTCTGGGCATGCTGCGGATGATGCTGTCGATGATTTCTTGGGGCAACCTCTGCCATTCTTCAAGTAATGCGTTTCGCAACTCGCCCAGATTGTTGGGAGGTGGCATTCTTGATTTGACACTCCTCTCTAGCAAGTCCCAAACATGTTCGATTGGATTCATTTCCGGGGACCGTGCTGGCCACTCCATCACCGTTACACCAACATGGTTTAGGTATGCCTGTACTATGCGAGCACTGTGAGCCCGAGCATTATCCTGCATTAAAATGAATTCGTTGCCAATAAAGGGGCAAATGGCACAACATGTTCTTCTAAAATCTTCCTGATATACCGATCAGCAGTCATATTCCCGCCATCGACCACCACCAACTCTGTGCGAGCTCCTAAACATATCCCTCCCCAGACCATAATTGAGCCGCCGCCATATGCCATTGAATTTTCAAAATTCGACTGGATATAACGCTCTCCTTTGCGTCTCCATACTCGCTGCCTTCCATCAATCTGATTTAACAGAATTCTGCATTCATCAGTAAAGAAAACCTGTCCCCACTCGTCGAAGTTCCAATGACGATGTTCACGAGCAAAGTATAGTCGGTTTGTGCGGTGGTGTCTCTCAAGTTTTGGTGCTTTGGCGGGCACAAATGAGCCTATACCGACTTCTTCGAATCTTCTGCGAACTGTGCGCTCACTCACTCTTACTCCTCGACCCTCCTCCAATACATTTCGAGCCTGCACCGCCGTCAGTTTCGTGTTCCGACGAACTTGAAGTTGTAGAAAACGGTCATCTCTCCTTGAAGTACACCTCTTTCTGGCTTGTCCTCCCCTCCTCACTAAAGAATTCGTCAATCTGTACCGTTGGATGCTACGATGAATCGTTGATAACGATCGACGAAGTCTTGTGGCAATCGATCTGTTGGATTGACCATTTCTTCTCATCTCATCTGCCCTAATGATTTCTGATAGCGTTAAATCAGGCATAACCTACGTTCGTAACTGATCAATATGCGAGACAACGCAAAATCCTCAGAAAACTGCAATACAATGTTTTTCAAACGAAAATTACAAACTTTACGCAAACGGAAAATCAATTTTGAAGCAACCGATAGACCTATACCCTATGTCCCGAAAGTTACTTAATATTAATACCAGAAGACCTCGACATTAACATGATCATTAATCACATGTCACAGAATAATTATATAAAGATACTTTATTGCAGTACTCTATTCACCGGAGGGCGTGAAGTCCTAGCGGGCACCGATAATAGCAATGACGGCAGTGGCGTCAAGCGTCGCGTCAAGAAGCTGTACCTCCATCCGCTGTTCACCGTGGGGCCCTATTGGCTGGACGCCAAACGCTTCAACATCACGCAGGTTATACACTCTCATTTCGAAGCAGAACTCCAATGATCCTGTTCAGGATTGATTACATAAAGTTGTCAAAGGTGTGTGAATGTGCAGTAGAACGTGATGAGCTATGGTTTAATCTCACTTCTTAACGGCCAAGGCAAACACTGATATAGATACCTGCTGTGACGATTATGTTTTAATGAAAATTATTGATTTTATAGGTAGCAGCACACTGGGATTTCTTATTAGCTGAATTGGAGGAGCCCCTACCACTGAACAACAAAACGATAAAGGCGGTCAATTTAAATTCATACGACCCACAAGGCGGAATCCCCGTGGGGTACGCCGGGTATGGAGCCGAAAACCATGGGGTCAGTAATGAACTTAGAGTGTAGATGAATTTAAGGTCAGTTGACCAGGATTATAATGAAGGTTACTTCGATGCTGACCATAAATGCTATTGCAACTATATATATAAAACAACGCAATACGAAGCCTTTGTATCTCCAACAGGGATCTAGCAAGCCGTAATCTATTGTTTAGTAGTGTGCAACATGAGCAGAGCAAGTTAAATTGCACTCGAGGATGGTTGGAACCTAGTACACATTTGAATCGTATTATAGTATTTAGTGATTTACATTTTAAAAATCGTGACCTCAGTAATAATGCTGCCTTTTATGCTATGCATGATTGATATACGATGCCGGCCATTAGCAAGTGAATAATCGTTATGAGGTTCTTTTATGACAATCTAGTAAACTAAGCTGTATGTATTGCAGGAGACGATGCGACACGAGATGCACGGCATGGAGATGGTGACGTTGCCAGAAGCAGCCTGCGCCAGCCTGCGGCAGTTCGACAAGCAAGATATGCTTTGTGCCCGAGGCGTGGAGCCACGATTTGACTCCGCCTGCAATGTAAATAACCCCAAATACCCTAGAATATCTATAGTCAAGACCATAGAAGCCTTAGATTTACAATTATAAACAGATGAAGCGTAGAAAGATAAGTGTTGAGATATAAATGAAAAAGAAAGATCTATCTTCATTTCCCTATCGGGTAAAATTTCCATATACGAAAAAATTAAAGCCACACAATTTGAATAAATAATCTGTATTATAATATTAATACGTTGGGACAGTTTTAAATATAGCGACGAACAGCTGGCAACGAGGATAGGTCAACTGATAGTTGAGGTAACCAACGACCAAGGACCTCTGTAAGAAGCTAGACGCGTCGTCGATCACCCATCTCCAACGGAGTAGTGATCACACAATATCACGCACAATGTCGAACACATGTGTTATCTAAATAAATATAACTCTAATTGTGTTTTCACTTGTCAGGGTGACAGTGGCAGCGGGCTCGTCGATAAACAGAATACGCTGATAGGCGTAGCGTCATGGGTGGAAGACGACGCTTTCCGATGCTTCAATGGTGCCAAAGTAGTGTTCGGGAAAGTCTACGCCGCGAGGGATTGGATTAAAGAAGTCACAGGTTTATAAACTGAGTCACGAAACAACAGCGGAATTATATGCTGAACGTCAATTAGCGAAAGACGCAATACAAGATTTATCATAAAAGAAGTTGTAATTCAATGTTTACTTTTATATAATTCGTCATTTATTATAAAGACTCGATTTTACATTTCGCATCTATGACGTGTATTGGATTACATCCGCTGTTATATAGTCTTATTTATATTTATTCGTTTGGACGAAAACTTATTCCTTAAGAAAGAAAATAGACAATTATGAAGCCCTTTTTATTTCGTTCTCTTTCCTTGATATTATCCTTACACACCCAATATCTTAAAAATTTATAATGTACAAAGGGCAGATAATTGAAAATGACTTTTAACTTTGCATAGTTTCGACGCTTCTATGAAGTATTATGTTCATTTTGAAATAGTGCAAAATTATAAGTAAGTAATGAACTGAGCTACCGTTGGGTAGAATTAGATGTGCCATACCCAAAATATACTTATTGTTTAAATTGTATCTATTTCATTTCTAAACAAATAAGAATTTACTAATGTTTAATTTGATATCTACTTCCGATAACATAATAAAATATGTCAAAAATGACTTTTCATTACTTTTGAGTTTTCAATTTCCTAATACCTTGTTACTGGCGCTCCGACACTACAATCGAAACAAGTAACATAATACATTTCACAGTTGATCCCAAGAGAATGTGTAGTAAAAACCCTAACGTCCAGCACAAACACCATTACTCTGGTTGGTACATAGTCCAACGATCTACGAAACGGGTCTTACTTCCCTTTTTAGAGTACTCCATTGCTTGGTCTCAATTCAGCATGGTTCACCATGACCAGGCGCTGAGCCTCAACGGTGTAAGTAGTTCCTTATACTTCAAACAAAACTCGGTCAAGTATTACATTTAGACGCCGAAATGAAACACTGCTAGTTTTGATAGAAGCCTTGCCCTCGACGGCCTTCAATCTTCAGCCTTCAACACAAAACGTAAAATTTACCATAATAATAAATATGGTACTACTTAAAACCGGGCATTGATGAAGGTTTAGGCAACGTTTAAAAAACTACTTATCCCACAGAAGAGCATATATTTTATGGGAATCGACCATCTACAGAATCGACGAAGACTAGTAATGGTTGCTCATCGCCTTGGTGTCGAGTGTTCGTCGAGTCGAGATATTACATACCGCTATATATAGGCGTCCCTGGGCAGAAATATGACGAGCATATATAAGATATTACATGAACATTTGGCTATATCATATCTTAGGGTTTTACCAAATGGGTAAAAATAACTTTGAGACAGAAGTTCAGAAAAGAATAGAGAGCTGGGATGGGCAGCGTTTAGAAAAACTCCGTAGGGTCTTCTGGTCGCTCATACCGCAATGTCTAAATACCAGTGCGTCCTGCCTGTTATGACTAGGGTTTAGAATCGGAAATTCCTGGAACTGAAAGTACCAGATATTCCTAGTAGTGGGAATTTTTTTCAGAAACGGGACCGAGGCTTCTAGTCCCGGTTCTTTCGGGCCTTTTTGCTTCGGGTATTTTGATTTACAAAATCACTATTATTTTATTAAATTACATCAAGTGTCAAAATAATTATTTAACAGTATTATCATGAAGTTAAGGTACTCAAAATTGCGTATAACATCGCATCGTTTGAGACTCAAGCTCGCCCCACCTGGCGTTGCAATGTATCACTCGTTCGGACTTTTAACTTTCTTGATTCTTTTACATTAGTTTGTGTCGTCTTGTGATGTTGTTTTGCTAGCTACTCCCTTTTGTGTAGTGTATGATTTTTAATAACAGATTTATGGTGTTTTACGTCCTTAACTATAAAAATCTAAAAAACATTAAAATGTTTTTGTCTTTCTGAACACTTAAACTTTCTTTTGTGAATTTGAAACATTTTACTCTGGTACCGAAAGTCCCGGGATTTCCCGGTTCCAGCTGACTCCGGTACTGAAATTTCTGATTCCATTAACACCCTTCGGTCCTGGAGACCCTAGAATGACATACGGAGCCGAGACGTGGTCTTATAGTGCGCCTAGTCCACCAAAGTTGCTATACGTGCTCGGGGAAGACCATTGTTCGATATTTCTCTGAGAAATCCATTACGAAATAATTAGCTAGATAACGAAAGTGATCTAAGCTCAAAGTTGATAGCGGCAGTGGGCTGGTTACATCAGCCGCGTGATCAATAACAGTAGAAGTAGATAGGTTCTGGAATGGAGACCGCATACCAGCAGACGTATTAGGAGGTCCTATGATAAGATGAAGTGACGTTACACGCAAAGCGACTGCCTAGTGACTGGAAAAGAAGAGCCGAAGACAGGACTCAGTGGTATTTCTTGTCCAGCAGTGGACTGATATAAACTGATGATGACGTTATCGACAAAGGTAAATTAAGTTGGTATTGACGCTACCTGGCCATTGTCGGCTGCACTCTCCTCTATGTTGACTTCACATCGGTCAGTTTTAATGTGGACATGGCATATGTTGAGCAATAAAAAAGAAAACAAGATATATATTCCTGGAAATTTAATGACTTTAATAGAAGAATAACTAAATTAAAACAGCAAGATAGAAGAAAAAATCATTCATTAATAACATCATATTTATCTGATTATGTTGATGCAAAAAGAACAAAATTAATTAATGACCTAACAAAATATACAACAAAAGTCATCAAATAATCAAGTCCAACCAATCGACTGCCCGCGAGGCGACCGGCCGACCGTGTGTTTCACCGTTGCAACTTCACCACTAAATGAACAAATACATAATACAACTTACAATTTTGAATAATATTGTGATTAAAAAGAAAAAGCTAAATAATTCTTTCCTACTTATATAATGTGTAATAATATAAAGTGTCGACTACTTATAAATGTATAACTATCCATACGCTTACTATAATTTTACACACAAAGAGCGGAACAGAAGTGAAGGGCGACGAGCGCGACAGTCGGCCGACAAACGCGCGACAGTCGCGCGACCGCGCCCGCTCACCTTACGCCGATATACACACCACATCTCGCTAACTCTAGGTCACTTATGCCGAATGTTAGACAAATAAGAAAGCGACGACTTCCCGAACCAAAATTATATTACTAGCGATTTGAAGATGTCGACCCGAACGAAGCCCGAGCACGGAGCCGGAGCCCGAGCCCGGAGCCCTCGAGTTCAGCTTACAATTGTTATCACGATAATGTTAAGCGCGCTATGCTCTCTGTTGGAATCGTAACAATGTAGCTTTTTTTGGAGTTTTAATTTTTTACAATATATAGGATTTGTTTCTATAATTAATTATATCTAATATTTACAATGGAGGTGAATGGACATATTCAAAACTCTACCTTATTATCTCCGAAAATAATTCTGAAAGTCCTACCCGAAACGAACATTATCTACAATTTCATTAAAAATGAGATTGAACAAGCCGCACACGCGACGTCAATCGAATGTCCGTGGCGTCATTTACATTATATATATATATATATATAGCATTGTTCGTGTGTAATAAAAATAAAATATATTCAATTTGTGAAACAAACGACGTCGTGTTGATAAATTATTCAAGTTCCCTGTAACCGTTGTATTGTATCCACTTGAACACTGCGAACACATGGGCCGGGCTGTTCTCGACGTGATCGATTCAAATCAAAATAACGTTGAGCGACGCGTGGCTGGATGGATGGATGGAAGCCGCTATTGGCCGCGCTACATAGCAATTTAGAAAACACTCAGTAAAGAAAACGTGTACGGTGACTTCGCGTCGACGACGTCGCACACTCGCGGCGAGTGTTTCGAGAACAGCCAAGCCACGACCGGTAGATTGACGCCGCCGGTCGTCCCTCGCGGTATATGTTGTGTGTACGTTTGCCCAATCTCCTTTAAAAGCAAAAAAACTCTCGCCTCAAATAAATCTAAACGTTAAGTATAGATCGGGCCCGCGACACGGCGTTCACTGTCGACCGTTACGAGGTCTGCGTGTCGACACAATATATTATTTAAGCTGCATTACATTACTACGAGACAGTGGCGCGACATGTATCTAGGGTCATACCGCGTTCATATGAGCCCATAAATTTACGAGAAGTACTGTGCAAAATTTTAAGTCGAGATATACATATGTCGCTAATTCACATCCAACTAAGATAGCCCTTATGAATTCCGATATACTGTCAAGTCCCACAGCGAGAAACATCAAAATTGGAGTCATACATGAAAAACTAAAAAAAATGTTCCTTTTAGCTAGTTCACATCCCACCTTCCTTACGAGAATTCTCTATGTGACTATTATATTTCCACACTACGTTTCCTCGCAAATCTATGATACCAGCAGTCGATTGCGTCCTCAGACGGGTACAACACAGTAACTGCTGTCGTCATGTCTCCCAGCTCGCACGCGGCTTCGGTCAACGGTGGCTCCCGCGGCGGATGACACGCCACCGATGTCATCAGTCAAACCAAACACGTGTGTCGTCGCGGGCCCGCTCTACGGTCTACTAAACAAATCGAGGTACATCCCACACGCGCCAGCCGACGACACGGTCCGAAACAACGGCGCGTCCGTCTCGCGATCGCGACAGACGTACACAACGAGTGATTTATTATTAAGTGCCGGCGCCGGCACGCGTTGTTAATTTATATTTTTAAGTTGTGCAAAACGTTGCAAAGAATAAATGAATCGAAACAGGTAACGATCGTCTAGTGACTTTTAAAAATAAGAACTTAACGTTGTATTCGATTGTAACGTCGATTGGCGCGGCTGACATACACGATGCAATATACATCTGGGGAGG